>CAUYUJ010002989.1:0-60000 GCA_963575745.1 Prorocentrum cordatum
GCCAGCAGGAATTCGAGCGCGAGCGGGGCGGAGGCGAAGTGATGAGCGACGAGGAGGTCACTGCGTGGTGCGAGAGGCTGCATTTCGCGTCGAAGAAGAAGCTTCCCAGTTTGGCGGCGAAGCGCGAGGCGGTGGAAGCGGAGCGCGCCCGCGCCATGCGGCGAAAGCAGGCGGCACGGTGCGCGGCGAGGGGGGAGAACGGATTCGCTGAGTTCCGTGGTCTGCTGCTGGAGGACGAGTGCTTCCACCAGGGCAACTGCGAAGCGAGCGTGCTGCTCGACCAGCGACGCGCTCTGGAGCCCTGGTACCAGCGCGCGGGGCCCGACGGGAGCAGGCTGGCGCCCTGGCCGCGCGTTTTCGGTATCCCGAAATCGTGGGCTGGCCATGGCGGCGCGTTCTTCTCCGAGGCCGTAGAGTCGGGCTTCGCCGCCGACACGTTCCCCCAGGGGCGGCGCGGCTACTACACGGGCGAGCCGGGCGACGTGTCCGCGGAGCTCTGGCTGTTGCGTGCCTGGTGCCGCGCGCGCGGCGGCGTCGCTCGCACGGGCGACGCCCTGGCCGCGCGCTTGCAGCAGCTCGAGGGCGACCGCGACATCATGTACAGGGTGGAGGCCGCGGAGGGCGCGCGGCGATCCCCGAGGAGTGGCGACCTGAAGCCGCCTGAGTACTTGGCGGACCTGAAGCCGCAGGCGATCCCCGAGTGGCCCGTCTGGCTGCATCTCCTCAAGCTGAAGCCTCAGGCGGCGCGGAAGGTGGCGACTTTCGTGCGCCGGGAGCGGGCGGGCGTGGGCTTGACGTGGAAACTCGCCGCGGGGCATTGGGACCTGGACCAGCAGCGCCTGCTCGCTGCGCTCGAGAGGGACCCTGCGTTGCTCGCCGCGGTGGAGAAGGGCGCCGCGGTTACAGGGACGGACAAGCGCGCTTTGATTGACCTCGACGACTTCCGTGCCCGTCACGGCGGTGTCTGGCCGGACGCGTTCGCCGATCGGCGCGGGGAGCCCGATTTCAAGGAAGCGAAGCTCGCGCGGGGTGTTGCAAGGGTGGCGACGAAGTATTCGCAGGAATTCGTGCGCATCTGGTTTGACCGGACATGCAGCCAATGGCTGCGGCTGGCGGGGTGCGGGGATGAGGTGGTGGGAGGAGGGGGCGGCGGCGACGACTCTTCCGGGGGCGGCGGCGGCGGCGGCGGCGGGTCCTCTTCGGGCAGCGGTGCGAACGGTGACCAGCGTCGGGGTCGGGCTCTGGTGCGCAGGGGCCGGGCGACGGTGGCGCGGGCGGCGACGGCGACGGGGGCGCGGGCGGGGGCGCGGGTCGGCTGCACGGCGGCGGACCCAAGAGGCAAGCCCCCGAGGGCCCAGGGCCGCGGACTCGCGGGGCGGCGAGAAGGGACCAGGAGCGGTTGCAGCAGGAGCGGCTGCGGAAGGAAGAGGAGGAGCGTCTCAGAGGGAAGACAGTGAAGGCAGGGGACGTGGAGGTGAACGTGGCTCTGGATGACCCCCACGTGAGCGAGGAGGGCACCTTGCTGGCCTGGCTCCTGGACCCCGCGCCGTGCGTCGCTGGCAGGTGCGTCGCGCGCGTCTGGCACCCGCACCGGGGCGTGCACGTGCTCGGGCAGTGCCGGCATTCTTGCAAAGGCGAAGGGCAGTTCTGTGGGAGCCACGGCAGACCCGAGCAGCGACCTTTTGGGGAGTGGGACCCGGACCAGCGGCACAGTTCCCTGACGCGCGAGTGCCCGGAACGGTATGGCTTGGCCGTGAAGGAGGCGCGGAAGCGCGAGACGGATGCCGGCGGCGCCCCGCCCGCGCCGACCCCGGCCATCGCTGCCGCTCGCAAGGCGCGCGTGCCCAGGCTCCAGCCCGAGTATGTGGCCCTCCCGTGAGGCGAGCGCCGTCCTCTGCGGGCATTTAAAGAGGCCCCGGAGGCTCTCCCGCCGTTCCCGTGCCGCCTTTGCGACAAGAACTTCGCCACGCATGCCGGCTTCAGAAAGCACGTGGACGAAAAGCACCACGGGTGGCCGGAGTACAGGAAGCGCCTGTTCTACCTGGCCGAGCAGTGGCCCCCGCAGGACGACGACGTGCGGCCCGTGAGGCCCCAGGAGTGGCGGCAGTGCGTGGAGGCTTTCTCGGAGCACCTCGTCACGGGGTCTCACGACTGGCCGGCCTGCGCAGCGCCCGCCGATACGGGGGAGGCCGCCGCCGCCGCTGCCGCGCCGGACGCGCCGCGCGCCTGGTGGAAGCCGCCAGGCGCGGACGGGGCCGTGCCGCCCGCGGGCGTGGACATGCCGCCCGTCGACTTGGACGCGCTGGGCGCTGCGCCGGCGGCGTCGGACGTCGAGGGGCCCGAGCCCGGGCCGAGTCGCCGCGCCGTGCGCTCGAGGGTCGCGTGCTGCGTCTGCGCTCGTCTCCACTGGGCGGACGAGCTGCAGCGCGTGCACTTCTGGCAGCAGCCGGACGGCGCCGGGGAGCGTTCGCTGCTCTGCGACCAGGTGCCGAAGCCGCCCGCGCGCGCCGAGCTCGAGGCGGCGAGGGGCGAGGCATCCGAGGCCGCGGGCGCGCAGGCGCAGGCCATGCGCCTGACGCAGCGGCAGCGCGCCCACGCGCTGCTGGACCCGGCACGGTACCACGCTCGGTGGCGCTTCGTGCGCGAGGGCCCCAACGGCGTCGAGCTCCCGGGCGGCATCCCCCTCGAGGAGCTGGAGGCGTCCGCAGTGCGCGACCCTGGCCCAGACGGGAAGCTGTGGCTCTTGCACAAGACGTGCTTCAAGATTGACAGGCGCCAGTCAGACGGGGTGCTCGTGGCCGACGCGAAGCAGAAGGTGCCCATCTGCGCAGGGTGTCACGGCGCGCTCTCCAAGAGGTTGCCCACGATGCCGCCCTGCGCGCTGGCCAACGATCTCTGATCGGTCGGCTGCCACCGCCGCTGCGGAATCTCACGCTGGGCGCGAAGCTTCTGCTGCCCATCGCGCGGGGCATCGTGCGGCGGTTCAACTGCAAGGCCGTCTCTGGTGAGTGGGCTCCGATCGACCAGAAGATCAAGGCGTACGTGGGGAACTTCGTGGCGTTCCCGCAGGCGGACGGCGGCCGGCAGGTGCTGTCGCTGCCGCCGCGGGAGAGCGACCTCGTCGAGTTCGTGCAGATTGTCTTCGCGGGGTCCGACCCCGCCACCCTGCAGAAGGCGCTATTGGAGGAGCTCGGCGTGCCCCTCGCCGATTTCAAGCGCGCTTACGAGTACCTCCGCGACACGAACGAGCAGTGCGCCGCGGTGCGGTGGGGCGAAGAGGCCGCGCAAAACTTTGCGGACCCCGAGGGCGACGGCGATGGCGACGGCTCCTCGCTCCTGGGCCTGCCTCGCTGTCTCGCGGCGTGCGTGGCCGTGGGGGGTAAGGGCGGCGACGCTCGCCAGGAGGGCCCGGCCGATGCCGTGCAGCCCGGCGCGGGCTCGGCCCCGCCGAAGCGGACGAGTGCAGGCGCAGCGAGCGCGGAGGGCGAAGCGAACGCGGCGGCTGACGGCGGGGGCGAGGCAGGGGGCGGGCGCGGGGATCCCACCGGTGAGGACGCGGCTGGCGCTGGCGGGGAGGATTCAGAGGGCGACGAGGGCGAGGCTGGTGAGGGAGAGGGCGGCGAGGGTGTCGAGGAGGGCGAGTACTGCGCCGCCGTCGCGGACGCCGACATGCTGGCCGATCTGGACAAGCAGTGGCAGACCGTGCACCTCAGCCTCCAGAAGGCGGAGGTGATTGCGCGCGAGAAGCGGCGTGTGGAGGCACTGACGCGGCAGTTCGACGACATGGAGAATTTCCAGGACCGAGATTCCGACCTGCGCTTGGCGGAAGCCGCGAAAGAGGCCCACAAGGCTGCGAAGGCGCTCACCAACTGCAACAAGGAGGCGCTCACGAAGAAGCTGGAGCAGACGGAGCAGAAGATTCAGGCCACGCGGCCTCCTCCGGGAGTCGCCGGGAAGCGCGCGGCCGGTGGCGGCGGCGGCGGCGGCGGCGCGCCGGCCGGGGGCGCTGAGGGCGGGGGGGCGAGGCGCGCGGTGCGGGTCGTCGTGCCCACTGGAACCGAGCCTGTCAGCATGTTCTCCCCCGGTTTCTGGAGTGCTTTCGACCCCGTCGCGTTTCCCTACGGCGACGGCGTCTTCGGACTCGACAGGGAGGCGAAGTTGACGTACGACGAGTGGTGCAGGTGCCTCATGGCTCGCGAGGAGCTCGAGTACGAGGTCCCCGACGACGTCTCGGCGCCCGACGCTGCGCGGGCGCCCGCGCCCGACGCTGCGCGGGCGCCCGCCGCGTCTGAGTCGCCCGTGCCGCGCTGGCGTCGCCACGCGGACCTGCTCACGGCCCAGTATTGCCTCTGGCGCAGAAAGGCTATCATTCAGTCGGCTAGGTTATTCGTGCGCAAGCAGCGTCTGGGGGAAAGCATCGCGGACCTCGCCGCACTGACGCCGGAGGATCTGGCGCAGGTCGTGGCCGTGCTCGGCAGGGGGGCGGGCATCAAGGAGGCCCTGGGCCTCGAGGGCTTGCCCCGGAACGTCAAGAGCGCGCTGCGCAGCATGCTGCTCAGCAACCGTGATGTCGTCGGGTCCGACGCGCACCGGACCACGCTGCGGCACATCAGTACCAGCTACTCCCGGCTCTTCGGGCCGCCCCTGGTGTTCACGACGCCGAACATCGCGGACGCTCGGAACCTGATGGTGTCCCTGATGTACGAGGGCGCCTCCGTACAGCGATGGCGGCTGCTGGAGGAGACTGCTCCTGTGATGCCCTCAACGCGGGACATGCTGCGGCGGGTGGCCGCTGACCCGGTGTCGCAGGCCATGTCACGAACCTCATGCTGGAACTGTTCCTGGAGCATGTCGTCGGCGTCACGCCGCAGCGCGGGGCCACGGGCGTCTCCGACGGCGTGGCCGCCACGGGGGCGCGTGGAGCGTTCGGGCTCGTCCGCGCGTTCTTCGGACCCGTGGAGTCGCAGGGGCGCGGCGGCATCCATCCGCACATCCACCTGTGGCGCCTGCACCCGATGACCGGCGCGTTCCTCGCGAAGCTGCGCGCGGGGGACGTCGAAGGCCTCGAGGAGCGTCTGAGGAGGTGGAGGGAGGCCGTGCTCGCCAGGGTCGGCAGCGTGCAGTTCGACGCGGCGGAGGAGGTGGGCCGGCAGCTGGGCTTGGACGGGCCGGACCGTCTGCCGCCGCTTCCGCTCGGCCCGCGGGATCGACGTCTCGCGTTCGCGGACGGGAAGCGAGAGGAGAGCGACCTCCAATTGAAGTACGATACCATCGCTGGCGCCTCGCGTCGTCAGCTCGGGAAGTTGTGCAAGAGGGCGTACGAAGAGGGCCGCCGCTCCGTCCGTGCTGACAACCAACTGTCCACAGAAGAGCTGCGGAATCAGGTTGCGGCCATGATGAACGTCGATCTCGTGGAGGAGCGGGCGATGCTGGAGCAGCAGCCCGCAATAGAGGGTCCGCTCCGGCAGCGCCCGTTCGCGCCGCTGGCAGATCCAGAGCCCGATCCCCATGAGCAGCGGGCACAGTACCCGGCGGTATTTGGAGAGCCTCTCACGGGTGCGCACGTGACGCTGCAGCCGCAGTACCGCCGCAAGCCTGCGTACCGCGTGGTGCGCGCGGACGGCGCCGCGGCCATGCACTTTGCTGAGTGCCCGGGGGATGAGGCGCGGACCTGGGCGCGCTGCTTCGCGCGGGACGCGCGCAAGTGTATCATCCGTGGCCACCTGCACAGGTGCGGTCCCACGTGCTGGAAGCACAAGACGAACGACGATGTGCCTCAGCACTGCAAGGTGTGCCGGCTCGGCTTCTACCACGAGTACGAGACTGCGGTCTACAGCCACCCGTCCAGGAAGCGTCCTGCCGCCGCCTTCGTCTGGCGGCGCCTGCGCAAGGGGAAGGATTTGGTGCTTCCGGAAGATGCGAAGGTTCAGTACGCGTGCGGTCCGTTGGAGGAGGGGGAGTGGAACCCTCCTGGCGAGCGCCTGGATCTGGACGACGTTCCGGCTGAAGGCTACGGCCCGTGGCCGCACCGCTGCAACCGGTACGGCAGAGCTGGTCGCGTCGACGTGGTGCGGTACCACCCGTACCACGGGAGCACGAACCCTGTGGGCCAGGTGTGTCTGCGGAGCAACCTGGACGTCCAGTGCCTGGACCGCGTGGTGCTCGACCTGCCGGGCGACGACAGCGTCGGGGGCGCGCCCGCCAGCGACCCTGTTGTGCCGCCGCCTCCGGAGCCCGGTGCGTTCGCCGAGCCTGTCGGCGAGGCATCGGACGCGCTGGCTGGCGCCGGGACTGGCGGCACCGGTTGCGACGAGGGCACCGGGCAGAGCGGAGGTTCCACGGGTTCCGGGGCGTCGGCCGCAGCGCAGGGCGGGGGCGGGGCGGCCGAGGGGGCGGCGCGCGCGGCTGCGGCGGGGGGCGGGCGCGTGCCCGTGGGGCGCCGCCTCGGCCTGCCCAGGGGAGGAGGTTTGCTCGGCGGGGCGCCGACCACGATGGACGATCCGAACGCGGGGGATATCTGGGGCTTCAGAGAAGAGGATGACGAGCCGTGGGATTTGGCCGATGCGTATGGCTTGGATCCGCCGCCTCCGCCGACGCCGGAATTCGAGGACATCGCTGGGTTCAGCGCGGCTTCGTGTTACGACGGCAGCCGGCCCGGGTTCGTGTTCAAGAAGGGGGAGCAGGGCCTGGGCTACTACAGCGACCGGCGCGCGGAGCGCGAGCTGCCAGAATCAGCCGTCGAGACAGAGCCGAGGTCGCGGGCGCCAGGCCGCGCCGCGTCGCGCGCGGCGGCGTCTGGCAGCCCTGCATCGAGCGCGCCCGCGTCGCCCGCCGCCGCCGCAGCTGCTGGCGCGAGCGGCAGCGGTCCGCCCGGCAGCCTGCGGGAGCACGTGTTGCACTCGCTGGAGGCCGTGTTCATGGACGCCATCAATATGGCGCACTACCAGACGGACTACACGACCAAGGCGGGGCCGATCGCGGGAGACCTCGGAGTGCTGCACGCGCAGAGCACCGGGTTGGAGTGGCTCCGACTCCAGCAGAAGGCGGAGCGGGAGGCGGATGAGGCGGCGGAGGCGGAGGGCGAGGAGGACGTCGACGGGGCCCGGGCCGCTGCTGCCGCTCGTCGCAGCGGCTGGGGCGGAGTGCTCGACTCTGCCAGGCGAACTGTCATCAAGCTCACGACCAGCTCGCACCGGGCGCTCCTGAAGAAGCTGCCCGAGATGATGTTCCAGATGCAGTATGGCCACGAGTGCTATTGCTCCCATGACACCTGGACTCTGTATTGCAAGGGGATCGTGGCGCTGGCGTTCCAGGCAAGCTCCGCCGTTCATCAGAAAAAGGACGACTTCTGGACCGACCCGCGCGCAGACCACATCGAGGTGGACCAGCCGGCCGCGGGAGAAGTGGACGGCGAGGGGGGCGGCGGTGTCATGGATGCGCTGGACGAGGCGCGCGCAACGCTGCACGCCCGTGTCGTCGACGGCGTTGTCGGGGAGGGCGCGGCTGCCGGTGCTGCTGGGGGGGGGCAGCCCGAGCAGGAGCAGCAGCAGGGTGTCGAATACAGCGCGCGGCTGGACCACGACATGAAGATGGACTGGCTGCATCGCGGCGACAGGGAGCCCCTGAAGTCCATGGGCATGTACCATTACGCCATGTACGTGTACACCGCGCAGGCCAACCCGCTCCACTTCGACCCGCAGGACTTCGAGACGTACGCGTTCGCGGACACGCACCCGGCCGCCGCCTCCCGAGTGCAGAAGCTCCGCGTCGGCGCGCCGTTCAGGGTGCCCAAGTTCTTCGGCTTCACGATGCCTTCGAAGGAGAAAGACCCAGAGGTGAACGCGCTGTTCAAGTCTGTGATTTTCCGTCCGTTGCAGCCGGCTGAGAAGGGGGCTGCGGCCTGGGCGCCCTACAGGGCCGGTGTCAACGCGGTCGGGAAGCATCGGCCTGCCTGGGAGGAGTGGTGGGCGAAGCAGGTGGCGTTGTCCAGGCAGTACGAGGAGTGCGAGCGGCGAGCTGGAAAGTGGTTCACGATCGAGGACATTGATCTGAAACGCGGCTCAGAGGAGGGCCCGGGCCATTTTGCACAGCAACCCAGCGCCGCCGAGTTCATGGCACGCTGGACCGTCCAGGTCGCGACGAACCTCGACGTGGAGGCGGAGGCGAAAGGGCGGCCGCGAATCAAGATCCGTCCGGAGGCCAAGGATTTCGAGGAGTCTGCTGAGCTGCAGGCAGTGGGGAATCGGCCTGCCGGGGAGGCGGACGAGGAGGAGGGGGCGGGCGCCGGCGGCGGAGCGCCTGACGGTTTGGCTCAGGAGGTGGACGAGGGCGAGGCGGACGAAGCGTGGGCGGCGCACCGACAGATGCCCGCGTTCGCCGTGCCGGATAGCCAGGTGCCCGCGGTGGCCCAGTTGGAGCAGATTCGTGGGTCGTCGCAAAGCTTGGTCTATAAGAATATCTTCCTTGAGGGCTATGCGAAAGACCATAAGCCTCAGCCTGCTGCCGCGAGTACTGGAACGCAGACGGGCTTCTGCGGTCTCGACTTGGGCGACTCTCAGTTCGAGGAGGGCAAAGCACAGCAGAAGGAGGCGTTCCGATACAGGAAAAAGGGAGCTGAGGGCTTGCCTGGGGATGGCGACGGGCGGAGCGGCCTCGCGGGTTCGGCGCCTGCCGTGCTCGTGCCTGGTCGGCCGCCGCCCGCGGTTGCCGGCGACGCGGAGCCTCCGCGGCGGGCGCGCGACATCGCGGAGGGGCTGTTTAACGAGTGGGCGACCAGGGCGGACAACCCCGTGACGTTCAATAAGGAGCAGAAGGCGGTGGTCGCCCTGGTCGTGGGCCAGGTGGAGGCCATCGTGGCATACCAGCAAGATGTGGACAGCGGAAAAAGCCCCAAGCCGGTGGAGCAGATGGCTCTCCTGCTGCACGGGGAGGGCGGGACGGGGAAGACGGAGGTGGTGAAACTGCTGCGACGTCTGCTCAACGAGGTGTTCGGCGCGGGATCGGAGATCGCCGTGGCCTCGTCGAACAGCGCTGCGCGCGTCATCGGGGGGGAGACGATCCACAGCGGCTTCGGGCTGAGCGGCCAGCAGGCCATGACCATCGCTAGGCTTTCGGGGCAGAAAGTCAATGACATCGTGGACCGCATGAACGACCTCAAGGCCGTCATCGTGGAGGAGGTGTCCATGGTGCCGCCCCAGCTTCTCGGCGCTGCATCGTTTCGCATGTGCAAAGCCCGTAAGGCTAAGTATAATTGCGATGTGAACCTGTACATGGCGCGGGGGCACATGTTCGGGAAGGTTCCGATTGTCATGTTCCTGGGGGATTTTTATCAGCTGGGGCCGGTGAGCGGCAAGGGCAGAAGGTCTTCCTTGCTGCAGCGTGAGTCGCCCGAGGCGCCGATTCACGTCCGCAATGGGCAGTCCATGTTCCTGGACGGTGTCACCCACGCCATGTTTCTGTACGAGACGCACCGCTTCAAGGACCGTCTCGTTACTCCGCACGCGCCCTGCCCCTTCATGCCCGGGTTCTTGAAGACCATGAGGCAGGGCAAGAAGTTTACGGCCGAGCAGAAAATGGTGGTGCAAGGGTGGGTGGTCCGACCCGGTAAGAACGACAAGCGGCTGCAGGACCCCCATGTCAAGGACGGGTTCGAGATGGGCATCGCCTGGGAGGCCGTGCACAGGCAGATGCAGTATCGGGCCGTGCGAGAGGCCAGGGATAAAGGGCAGATGCTGCTGTACGTGCAGGCCGTGGACCTGCCTCCAAACAGGGACTTCGTTGAGGAGCATTACAAGGCCATGCTGCAGGTGCCGAACGTGAACAACACTGGTCACCTCATCGGCATGTGCCCGCTGTACATCGGCATGCGTGTGCGGCTGAACGTGAAGTTGTCGGCGAAGCACCAGATCGTGCAGGACGCCGTGGGGGTAGTCAAGGACGTGAGGTTCCACCCGCAGGAGTTCGAGACGCCGGACGCGGATTGGCGCGAAAAGAAGCTTCACGACGCCCACCGGCTCGGTTATTATCGATGCAAGCGTTTGCCGCGCGGTGTCCTCGTCGAGTTTGATGGCCTCAAGAAGGACTTTGGGTTCGGGCAAGGGGTCGTGCAGATCGCGCCGCACAGGGCGTCCTGGGAGTGGAATCATCACTACGACGACGATGGCGAGCGAAAGCTTCGGAAGGTGAAGGTTACGAGGTACCAGATCCCGTTGCTGCCAGAGAAAGTTCGCACCGTGCAGACTGCGCAGGGCCTGGGTATGGATGCGGCCACCATGGTGCTCCAGAAGCCCATGAACATGGGCGCCGATGACTGGTGGCTGCACCTGTACGTCATGCTCAGTCGCGTTCGCGTGGCCCACCGCGTGCTCGTCTACAACCTGCCGCCCTGGGACATCCTGCAGCGGGGCCCGCCGCAGTACGTCCGCGAAGGGGTCCAACGCTTTGAGAAAAAGATGGGGGAGAGTTTCGAAATCGCGAAGCAATGGGCGCAGGATTACGGCTGGGACGTGGGGGATGGGCCCGCCGCACGGGGCGCCCAGGAGTCGAGCTCGGCGCCCGCGCCGCCGCCGGTGCCGCCGCCGTCGCCGCTGGGCCCGTCTCGTGACGCGGGGAGCTCGGCGGGCGTCGGTGAGGGGGCGGGCGACGACGACGACGACGACGGATCAGCTCCTTCGGACGGGGAGGCGGCCCCTGCGGCGTCTGTGCATACGCCTCTGCCCTCGCACGCGCTGCGCCCGGGCCAGGCTCTGACGGTGCCGCCGGCATACATTGCGCCGGACGCTGGGCCTGCGGGGCGGGGCAGGGGCCGCGGCCGCGGCGGCGACGCGACGGGGACCGGAGATGCGGCGGCGGCATCGTCGACGGGGAGCGCTGTTTCGCGGGGGCGCGGGCGCGCGGGTGGCGGCCGCGGTGCTGGTAGGGGCGCCGTAGTGCCGAGGGATCTTTGGGGGGACATGTTTCGCACGGCGGCGACTGTTGGCGATGGTGCAGAGCCGCCAGAGCTGCTCCCGCTGGACCGGGATCTGTGCATGGCAGCCTACGGCGTGTCCCAGGAGGATGTCACCAGGGAGCTGCAGTGGCACTGCGGCCACGGCTCTGGCGTGGGCATCGCAAACCTCGGCAATACTTGCTTCGTGAGCGCAGTCGCGCAGGTGCTGCTGCGCCTGGCTCCCTTCCGTCGGCTTCTCCACGAGCACGGCCAGAATTGCCCTTTGAACACAGAAACTTGCCCGGTGTGTGCGCTCGGAGCTCAGGCCGCGGCTCTCTCTGTCCAGGGCGTGGGGGTCGACGCCGTCGCGCCGCTCGCTACTGCCGCGCGCGCGGGGCTTTTCGGTCAGCGAGAATTCACAGAATTCGATCAGCAAGGGAGACCGAAGCAATGCGACGCGTCAGAGTTCTTCCTGGCCGCCCTTCGTGCTGTCACCGAGGCTGGATATCAGGTACCGACACCGCATCACGGTGCGCGCACTGCGCTCCAGCAGCACGTTTGCGGCATTGCGTTGCGGCAGCGGAGGCGATGCGACGTGTGCCGGGCAAGTTCGGACACGGGGGTGATTGATTCGCGCTTGAAGCTGGTCCCTTCCGAATTGCTCGGCCCCGACCACCGGGGGGCCTGCGATCTGGAGGATTTGATCCGACTGGAATTGAGGCATATTGGCGGGCCAGGTCAAGGATGTCCGGCGCACGCACACCTCAGTCGTGCGCAGAGGGAGGCGGCCGGGGTCTGTCAAGGCATCAGGGTGTATACGGGCAATCGCTGGGAGCGATCGCCGCCGGTGCTCTTCGTGACCGTGGAGCGGGTGGTCACGCGCGCTGATCGGAGCGAGTGGTGCGACAGACGCCCTGTGCGCTTTCCTCAGATTCTGCGGCCTGTGGATGCCGAGTGCGAGTACGATTTCTCTGGGGTCGTTGTGCATCAGGGCGAAAGCGCGAAGAGCGGCCATTATTATGCGTGTGCAGCCGTGGGTGTGAACGAATACGCCAAATTCGACGACGAAGCTGTTCAGCCCAGGACTTGGGCGCAGATTGCCAGAGACCACCAGGTGCACGTTGGCGCCTATGTGTTTGCGTATGTGCGCAGGGCGGGTCCGCGGGGCGGAGGCGGCGGGCGCGCGGCGGCGGGGTCTCCGGGGGGCGCCAGCGGCAGCGGTGGTGCGGGACCCTCTGGGGCGCCGCCGGCTCCGCCGACTGCGCCTCTCGGGCATGCAGGCGGGCGCGCGGCGGGGTCTGCGGGGAGCGGCGATGGCGGCGGCGGCGCTGCTTCCAGCGCCCCTGCCGCGCCGTCTGCGCCGCCGAGTGCGCCCGCCGGGCAGCAGGCGTCGGGGGGCGAGCCACCGGGCAAGCGGCGTCGGGCGGGTGGCGGGGATCCTGGCGCTGGCGACGGGGACCCCGGCGCTTCGGGGCAGCCGCAGCAGCCATTGCGCAGGGGCAAGAAGCGCGGGCTGTCCCCGCCGGCTCTGGGCAGCACGGGCGACGAGGACGACGACGCTGGCAGGGCCGCTGGCGTTCCGTCCGCGGACCCGGCTCCTGCTGGAGTCCAGCCAGGCGCGGGGGCGTCGCTCGCGGGGGACGAATGGCGTCGCTTTACGCCAGAAAACATTGACACCGCGAAGTGCATGGCTCGTACCTGGGCGGACGGAGCTGGCGGGCAATGCCGGAGCGCGCCAAAGCAGGGATGCGGGGATCTGTGCGGGCAGCATTTCAAGCAGCAGCACAAGGATGGTTGGCATGGGCGTGTGGACGGGCCCATCCCGGAGGGAAAGTTGAAGGTGTTCAAGGAGAAGAACGCAGGCAAGGCCCCGCGTGCGGCGCCCGCGGCTGAGGCTGGCGCGACTGGCGAGGGCGCGGGGCGGGCCGCGGTCGTCACGCGAGCAGGTGCTGGGTCTGCCAGCGGAAGCGGGCGGGGGGGGGCGGCGCGTGCAGAGGCGGCTCCGGGGGGAGGGCATGCAGGCAAGGCCCCGCGCGCGGCGCCCGCGGCCGAGGCTGGCGCGAGTGGCGCGCCCGCGGGGGGGCCCGCGGAGGGGCGATCCGCCAAGGTGCCCGCCAGCGATGGCGTCGCCGCGAGGGCGCCGACAGGGGGCGGCGACGGTGCTGGAGGGGCTGGCGCGCCCAGTGCGGCTTCGGCCCTGTCGTCGGGCGAAGAGCGCGGGGAGCGTGGCAGCCGCGCGAGCACGCGGGATATCGCTGCCGCTGCTGCGGAGGATCGCGCGCGGCAGGAGGATCCTGATGAGAGGCGGCAGCGCCTGGCCATCGCCGAGCACAACCAGCGGCAGGACTTGATCGGCGAAGTCGTTGGAGCTTTCGTGGCGCGTCGGGAGGGCGTGCCCGTCGGAATTGGCAGGTGGACTGAGGAGAGGCTGCGACAGACGTTGCGCCGCCTGCGCGGGGGCGGAGATGACGAGCCAACGATCGTGGCGGTGTCGGGCGCGGCTCTCTGAGAGCTGCGCCTCGTGTGCAGTGGCGCTCGCCGGCCCTGGGTGTGCCGTTGACAGAGCTCTGCCGTTCAAGCGCACCGGGCGCTTGGGCTGCCACTGGAGGTTGGCACGGGCGCCCTGTAGGCGCGTCCGTCTTGCATGTGTGTTCTTGTGTGCCTGTGTGCATGAGGATGTTTTGTCAGTGCGTGAGTGTGTGTGCGCTGGCGTGTGTTTGTGTTTGCCTGTGTGTCTGCTGGCGTGTGTGTGTAAGTGTGTGTGTGGGTGTCTTTGTGTCTGTGTGTTTGTGGCTCTGTTTGTGTGTCTGTCTGTGTGTCTGTCTGTGTGTCCGTGGGTATGTGTGTGTGTGTTTGTCTGTGTGTCTGTATGCATCTCTGTTTGTATCTCTTTTTGTGCGCGTGTCTGTTCGTGTGTGTGTGTGTGTAAGAGTGGGCGCGTGTGGATGTGAGTGTGCTCGAGCGTGTGTGTGTATCTGTGTGTGTGTCAGTGTGTTTGTGTGTGTCTGGTGTGTTTGCGTGTTTGTGTGTGTGTGTGTGTGTCCGCGGTGTGTGTGTGTGTGATATGTGTTGTGTGTTTGTGTTTGCGCGTTTGCGCGTGGGTGTCGACCTTTGCGTGTGGATGTGTGTGTGTGCGTGTGTGTGGAGCATGCTTGCGTACGTGTGCGACACTGCGCGCTCCCTGAGGAAAAGTGCGTGTGTGCCCGTGTGCGTGCGTGTGTGTGTGTGTGTGGGCGCATGGCGCTGGCACCCCCGCCCCTTCCTGCCCCCCCCTCTCCCCCTCCACCCCTCTCCCCGGCGCTCCGCGAGGGCGGAGTGGCTGGAGTGAAGGGGGACCGTCGTTTTCATACCGATCGAACAACACCAGCTCTCCCCCCCTTTTTGTGCCTCAGTGGGTGGAGCTCAAAGGATGGGTTACCGACTGGAATAACCAGATGATGCGAGGTCAACAAATGATCACTTGGGCAGATGGGCTTGAATTGATTCGTAACGTGATTAGTACTCTACCACAGGAGGATCAGGATAAATTTGACTCTGAGAAGACCGACAGACTCAATTCAGGACGTTACATGTACGGTTCAGTGAAGATTGGATTCAAAGATGGCACGCCGAAGGAGACTCTTTGGCGGGTAAAGAAGTGGATGGATAACATTGTGAAACCAGCTGAGACACGCCCACAGCCTCCGCCTGGTCTGAACTACCCGACGCTGGACACGATTATCCACGGTCTATCGACAACGATTGATGCAAGTAAGATTCGATGCTTGGTTGAATGTCCCCCATGGAAACGTGATCATGTGAAAGCTGTGGCACGATTTTGCGGATGTTGGCGCTCGAAGACAGCAGCACTGGTGGACATCCCTGTCAAGGGAGAGGTTGGGCCGCCACGCTCACAGATCTGGACGGTGGGCAATCTTACGGGACCTGAGCCCTTCAGGCCGATATGCTTTGCGACCTTCACGACGGCCACAGGTGCATGGACAATCCATCAGGATGCGTGGGCAGCCATCGTGGCAAAGTATCCTGGGCTTTCGCTTCCGTCAGCAGAGTTGCTGGAGGAGGTCAACCGTCGGTTTTGACACACAAGACGTCTGATCACAGACGTCAGACTTTCCACCTGGAATGTGAATAAAGCAGGGGAGAAAGGCTTCCGTTCGGCAGAGTTGATTCCTCACCTTCGAGGGGGAGGTGGGTTGTATGCAGTGCAGGAGGCTCAATACCTTAATTGCAAGGAATTCGAGAAGATGGGGTTTCGAATTAAATGGAGCAGTTGCAAACGAGTAGGATTGGTCTACGATAAGTCGTGGAGCGAGATTACCAGATGCTTCTTTACGTGTTTTGAACGGTTTGTCATCGGAGTATTCGGGTCAGAGGCGCCCTTAGTTGTCGTCAGTTGTTACATTCCTGATCCGCACCAGTCTGGAGCGGATGATACAGCCGAAGAGTTGTACGAACAAGTGGGTCGTGCACGCAGCGTGCTCACCGCACGATACCCCAAGGCCAGCTTTGTATGTTTGCTTGATGCCAATGTTGAGCTTCCTGCAGGGCGCTTGCTTACTTGTGGAGGGGAGGAGTATATTGCTACAGGAGAGGAGGGCACTTGCAAGAGGAGGAAATGGGAGAGGGAGAGAGGCGAAGGAGGATCACAACAGGAGGTGAAGGAGCGTCGGAAGAAGCTCACGAGTTTGCTCTTAGATTTTATGGCCGACCACGGGTTGAAGGCGGCCAACACTTTTGCTACTAGGCAGCCCACGTGGGAGTCTTGGGGAGAGAACAGGTTCGTGACGCAGAAGAGGGTCCTAGACTATCTGTTGGTACCTTATCATTGGAATATCTCCAAGGTTGGGGCTCAGTGGTTCTATAAAAACGGTGGTAAGTTACAGAGCAGCCGTCTTTCTGATCATGCCATGGTTTCAGGGACCTTTTCGGATCCAGGGCGTACGATTATCAGACGACGGGCACTTTGGGAATCAAAATCACAGGTGCAAAAATCGTTGAGGGGATATAGATGCACCACGTGGGCCGACGAGTTTGAAGCTGGTCGACGGGCGGACTTGTGCTGCGGAGGTGCCAGCTTTGGGTATCCAGAGCGTCCTTCGGTTTACCTCGATCCGACCAAGATGTCCAGTGATCTTCTCTCGTGCTACGTGAATGATGCTGTGGATTACTCCACGGCCCAGGCTGGCTCAGGACACGTTTCACGCCCGGTGTCGATGACGATTCTCGAGGAAGCAGTTCGTCAGTGTGACCCTCGCAACACGGCAGAGCTGAAAATGAAAAGGGCTGCCCTGAATCAGGAGCGTCGAGGATATCGAGCTAAACGACTTGAGCAAAGATGTCCGCCGTCTCGGAAAGAGCTCAGGGGCCAGATCGAGTTTTTGATGGTGGGTGAGAGAGAGACGGAGGACAAGGAGGAGGTGGAGGACTTACTTGGGGAAGAAGTTCGTCGTAGGGTGTCGTCGGAGGAGGTTCGAGGCAACACGAATCGCATGATGGAGGAGATCAGGAGGAAGGCGGAGAAGGAGCTGGAGGACAACTCGATCGAGGGTGTCTCGATGTCGCTTCTACTTCGAGCGAGATCACGACTCAAGACATTGAGGGCAGCAGGACCTGATCGTATTCCAGTGGAGATAGTGAAGTGCCTCCCGTGGAGTACACTTCGTGCCATTAGACAGATTTTCGACATGATCGTTAGGCTCAAGGTACCCTACCCCTCGGCTTGGAGAGAGATCCTGATTAGTTACATGCCCAAACTACCCAAAATCAGAGATCTTAAAGATGGACGATTGTTGTGCATGCAAAATGTGTTGAGTAAATGGTTCAGTTCAGTTGTTGTACTTCTAGTTGAATGTCGTGTTGAGCAGAATAAGGTCTTCCATGGGATTGGATTGTACGGATTTCAAGCAGGACGACGGCCACATGAAATCACTAGTAGTTTGAAACGTATCGGGCAGCACGCCGCGGTCTGGGGTAGGAGCGAAGCTGCGCATCTTGTCCAGGCCGACGTACATGCATGTTTCGACCATTGTACGATGGCCAACGTTCAGAAGGGCTTAGACTATGCGGGTATCCCCTTCTACCTCCAGTTCGCGTTCCTCAATCCTCTCTGTGAGTGTGTCGGGACCGTGGGCTTCGAAGGGATGAAGATCGAAGGGGTGAGGTGGGATAAATGTATTAGGACGGGGGGGCCTGAGGGCCCTCTTGCTTACAACCTCATCGTGGCTGCCATGTGGGGAGGGGTCATACGTGAATGGGATCGGCTGCAGCTTGGGTATCGACTCGAGGTAGTGACATCATCGGCTAGGCATGAGAGTTATGTTTCCCATTTTTTCTGGGCGGACAATTGTTACATTCTGGCTCGGGATAAGCTTCAACTCACAAGAATGATTCACGATTTAACCCTACATCTACATGCATTCGGGATGCGATGGAAGGATTCATCGCTGGAATATCAGGTATTTGGCGTGCCCGAGCCTGACACGGACAGTGAGGGGAGCATTATACGTGAAGCTGATCTTGTGGTGTCCTTGGGCCCTGGCTCGGAGAACATGTACAGGTTTCGGAGAGTTCTGGACATGCATATTCTTGGATCGCTGCTATCGGTAGATATTTGTACGAGCTCCCACACAGACTTAGATCATCGAATAGATTTGGGAAAGAAAGCGTTCTGGAGTCATGCGAAATACTTTCGTTCCACTGCTGTGCCACTCTCGAAGAAATTCCAGCGCTGGGAACAACGGGTGATTAGCATTGTTACATACACATGGGAAGGATGTACAGCAGATACGGCCGCCATTCAGGCCTTACATTCCTTTGAAGGCAAATGCCTCGCTGTGATGGTGCCCTGTACTCGACTTGACGGAGAGACGTTCGCAGAATGGAACGGGAGAAGATATCGCAGGGCACGAGAAAAGTATGCCATGGCAGGATATATGAGTATAGTACAGCGGTTCATGAGATCCCATTGGCTTTGGGCATTAGACATATCACAGTTTCTGGGGCGACTGAGGCATGACAGAGCTGCCCTGGAAGGCAGTGCGGTGAGAGCGTGGAGGGATTCTCGTATGTGTGCGGCTGCCTTTGGGAACGTCTGGGATAGACTACGTACGGATGAGAGCGAGGCTATGAGATGCTTTGGTAAGAGGAGGCAGGCGTCAGAACTTAAGCGACACCGAAATGGAGGGAATCAGGGAGTAGGCGCACGGCCGTGGGATCATGGGCTGCATACTTTTGCTGGTGATTATTGGTCTGATGTCTTTACTGGTAGCTATGAGCACTTTATTGATTATGCCAAACATATGTGTACACACAATATGCTAGAGTGTTTTCACAAACGATGTAAAGGAGTTGTGGCTGCTAATGTACATGTTTATTTGCAACAAGGGGATGATGAGGAGGGAGTTCACATGACCATTGAGCGGGAGGAGACTAAGGAGGACCGAGAAAGACTTACTAAAAGACTCGCATTGCACAACATGAGGGAGGTTAGGTGGGACTTGGAGGCGGGAGGAATACCACTGAGCATCCAGGGAGACTCATTACTCATTGTGAATTGGTTAAACGGTAAGTGGAAAGTGGAGACGAGAGAATATCAACGACGGGTTGACTATATAGTGAATGTACTTGACGGCATGGGTTCGAGCTTAGGTGTGAGGCCTGCTGAAAGGGGTCGCGACTTATGGGCACACAGTTTTCGGGAATGGAACGAGAGAGCGGACGCCTTGACACACTTAGCTAGAAATGGGGGTGCTTATGACTCTTGGACCTATCTGGACACTTGGGAAAAGTTACTTTATTCACCCGTTCTGCTCCGAGGGGGCTTCGACGGAGGAGTTGATCGTAGGGGTACGGGCTGTGGTTGTTGGCTCGAGGTTGGACTGAAATCCAGATATAGCGAGCTGTTCACTTACAAAGAAGTGTTCTCAGCTGCCTGGATATTGCAACCAGGAGCGACGGTTACGGGCGCCGAACTTTCTGCTGCGGAACGCCTCGTTGGGGCGCTCCCACAAGCCGTACGGTCACTATGGTGTGATTAGTTGCACGTTCTTCTATCTCTCGGACTTCTACCTTTCTCCGTGTGGTGTATCGGCTGTGAATATTTGCACATTCCATGCTCATTGCATTGATGTGCACTGTCATATCTTCGGCTGTGATTTACTTTGCTCACTTGTGCTTCTCTTATATATACTGACAGCTACGCTGTTGTTTATATAGTGACAGCTTCGCTGTTCATTCTTATCGAGTTTTAAGATTGTATTCTTCTTGCATGTTTGTTGTGATGATCACGACGCCGAAGACAGCCATTCTTTTCCACTCTCTATGCTCATTCGCCTTCAGGTGCACTTTCATATCTGCTGTTGTGATTTACTTACGTCAATCGTGATTCTCTTATTTATAGAGACAGCTTCGCTGCTCGATGATAAGAGTTGAGCCTGCTTTAGGTACGTCATGATGGGTGTCTCTGCGCTGCTTGACGTTGTAGGGCTAGGCCCCAGGGCCTGCACAGCCTTGCAAAGGACAAAAGGAGTGAAGGGAGGGCCGGCCCCAATTACATGTTGCTCTCGCAGATGTTTATCAAGCTTTTGATCATTGTACGGTTGCTAACTTCAGTTCTGCCATGGCATATTGTAGTATACCATATGTTATCCAACATGCGATGATTGAGTCCCTGGTCTATAGTGATGTGGAGATCTCGTGTGAGAATCTCGACTTCGAGCGGTTCTCAAAGGTGTCCTGGGATCGCTGTATACGTACGGGTGGACCTGAAGGACCGTTTGCCTTTAATTGTATTGCCGTGGCGATGTGGGGGGAACTGTTCGAGAAATGGGATGAACAGAAGTTGGGGTATAGGGTCGAGTTTCGAGCGAGTGCGAGGGACGAAAACGGGAGCGTCGAAACGGTGTCGATTTACTTGAATCATGCCTTATGGGCTGATAACATCGTTGTCCTGGCGAACTCGGCGTCGGATTTGGCTCAGATGATGCTGGCAATGACACACTCACTTGAGAAATACAGTATGCGATGGAAAGAGGCGTCTCTGGAGTATTTAGTTTTCGGTGAACCTCTAGAGTATGATGAGAATGAACACATCGTTCCGACCATGGACCTGGTGATCAAAGGATTTCAGGACCCAGAACGTGAATTGAGATTTCGCAGAAGGGCTGAGGTTCATCTCCTAGGAGTCTGTATTCCGGCTATATTTCCTCGATATCATGCGGATGTAGCGTACAGATTGGACAAAGGAAGACAGGCCTTCTATGTTGACATCAAGTTCTATACCAGCAGATGTATACCATTGGGGGAAAAGTATTCTAGATATCAACAGCTTGTTCAGTCGACAGTATTGTATGGATTAGATGGAGTAGCAGCAGATGAAAGTTCGATTGAGAGACTTCATGTGTTTGAGGGAGAGTGCTTGCTCAGAATATTGAGAACGAGACATCTTCCTGATGAGCCGTGGGACGAGTATACACATCGGAAGTACAGCCGATGTAGGAAAGCTTTTCATGATCATGGGTATCAGTCGCTGGTGCAAAAATTCTTGTATCGTCAGTGGTTGCTTGCACTGGATGTGGTGTCGTTTGCAAAATATCTACCTCATGACATGCCGCAGAGTGACAGAGCATGGAGGGACTCAAGGTTGGCAATGCTTGCATACGGAATCCGATATGATGAATGGCGGCAGAATTTTGGGGATATCATGCACAGATATAACTCAAAAAGAAAACGGTCAGAGGAGGGAAGCTACCGCAAAAGGAAAAGAGGGATTGACGCGACGGGTCTACATACATGGCACTATCCTTTCGAAAAATATTGGGGTGATCAGTGGTGGAGAGATTTCCAGCCTGATAGCTGGAGAGAGTTTGCAATATCTACGGTGGGTGAGGAGAAGTTCAGCTTGTTCCAATCAAATGTTAAAGGATCAGGAGGGAGACGTACTGCGTATGATATGGAAGAGGAGGGTGGAAATGAGGCAACACGTAAACGAAGGAGGAAGGAGGAGGAGGTCCAGAATGAAATCATCGCCAGACGTTTAGCAATAACAAACATGAAAGCAACAGAATGGGATTTCAAAACACATGGTTTTGGAGTGGAGATCTGTGGGGATTCTCTTCTTGTCATATCTTGGCTCCTAGGGAGGTGGGCGATAACTGACTACACGTATCGAAAAAGAATAGGCTATATCATTGACATCATGAGCGGTCTGACGGAGATCTATGGAGTTCGGGCACCTTCGAATGGCAGGGATCCTTTTAAGCATGAGTTTCGGGAAGTAAATGAGCATGCGGATCGACTCACACATGATGCCCGCGAGGGCAGATCACACGAATGGAAGCGCTCTTTTTGCATGACACACACACATGGACATATAACACCTATCGCATTGAGGGGGTCCTTCGATGGCGGTAAATCTGAGGATGGAGTAGGATGTGGTGCATGGCTCGAGGCGGCGTTCATATCCAGGTCCGACAGGATCGAAGGAAAGTTTTCGACCGTGTCCTGGCAACTCGTCTGGGAAAAAGCATGGTTGATTCCGTCGGAGAGCACAGTCACACAGGCTGAATTATCCGCAGCAGAGTGTACGGTACACAACATCGTTCGTTTGCTTGGTGAGTTTGAGTCTTACTTTACTTGATCGTGGATTGTGAAAGATTGTGCTCACACGGATGAATAAGAGTTTGGTTTCTCGTGTATTGCCCGCGTGTTTGACGCGGATGATATCTCATGAGCTTCGCTCTTGTCATCTGTCCGTGTGCTTGGCACGGTTTTGACTCGCATGATCATGCAAATAAGAGTCTCTGCCGAGACGGACACTGCGACTGGGCCGTCAGGCCCGTGAGAGTCGTTGCCAGCCAGCCTCCCCCCTCCGGAGCGCCGGCGGGGAGGGCGGGGGCGCGTGGGGGGGGCTTGGGGGCGCGGTGGAAGAGTGCGCTGACCAGTCGGGGAATGAGTCTGTCACCACGTTGTCGTCTGTGCGTGGTTATCCGTGGGTGTTCGCCATTGCGTCTGTGTGTGCGCTTGTGCGTGTGTGTGTATGTGTGTGTGTGTGGGGGTGGGTGGGTGGGTGGGTGGGGGGGGGGCGCGTGTGTCTCGTATGTGTGTGTGTGTGCCCCTGCGTGTGTCTGGGTGCACATGCGCGTGTGTGTGTGAGTGTGTGTGCGTTTGCGTGTGGACGTGTGTGCGCTCGTGTGTGTATGTGTGTATGTGTGCGTGTGTGTGGAGCATGCTGGCGTACGTGCGTGCTCTTGTGTATGTATGGATTTGAGTTTGTCCGTGTGTGTACGCGTGTGCGTGCTTATGCGCGTGTGCTTGCGTGTGTGATTGGTTCTTTGCTATCCTGCGTCTGTGTTCGTCTGCGCATGTGCCGCCGTCCGCGCGCCCCCTCCTCCCCCCTCGTCCCCCTCGGGCGCTCCGCGAGGGCGGAGTGGTTGGAGTGGAGGAAGGGCGGGCCACAGAATGGGGCGGTGCCTCCCCCCTCTGGAGCGCCGGCGGGGAGGGCGGGGGCGCTCCGTGCCCCCCGTGTGTGTATGTACTCTTGTGATCCGCGTGCGTGTGCGTGTCCGTGTGTGTGTGTGTGATATGTTGTGTGTTTGTGTGTGCGCGTTTGCGCGTGTGTGTAGACCTTTGCGTGTGGATGTGTGTCTGTGTGCGTGTGTGTGTATTTGTGCGTGTGTGTGTGGAGCATGCTGGCGTATGTGTGTTCTTGTGTATGTATGTGTGTTTGTGTGTTCGCGTTTGCGCGTGTGTGTGGACGTTCGCGTGTGGATGTGTGTGTGCGTGTGTGTGTATGTGTGTGTGTATGTGCGCATGTGTGTGGAACATGCTGGCGTACGTGTGTACTCTTGTGTATTAGTCTGTGTGTCTCCGTGTGTGCGTGCCTATGTGCGTGTGCTTGCTTGTGTGACTGCCTGTTTGCTATCCTGCGTCTGTGTTCGTCTGCGCATGTGCGTGTGCGCGTGCGCGCGCGGTGTGGTGCCGCCGTCCGCGCGCCCCCCCTCCCCCCTCCCCCCTCCCCCCCCCGGCGCTCCGCGAGGGCGGAGTGGTTGGGGCGGAGGGAGGGCCGGCCCCAAAATGGGGCGGTGCCTCCCCCCTCCGGAGCGCCGGCGGGGAGGGCGGGGGCGCGTGGGGGCGGCAGGGGAGCGCGGGGGGGGGGCGCTGAGGTGGCTGCGGTGCGTGCGTCATCGTGTGGTCGTCAGTGCGTGGGTTTCCCTGGATGCTTGCGTGTGCGTCTGTGTGCGTGGGTTGTACGTGCGTGTGTGTGTGTGTGTGTGCGTGTGTGCGTGTGAGTGTTTGTGTGTGCCCCCGTGTGTGTATGTGCATGTGTGATTGGTGTGCGTGTGCGCGTCCCTCTGTGTGTGTGTGAGATGTGCTGTGTGTTTGTGCGTGCGCGTTTGCGCGTGTGTGTCGACGTTTGCGTGTTGATGTGTTGCGTGTGCGTGTGTGTGTGTATGGGTGCGCGTGTGTGTGGAGCATGCTGGCGTATGTGTGTTCTTGTGTATGTATATGTGTTTGTATGTGTGTGTTCGTGTGTGCGTGCTTATGTGCGTATGCTCGTTTATGTAAGTGCCTCTTTGCTATCCGGGTTTTGGACGCTACCAAGTTAGAGAAGAAGCTGGCGGGTGCGCGTACGTCGCCGCACCCTTCCGCCCACCGCTCCACGTTCCCTCCCGTGGGTCCTCGGGTTTCGCAGCGTGTTCCGGAGCGTCTGTTCCAATACGCTTCCGTAGAACGTGCTCCAGAGGCCTCGCGAACTTGCCCCAGAGGCCTCGCGAAGGAAAGCTCGCTGAGAGCTAAAGGGTTTGAAATACCTCGTAGAGCTCTTCGTCGTCGATGAGCTAGAGAAATTTCGGCGCGGGGTGGAGCTAGTTGGGCCACCCGGCCGAGGCGGACAATGTGACAACTTTTGGGTGGTTTTGCGAATATTTGAAAGATATTTCACAATTCATTTTGAGAACCCAGATTTTGCGCACCTGTAGTGAGTTATGCCGCACTTGCCAGTAAAAGTTTCAGGTCTGTAGGTACAGTATTACTATCAAAACACTTGGAGGAACCAACGTTGGCTGAAAACAGAAAAACGTGATTTTTCGTTTTTTTCGTTTCTCGCTTCAGAAGCTCTCTTGATGTATTACGAGAAGCGCGGTGTTAGAATAGAGCTCTACGAGGGTCCCGGCTCAAGAAATCTCGGCTCAAGGCGCTTGACATTTGATCCCCTCTGCCTGGGTAACCTCCAGTGGGATCGAGTGCGCGTCAGGGAGTCACACGTTTGTCGCCTAGAGTGATATTGCACTGCCATTCATTTGACACGTTTGATCGCCTTGAGTGGTCTTCAATTGATTGTTTCACACGTTTGTCGCCTAGAGTGATATTGCGCTGCCATTCATTTGACACGTTTGATTGCCTTGAGTTGTCTTCAATTGATTTGTTTTGCTGGGTGCTTCCGAGGCAGTCTCTGCAATCTTTCGTTATGCCACACGTGCTGAGTGCGAGTGCTCGCATTATGCGTCGGGCGCTGGCTGTTCAAAACGGATACTGTGTGCATTTACCTATTCGTTTGCCTCTGGATGGTTTGGTGCCACCTACGTGTCTCCCACCACCAGGGCTGGATCGGGCGACTGCCGATGTGGTTCTAGATTATCTCTTGTTGCGCGATCCACCTGTTGTTAAACGCAGTTTGGAGGAGGAGGAGGAGGAGGCTGACATTAAGACTGTTTCGGATAATATTTCTTGCCGTATGCAGGCTTCTGAATCGCTGGTTGATGTAGATATTGGAGTGCAGGCTTCTGAATCGCTGGTTGATGTTGGAGTGCAGACAGTTGATGTTGCGGACTTTCATTGTGAAGTCGGCTGTCAGACAGATAGTGTCGTTGGGATGGAGGGAGGATCTTCAGGAGTTCTTCTTGGGAAAGTGACTGTGGCGGCGGAGGAGGAGCTGGAGGCACCCTCGTGTGCGGAGTCTTCTCCGAACGTGCAGTGTGATTATGATAGCCGCGCCTTGTCAGGAGCGTCCCAGGGGTGTCTGAATCGCCCCGTCACGCTCAATGAGGTATCGAAGGAGTCGCGCCAGAGGACTCGAGGGAGAGATCGTGACAAGGTCAAGGGGACATCGACGTGCTCTCAGGCCACCATTGCCGATGTCAAAGCGTGGATTGACGCTGTTGCCAGCATCAACGAGTTGAATGCGATCCAGTATTTAAAGAACGGAATGGATTTGTTTGATAAGCTGGTGACAGAACGTGGGTTCCCTACAAAGAAGGCCCAAAAAGATTATGCTCGGAAACTGTATGAGATGCTCCAGAATGTGCAAGCGACGCTGGAGGATCTTCTAGGATTCTTCGAGGTGCACAGGTTCTTGACAGGACAAATGAACAGCGCCGAGATGGCCAAGTTTCTTGAGGTTTCCAAGTGCAGCGATTACCGAATAATATTCTTCGGGCGCCCGAGGAGTTTCGACAAGTTGGGATGAAGCTATTCGTGCGCACTTGTATGCAACTTTCGGTTTAGAACAGCGAAGGCTGTAATGCTTGTATCTCACCTGTTCTTGTTTTCCTCACTTTATTTCTCTGTTTGACCTCTCGCTGGAGCCATGATGGCTCTACGGCCCGCTGTGGGCCCCACTAAGCGCTTCAGGTGTGTAAAGGGCAGGAGCCCCTCATATTCTTCAGGTGACGTTCTTCCACGGGTTGTTTCCCTGTCTAATTCGTTGATTACTTCACATGTGACGTTGAGCATGCGCCTCTTGTCATACGGCGGGTTGAACATGCGTATTTCGGACTGGTTTGATGTGAATAAGAGTTTGTGCTCACTCACGCCTTGCCTGTTTGGATACGTCCGCTCCTTGCTCCGACTAGGCTGGAAAGCCTGCACAGTCGACCGCAAAGTCCGCAAAATCTGGTTGACGGTTTACCGCCGGTTCCCATTAGAAGCCGGACGGTGCTGGTGCCTGCCAGGAGCTCTTCCACGGCGGTCTACGTTCCCCGCAGGAACTCGCTCGGCCCGGCAACGGGTCCGGGAGAGGTTCTGGCAAGCTTCCACGCGTGCTTGCACGCGTGCAGGCACGTGTTGAAGCGATTCTGGCAGCGCTTCAGCAGCAGCAGGGGAGCTTCCCAGAGCTCTCCAGGAAAGATATTCCGTTCCGAAAAGGTATCTTCGCTCTTCGGGTTTTTCCCGGAGAGCTCTCTGAGAGCTAGAACGTTGTAGATTAGAAGCCGAACGGTGGTGGTGCCCGCCAGCAGCCCATCTCGGCCGCTCCACGATCCTCGCAGCAACTTGCCCGACCCGGCAGCGTGTCCGGGAGAGCTTCCGGCAAGCTTCCACGCGCGCCTCCACGTGTGAGACACGCGTGGAAGCGTTGCTGGCAACGTATCCGAGACGCTGCAGGGAAGCCCCCCGAGCCCCAGAAGAGCTTCACGAGAGCTACGTGGGCTTGCCAGGAAGGCTTTTCAGTAGATTCGCAGACATCAGACACGTCCGCCTGTCGCATTCAGAGGTAAAACAATATTCCCGGGGAGCTCGCTGAGCGCTAAAGGGTTTAATAGTGGAAGCCCGACGGTTGTTGCGCCCGCCAGCAGCCCATCTCCGCCGCTCCACGATCCTCGCAGCAGCTCGCCTGAGCCGGCAGCTGGTCTGGGAGAGCTTCCGGCAAGCTTCCACGCGTGCCTGCACGCGTGCAGGAACGCCTGGAAGCGTTTCCAGCAGTGCTTCAGCAGCGCTGCAGGGGAGCTTCCCAGAGTGCCAGAAGAGCTTTCCGAGAGCATTCGAGGGCTCGCGAGAGAAGTCTTCTGATGTGTTTGCTCTTTGCTCTCGGGGTTTTCGAAGATACCAAGTTCACTATGAGTCGGAATGTTGGTAGATGCTGTTGGCGTCTCAACTTAAGTCGAGCTCGGCGGTAACCGAGGTGCTTGCGCTGAAATTTTCTTTTTCTGTGTAATAACTCGTAGAGCTTCCCTAAGCAAGTTATTGCTGGAAGCTTAAGAGTAATTTCGGGGCGCTGGAGAGCTAGTTGGTAAGGAACATCTCGACTGACCTTTTTCTGACTTTTGGTTGGTTGAAAATTTTGTTCTCGAAATTCAACCATTCGTTAGAGCTCTAGTATCTTTTCCCGTGATATTCGATTTTATTCCCGCTCGCCATCTTGATCTCAGCTCGATCGGGTAGCTTTTACTGCTAAAAAGCACACGGGCGGGATGGCCGTTTCGAGTCGTCGTCGCGCGCTGTCGGTTTTCTCAAGATAACTCGAGCTCCAGGACAGCTAAAGAGCTGATAAGCACAGCTAATCGATTCAGAATAACCAGACGGCCCCTCATGCTTCTAGATTGTCTTCTTTACGCTCTGCAGCTCTCCTACAGCTCGAGTAACGTGCGTAAATCGACAGTACCTCTGAAGATGACTCAAACAATACGAAAAGTTTGGCAAACCTAGTTCGAGTATCAGATCTGATCTCTGCATGCGACAGACGGACGCGTCTGATGTCTCTGAATCGAGCCCTGTGATTACCAGCCCTGTAGCCCCGCCTGCAGCCGAGTCAAGTGCAGGAAACCGACAGCACCTCTCCTATGCATGTTCTTCAACGTTGTTGGTTGGCAAAATACAAAAGGTTATAAACATGTCCATCTTGCGCCCTCCATACTTGTTTGAATTCAACCTTACTCCATTGGTCTTGATATGCCTGGGGTGGGTTGTCACGGTTGAGTTCTCACTCGGCTTCGACATTCCATTTTGTATGCCTCCGTATCTTCTGGGTTCATTGCGTGCTTGGGACATTCAGTTTCTATTTTAGACTTTCGTTCAGTACATATATCCGTCTTGGTTGATACTTATGTTCAATGGGTTTCATGGGACTCAATGAAAGATTTCTTCACTTCTTGCTTACTTCAGACCTTGGGACCATATGCCCACGAGATTGGCTTCAAGAGTTACTCAAGCCACTCAAGATTGTTGATCAATTTGAGCATACTCCTTTATCTTGCATTACGTTTCTCATTTTTCTCTTCTTCATTCAAAACAAGAGAGACCTTGTGGTGGGATTCATTTGGGACATCGGACAATCTATCATTCATGATTTCTTTCAGTATCATGGGTTTCAATCCTGGGCTGGGCTTCACCTTTCTTCTGCTTCATCTTTCTCCCGCCTCTCCTCCCGCCTCCCTCTTTCTCTACCGTTCGCATTTGGCGTATTGGTGGCTTCTCAGGTTTGTGTTTTGGGAGAACCGACCTTTCAAGGCGCTTCATCATCATCATCATCATCATCGAACAACAGACCGGGTAACAGACCGAGTTCGAAGCTCTGGATTCTGCAGGCGAACGCGCCTGATGTCTCTAAATCGATTTCAGTGATTGCCAGCCATGCAGCCCCCCTACAGCCCGAGTTAAGTGCAGAGAACCGACAGCATCTCGCAAGCGACTCGAACAATACGAATAGTTTCGCGATTCTAGATCGGGCAGCAGACCGAGTTCAGAGCTCTGGATTCAACAGACAACGGCCACTGATGATTCTGAATTGGATTCTGCACGTATCTTTAGCTGTCCTGTAGCTCGAGTTGAGTACAGAAAACCGAGAGCGCCTGTCAAGATGACTCGAATAATACGAATAGCTTTGCGCACCTAGCTCAGCTAGCAGACCGTTCGGCTGCTGCATCCGAGAGGTGTCAAATTGCCTGCGCTGAAAAATTATTTTTCTGTGTAACTTCTTTCGACATTATATGTTGACAGGAAGCTCTACGAGTCACCCGGCGGTAACAAAGGTTGACGGTTTACCGCCGGCGCCCAGTGCTTTTTCGACATTATATGTTGTCAGGAAGCTCTACGAGCCCCCCGGCGGTAACAAAAATGTTGACGGTTTATTGCCGGCGCCCAGTCTCGACAGACGTTTTGATGACTTTGGTCGGTTGAAAATTTTGTTCTTAAAATTGAATAATTCGTTTGAGCTCTAGTACTTTTCCCATGATATTGAATCTTATTCCCCTCGCCATCTTGATCTCAGCTCGATCGGGCATCTTTTACTGCCAAAAAGCACACGGGCGGGATCGGCCGTTTCGAGTCATCTTGTCACGCGCTGTCGGTTTTCTCAAGATAACTCGAGCTTCAGCACAGTTAACAGAGCTGGTAAGCACAGCTAATCGATGTAGAATGATTAGGCGCATTCCTCTGTTGAACCCAGAGGTCCCAACTCGGTCTGCTAGCCGAGCTAGGTCCGGAAACCTATTCGTATTATTCGAGTCATCTTGACAGACGCTCTCAGTTTTCTGTACTCAACTCGAGCTACAGGACAGCTACAGAGCTGATACGTACAGAATATGATTCAGAATCATCAGTGGCCGTTGTCTGTTGAATCCAGAGCTCTGAACTCGGTCTGCTGCCCGATCTAGAATCGCGAAACTATTCGTATTGTTCGAGTCATCTTGAGAGATGCTGTCGGTTCTCTGCACTTAACTCGAGCTGTAAGGGGACTGCAGGGCTGGTAATCACAGCAATCGATTCGGAGACATCAGGCGCGTCCGCGTGCCGAATCCAGAGCTCCGAACTCTGTCTGCTGCCCGAACTAGGTCCGCGAATTTATTCGTATTGTTTGAGTCATCCTGAGAGGTGCTGTCGGTTTCCTGCACTTAACTCGGGCTGAAGGAGGTTGCTGCAGGGCTGGTAATAACAGGAATCGGTTCAGAGACATCAGACGCGTCCGCCTGTCGTATGCAGAGGTCTGAACTCGGTCTGATATTCGAGCTAGGTTTGCCAAACTATTCGTATTGTTCGAGTCATCCTGAGAGGTGCTGTCGATTTACGCACGTAACTCTGTAGGAGAGCTACAGAGCTCGTACAGAAGACAATCCAGCATCGGGGGCGCTCGGCTGTTGCATCCGAGAGGTCTGAAATTCCTTGGGCTGAAAACCAGTTTTTCGGTGCATTTTTTTTCGACATTATATCTGGTCAGGAAGCTCTACGAGTCCCCCGGCAGTAACAAAGGTTGACGGTTTACCGCCGGCGCCCAGTACACCGCCAGCGCCAGTTCGGACGCACTGGTGGGCTAGTTGGCTCGCAAAAACTCGACGGATTTTTTGCTGACTTTTGGTCGGTTGAAAATTGTGTTCTCGAAATTGAACCATTCGTTAGAGCTCTAGTATTTTTTCCCGTGATATTCGATCTTATTCCCGCTCGCCATCTTGATCTCAGCTCGATCGGGTGAATATTACTATCGAAAAGCACTGTGGCGGGATCGGCCGTTTCGAGTCATCTGGATACGCGCTGACGGTTTTCTGAACATAACTCGAGCTTTAGAACAGCTACAGAGCTGGTAAGCACAGCTAATCGATGTAGAATAATTAGGCGCACTCGCCTGTTCAATCCAGAGGTCTGAACTCGGTCTGTTAGCCGAGCTTATTATTCGAGTCATCTTGACAAACCCATTCGTATTATTCGAGTCATCTTGACAGGAACTCTCGGTTCTCTGTACTTAACTCGAGCTGTAGGACAGCTACAGAGCTGATAGTTACAGAAACCGATTCAGAATCATCAGTTGCGTTTTTCTGTGGAATCCAAAGCTCTGAACTCGGTCTGCTGCCCGATCTAGAATCGCGAAACTATTTGTATTGTTCGAGTTATCTTGAGAAGTGCTCTCGGTTTTCTTCACTCAACTCGCGCTGAGGGGGGCTATAGTGCTGGTGGTCAGAGAAATTGATTTGAAGAGATCAGGCGCATCCGCCTGTCGAATCCAGAGCTCGGAACTCGGTCTGCTGCCCGAATTGGGCCTGCGAAACTACTGTATTGTTCGAGTCATCCTGAGAGGTGCTGTCGGTTTTCTGCACTTAACTCGGGCTGTAGGGGGCTGCAGGGCTGGTAATGACAGGAGTCGATTCACAGACATCAGACGCGTCCGCCTGTCGCATTCAGAGGTCAAAACATATTCACTATGAGTCGGAATGTTGGTAGGTGCTGTCGGTTTTCTGAACTTGAGTCGAGCTAGGAAGCTCTATGAGTCTCCCGGCTCAAGACATCTCGGCTCCAGGGCTCCAGGATCCCACTGGGGCTCAGGGGGTGTCGGCGTCGCGGGGAGACGGCGCGGCAGCCATCGCTGCCATCGACGGGTACGGCATCTTCGAGGTCAGCTAGGCTGCTTTCTTTGTTTGCTGCGCTTGTTATCTTTTGTTGTACGTGCGTGACGACGGACGGATACGACTTTTCGGTTCTCGCGAGAAGGTTTCAGCTGGAGGATATATCACCGACAGTGCCATATTTGCAGTACTCACAGGATTACGGTCAAAAGCCAGATACTGCTGTCGAGCGAGCTTCTCGTAAAAGACAACTTCAGGATATTGAGAAGACCCCAGGTGACTACCCATTGGACGGAAGATTGAATACTGCCGATTCTACTCCAGATAGTGAGTCTGCTGTACCTCTCAGTGAACGGACGGTGACACGACAGTGGTTGCACTCGTGGGGATACGGACCTCAGTGTATCGACACAATGCCCGAGCATGCAGATAACATGACGGTTGATGGCGGAGCCCCCCCTGTGAAGCGTAGTCGTGAGGAGGTTCTTGCTGAAAGGAAGGCCGCCTTGGAGGGGAAGGATGGTATGCAGAGTTTACTATTGCAGATGATGCACAAGATGGATGATAACACTGAAAGGATCCAGGATGCCATAGGAGTTCAGGGGACCAAAATCGACGACGTTCAGGCCCAGGTCCAGAAGCAGGGTGTTACGATTTCTAATTTGGAGACGAGCGTTCAAGGGCTTGAGACTAAACATAATCGACTCGAGACGATCGTCCAGGGGCTCCAGGGACAGGTTCGTGCGGGTTCAGTTGCCAGTGACGCTTCGACGAGGCCCGACAATACCAGGACGGGAAGATACCAGGCTCCTGGAACCACCTACTTCTCTCCAACGTATGTTGAACTCAAGGGATGGGTCACCAACTGGAGTGACAGGGATAGGAGGTCTCAGGAAATGCTCATGTGGGAGGATGTGAAGGTGCTCATAGATAACATTACAAATCATTGTCTTTCGGAGGATGATCGTGTGCACGTGTGTGTTGACGGTACTGAGCGCATTAACGCTGGCCGTTACATGTTCGGATCGGCCAAAATCAAATTCAAGCCAGGGACCGACAGGGATATTATTTGGAGGGTCAAACGGTGCATCGACCTTGTGACGGTACCCCCTGCTAAACGCCCCGCGCCTCCTCCAGGAATCCAGATCGCTGCACCACAGTGCCTCATTGAGAATATGAAGCAGGTTATCAACCCTGAGTCGATCAAAGTCAGTGTCGAATGCCCAGAGTGGAAGAGGGACCACGTGAAGGCGGTGGGGGGATTCTGCAGCACTATTCGGAGCATGTGTACACAGATTGGTATCGAGGTTATTGCTGTGCGAGGGGAAATGGGACCGCCCAAATCGACTATATGGACAGTGCCCACGACGGCCTCTCCGAGGCCGATGCTTCTGGCCGAGTTTACCACGACGCGGGCGACATGGGAGGTATCGAGTGAGACTGTCGACAGGTTGCATCAACTCATACCTGCATTTACTAAGACGAAGGCTGATATCGAGACGGAAGTCAACAGGAGGGTGTGACGACGACGACGCCGAACACCGTTCAAGGGGATCCGACTGGGTAGCTGGAACCTCAATCGGGCGGGGTCGGCCAATTTCAAGGGGAATGAGATTCTGAGGTGCCTTTCAATGCGAGATTGCATCTGGGGTGTCCAGGAATGCCAGAATCTTTTTGGAGGCAAATTCGATGCATATATCAGACGGTGTGGTCTATCATATCGTGTGAGTTGTGACGGTAAGTGTGGGTTATTATTCAACAAAGAGTGGAGTACGTGTGTGCGTGAATCAATATGTCAATATGAACGGTTCTGTGTGGTGGTCTTTGGTAGTGGAAGTGCCCCTGTGATAGTTGCCTCTGCGTATCTTCCCGACCCCGGCGTCGAGAACGCCGTAGATGTGCAGTGCGTGGTGTTGGACGCGCTCGAATCAGTTATTCTCACTCTGCGCAGCCGCTGGAAGGGAGCGGCTGTCTCTGTGCTGCTCGACGCCAACGTTGAGCTATCCCCATCAACTCAGCTGCAGTGCTCACGCACTGGGACTGTCTATGAGGCGGTGGGAAGTGCTACCAAGGAGGAGAGGAGGACTTGCGAGGAGGGAGGTGCACAGCGGGTGAGGAGGGACGTGCGACAACAGTTGCGCGAGCGTGTTCTTTGCTTTCTAGGGCGCCTGGGGATGAAGGCTGCCAATTCGTTCTTGCCACGACGACTACACACATGGGAGAGCTACGGAGTATCTCGGTGGGGGACGTGTAAGAAGGTTCTTGATTACATCTTTGTTCCCAGGACGTGGGCGATCGATGAGATGAAGGTTGAAGCGATCATGAGTAATGGGGGGAAGACAAATCGTAGTCGTCTCAGCGACCATGGCCTGCTTCAGGGGACTTTTAGTGACACAGGCGCTGAGCTGGTCAAACGTAGTATCCCGACGGCAGCTCGTGAAAAGAGTTTGGTTGGTTATAAGACGGTGAATTGGGGGGGCCTCAATATGGCGCGAAAGGAAATCGATCGGGTCTTGGGAGATGCCAATACTATTTGTTCTCCAGGGGACCTTGTGTCGACCACTATTCGGGCCTGTACTGAGCAGGAGGATATCAAATTCACGACTGCCACCACGGGACGGGGACTACCGCCAATTAGGCCTGCAGGACTCACGGCCTGCCAGGAGATTTTGCGACGGAAGCCTCTGCCAGCGTCAGTGGATGTGCCCAGCTTGCGCAGACGTGCCAACGGACTGCGGAGGGAGTATCGTGCGGCGTTGGCCGCGTGGACCTCTCCTGCCTCCAGGCGCAAAGAGCGTCATGGTATCAAGCACCTCATTGTGCAGGGACGGATTTCTGAGGACAGGGAGGAGTGGGTGGAGGAGATCAGAGCACATACCAGACAGAAGTATACTTCGGAGGAGGTCAGAGGACGGGATATGGCGATGTTGGAGGAGTTGAGGAGGGATGCACAACAGAACCTATGTGACGGGTACTGCACTGAGGGACTGACAATGGCGGTGGTATGCCAGGCACGGTCACGTCTCAAGTCCAAGCGTGCCACCGGCCCCGACAGGCTGCCTTGTGAAATCCTCAAGGCATTGCCGTGGGCGACTTTGCGTGGCGTTGCTCGGATGTTTGATGAGATATTTCGCTTGGCACGGCAGTATCCGCAGGATTGGAGGCAGATTTTGATCGCCTTCATGCCCAAGCTGCCGAGCTTGGCATCGCTGACAGATGCGAGGTACCTCTGTCTGCAAAACAGTCTCAGCCGTTGGTACTCTGCTTGCGTGGTGATCTTGGTCGAACAATTCGTGTCTCGGGCTGGCCTCATGGGACCCCTGGGCATCTACGGCTTCCAGGAGGGACGTAAGACGGTGGAAATTGTGGGGGCCCTCAAGGCTCTGGCTCAACACGGGGACATCTGGGGAAAAGATCAGACGGTCCATATCGCTAACGCAGATATCAAACAAGCGTTCGACCACTGCAGCCTTCTAAACGCCAAACGTGCTATGTGCCATGCCAATATTCCTGCCTATCTCCAGTATGCTTTGCTATCACCGCTGGTTTGCACTACGGGGTCGTTAGTTGTCGAGGGTATGGCCATTCACGACATCAACTGGGACGTCTGCATACGGACGGGCGGCCCTGAGGGGCCTCTTCTATTTAATCTTATCATATGTGCCATGTGGGGACCTATATTTCGGGATTGGGACAGTAGAGGTGTGGGGTATGTGCTGGAGGGCGTCTGTGGTGAGTATGAGCGACGGACAACTGTGAACCACTTTGTGTGGGCGGACAACTGCTACCTTGTCTCTGCCTCCTCAACTATGTTGGCTCAGATGATGCACGATCTAACACTACCACTACATGACTGGGGGATGAGATGGAAGGATAGCAGCCTGTTGTACATGACATGTGGGGAGAATGCTAAAGTGGACGGTGACGGACATATACTTACCAGCGAGGATTTGTGTATACCTGCGTGCTCGAGATATCAGGGCTTTAGACTTCGACGTGTTGGCAGCATGAAAGTATTGGGTCATGAGATTTTCTACACATACCTAGTGCCTGCTCATCCTGATGTTGAATATCGCATCAAGGAGGCTCGAGCTTGTTTCATTGGACAATCTAATTTCTTTCGTAACAGAGCGGTTGCTGTTCGTGATAAGTTTTGCCGTTATCAAGACAAGGTGCAGAGTATGGCGTTATATTGTCTAGAGACATGTACTGCGGATGCTTCCTCGCTGCACATGCTCAATGCCTTCGAGGGATGGTGTTTGTGCCGTATGTTTCGACGGCCGAGGAGAGAGGAGGAGACTATGGCGGACTGGAACCGACGACGGTACCACGAGGCCAGAGAGCAATTCCGATCTTATGGATTTGCGAGTTTGGTGCAGAGATTTCTTCGTATGGTGTGGAACTCCGCGAAGGATGCTGCAGATTTCATTTCTATGATGTGTACTGCTTCTCATGAGGATATATCTTCGACGCAACGTACGTGGAGAGATCACCACATGACTACGGTTGCGTATGGCCCATTGTGGGACAGGCTCAGGACGGATGCGTCCGAGTGCTTGCGGGGTATGTTTCACTTCCAAGAGGCGTCGCAGCTAAAAAGAAGACATGTTAGTTCAGGTCGAGCTGTCGGCCAGAGATGCTGGCTATTTTCTTTCTGCGAATTCTACGGACTCAAATGGTGGGAGTCCTTTGTGCCGACAGATGCTGCGTATGTTCAGTTCTGCGAGCGCATGTGTACACGGACGATGCTGAGTTAGTTTCAGAAAAGAAAAGGGTACGGTACAACAGGTGGGGCCCCGCAGGAGGTACTTACTATCACACAAAACGACCTACACACCTATGGGGCCCAAGAGGGCACTGCGGCGTTCAACGACAAACTGACCAAACGTATTGCGTTACAAAATATGAAGGAGGTTGAGTACGACCTCGACTCATTTGGGATCCCTGTGTATATTTCTGGGGACAGTCTTCTGGTGGTGTCTTGGCTGCAGGGTGTCTGGAGGGTGCTAAATCGTACGTATCAAGATAGGATCAACAGAATGGTAAACCAACTCGACAACATGTGTCAAATATATGGAATTAGGCCCGCCTGTCACGGGAGGGAAATTATTGACCACACATATAGGGAATGGAACACACGTGCAGATGTACTCACTCATACGGCCCGCGTCGGGCCACCAGTGATTCGAGATAGGATAGGGCTTCACGCCCCTCAGTTACAACAGGTGTTTCGCGTTTGTGCCATCAGAGCTGGATTCGATGGTGGTGTCTCTTGCGACGGCGTGGGAGTCGGGTGCTGGATAGATGTTGGAAGGGTATCGAGACTCTCAAGGCAGCCACTCAGCCATGAGATCATTTGGACGGAGGTGTACAGTGCGGCGTTCTCGATTGATCCAACTTCAACAGTGACTGATGCCGAGGTCTCGGCCGTTGAGCATACGATTATGATCTTGCCGCGGGTTGTACAAGCGTATTTCGGACAGGATATGATGTGATTTTGATTGTGCTCACTCACGCCATGCCCTCGTTTGTCGTGTGTGTGTGCTTGACCTCTCATCCTCCTAATAAGAGTTGGCTTTCGCCTCTGATCGTTTGGATCGGTGAGGCTTCCGCCTACTCCCGATGCGCCCGCTCCTTGCTTCCGACTAGGCTGGAAAGCCTGCGCAGTCGACCGCGCAGTCCGCAAAAAACCAAGGTTGAGGAGGCGGAGTTTACCTCCCGCTCTCCCTCGGCCTTGGCCCGTCGGGGGGCTCACTCGAGCTGCATCGTGCAGTCAGGCAGCCTGCCCCCTGGCCCGCCGCGCGGGGGCGCGTGGCGATCGGGCCGCTTCGGCGACTTCGGCGAGTCCGAGGTAAGCAGGCCGCCTGCATTTGTTTGTATTTGTTTGTGTGCATTGTTGCGGCATTTTGCCGCGTCGAGCTGGACGGGACGAGCCAGAGTCAATCGATCGATTTGGACCGCTGGGGAGCCAACTTCGGACATTGGGAGTGGGAGTATCTTGCCAGACAGGTTGGTAGAGCTCGTCACGACGATAAGGATTCTCTAGTCGACATACCATCTGGACCACCTGATCTCTCTCCCACTTTACCTCACCATCCTGTTGCCCCATATAACTTTCATCAGTTAAGTGCGCATCTCAAACGTACTCGAGAAGATCGATCGTTCTGTGCGAAGTGGAATACCCCTTGTAACATCTCAGACGGCAAGATGGCTGCCTCATCAGCTGCCGCGGTCCCCGAGATTTTCGCCATGGACGCCACTGATATGCCCGTTCCAGGAGCCAAGGAGGAGGAGGTCCCAGAGGGAAAACGTGTCAAAATTCAGACGGTTGAAGGCCTCGAGGAGGCCATGACAAAGGGGATGGACAAGATCACGACGCTTGTTGCATCTCTGGGAGGTAAGATGACGGAGGGCTTCCAATCAACACATCGAAGCATCACGGATCTCGGCACCCAGCTCAATGCTCGTGTTGATTCGGTGGAGAAAAATGTACAGCAGGCGATGACGGACATAGATGCTATTACTAAGAAGGTTGAGGATCAGAGGCTCCAGATAATCCAGCTCCAGCAGGCTCCTGCAGGTGGGGCCCCCAGAGCAGGCACCTCTACGACAGCGTCCTCGGCGGAAACTCGGCAGTCAGTGCAGAATTTCACCCCATCGTTCGTCGAGCTCAAGGGATGGGTGACGGACTGGAGGGATGCAGAGAAGCGTCAGGAGGAGATGTTATCACAGCAGGCGTTGAATTCACTACTGAATGAGGTCCTGGCTGGAGAATGGTTCAGTGGTGTGAAGGAGTTTCTGGACCTGAACCAATCCAAGAGGTTCAACACAGGTAGAGAGGCATGGGGGTATTCGCGTGCTCGGCTCTATTTCCAGAATGGGGTTACCAGTGACCAGCTGTGGGATCTCCGTCGTCGACTCGTTGCCGCGATCGCCGACAACAAACTCCAGCACGCTCCCAGGGCCCTCAAGGTCCACGTGGAGGCCCCCCCCTGGAAGAAGCCCCATCTGGATGCCGCTGGGATCTTTCAGGCCAAGTTCAAGAGTTTCAAGAAGCATCATTCGAATCTCAGGGCTGAGACGGGACCACCGATTACGTTCATGTGGGGCTCCAGTGACCACTTACCACCTCCAGGGAAGATTGTGGCCAAGTTCTCTCTGCAGAATGGCTGGGAGATTACTCGTGCAATGAATCAGCTTGAGCCAGGGATCAACATTGATGAGTTGCGAGCGAGGATTTCCAGTACGAACTAGAGGTGCCACGACACCATTGCGTCATGGAATGTGCGTCGGGCAGGTGCAGAGAACGGCCATGACATAATTAATTCACTACGTCGTTTAGATGTGGGACTCGCGGGGTTGTGCGAGTGTCAGTTCCTTTCAGTTCGTGATCTCAGCATGCGAGGTTACACAATTTTTCGGAGTACTTGTCGGAAGGCTGCGGTGATTATGTCTAAGTCTTGGAGAGACTCGCTCAGAGCCACATATCGTGGCAAAGGTTTTGTCATTTGTAGTTATTCTAGTGTTACGGTTATTGTTGCATATATGCCACATGAGAGTATCAATGCCCTTACGGAAGAACAGTATGAGCATGATGTGTATGAGCAGATATTGTTTGATATATCCCAAGTGCTTCGCACACATAGGTCTAAGTTCCCGAAGCAGCCGCAGGACCTGGTCTTCTTGACAGATGCTAACGTCGAACTCGAGCCAGATTCGGAGGTCAACGGCTTTAGAGTTACTGGATCAGGGCTTCTGGAGGCGTCTGGGATTGCTGGGGATTCTACGGAGATTGATACTGGGATGGAGGAGGGAGCGGATGACGGCAACCCGTATATGACTCAAACAAAACGTGGTGCACGTAAAACAAGACCTCATAGGGTTGTCTCGGGCTTCGAAATTCGACGGGCGTCTAGGCTGCAATCTATGAGGAGGGCCCTACTGGACTTCTGCGGGCTCTGGGGCATCAGGATGGAGAACACATTTGGGCAGAGGAGGGTTACTTTCAAATCAGGTACGGGGGTGGAGAAGGTACTCGACTATGTTGGTGTCAGCCGTCGTTTACACAGGCAGGAGCTCACCGTAGGCTGGATGCTGCCTTCGGAAGTCGGCCACGCCTGGACGGAGCACCCTTGCAGCAGATACGAGCGTGCGCTGTCTGACCACGCCTGCATAGTTGTTCGCTTGTCTTGTGCACCGTCTGCGAAGAGACGGACCCAGCCTGCTCGAAAATTCATCCACTTGCAACCGGTGTCGCAGCTGGAGTTTGCGAAGAACATGGACGATCGGGGCAGTCGTTACCGTGCTTTGTGCCAGGAAAATGCTGACCCAGAGGATCGACAGGAGATGTTGGATACGCTGGGACCTGACCTCATAAAGGCCGCCGAGGAGACCCCCCAGAAAGATATCAATCCCAGGAATAATGTGCCAAAGAAATCCGAGATCCACTGGGCCGCCCAGGTAAGTAAACGCGAAGCACTTCGTCGGGGGGATAGAGAGGAGGCTAAACGGTGCTCAAAGATTGTGAGGAGAGAAAGAAGGAGGCTTGAGGCAAGAGTACAGAGGTGGAGGACGGAAATGAACACGAGGAGGAGGAGGAGGGCCAAGACGGAGACGTTGATCCTTGCCAACGGGATGGAGTCTCAGAACCGCGAGGAGTGGGGGGACGAGATATTGGGGCACATGAAGTCTAAGGTGGAGGACCCCGAGGCCAGAGAGGTGACCCTGCGTGAGCTTCAGTCGCTGCGTGGTCTATGTTCGGGAAGCGGATCCTCAGAGGTGTTCTCGATGTCGCTCCTGCTGCGGGCGAGGGCGAAGCTGTCCACGGGAAAGGCCCCAGGTCCCGACAACGTGACTGTCACGATGTTGAAACAGCTCTCGTGGGCATCTGTGCGACGTGTTCTGGTGAGCTTCCAAGGTGTGTATTCCCGCAGGTTATGTTGCCCCGACAGTTGGCGTCAACTAGCTGCCACACTCATGCCAAAAGAAATGGACATACAACATTTGACAGATACACGTGTGCTATGTCTACAGTCGTGTCTTATGAAATGGTACATGACATGTATTGTGATGTTGATTGAGAAGAGGATTGAGGAGCACCGACACTATGTATGCCTGTACGGATTCAGATCGGGACGTAAAACATCGGAAATCACCAGCGTTGCCAAGAGGCTCAGCCAGCACTCCGCTGTCTGGGGCAAAGGAGACAGTTTGTGGCTTGCCAATCTTGATATCTTACAAGCTTTCGATAATGTTACTCCGTGCCTCGCCATGCGCTGTCTTCGTGCTCTTGACATACCTGCTGATCTCATTGTGGCGTTGATTGAACCCATGATGGATAATCAGTGCGTGGCCAGCTTCGAGGGCATCGAGGCATCGTCAGCGGTCTATTGGGACAAATCTATTCGAACGGGAGGAGTTGAGGGACCAATGATTTTTCTGGCAGTTTCTATTGTACTCTGGAGAGATGTTATCGACAGATGGAGGCAAGAAGCGCAGTACGGTATCAAATTGGAAAATGATGAGCGCATGTTCAACGGTGAGCGTATGACCCACAGTTTCTGGGCAGATAATCTTTTGTTGTATGCGAAGACCCGCACTGACCTTGAGTTGATGGTGCGTGACATGAGCATCCCGCTGATGAATGCAGGAATGACCTGGAAGCCGAAATCTTTGATGTATATTTACTTTGGTGCGCCGCCTGGCATCCCGCCGTCCCCTGAGCAGGATATCCGTGTGCTGGTGCCGTCTAGTGACGCCGCTCTTGGGACCCGAGAAGTGGTCCTACCGCGTGTTCAAGCGTTTGGATCCTGGGAGCCACTCTGTAGGAGACCTGGAAGGACCACTCGGACTCAGAGGCCATGCTCCAGAAAGCCCAGAGGATGTTCTTTGGGGAAATCGCGTATTACCGCTGCTCTGGAATTGACTTGGCTGAAAGATTTACTCGCTATCAAGCTAAAGTGATTGCTGCATCATTATTCAACTGTGAGGGCAGAACGCCCGACTATTCTACCATTGCTGCTGTTCACTATTTTGAAGGCAGATGTCTAGCTATAATGTCAGGTATACGCAAGCGGAGAACTGAAGGCTGGTCTGAGTTTCAACGTAGGCGATACAAAGCGGGACGACAGAGTTTTGCTGGACTTGGATTCCGAAGTGCGGTGCAGATATGGATATTTCGTTGTTGGGATTGGGCTAAGGATGTCTCAGTTGCTGCAAGTATTCGTATGAGGAGATACACAACACACACAGAGGAGGAGGAGGGAGAGACGGTACCAAATCGGCGTCAGAGGAAAACTCGGGCGATGGCGGCGGCGGCGGCTTCTCAAACATATCATGTATCTCAGATATCCCAGATGTCGAGTGGCTGTCGCCGGCGGACACCAGATGATCAGCCTGCCATGCCTGAGGAGTCGGACATGTCACGTGAATGGATGATATCTAGGCTGGCCATGTTACATGGAAGGGGGAAGTGGACGGAACATCGTGACACATGTATTCTAGCATTGCCTGTAAAAGATTGGAAGCAGCTCACACGCATGAGCATGGGCGGCCCCCCCCGTGGACATACTGTGTGGGACTGGTGCTTGTGCGATCTCTTTGGTTGCGAGTGGTACCTCTCGTTCGACAGTTCCGCTGGGTCCCGTGAGAAATACTGCAAGCATTTGCTGACTGTGATTGGTATGCAACACTTGTTCGACTTGTTTGTTCTACCCAGGCCGCCTGGTGTGAGACATGTGAAGGCAGAGGAGGAGGAGGAGAGTGAGATGAATGAGAGGATGAGCAAACGTATTGCCGCTAATTTTGAGAATGAAACGGAGTGGAGGTGTGAGAATATTGAGCGTCTTGGGATGGAGATCTTGGGAGATAGTAAGACTGTTGTAAACTGGATGTGTGGTGAGTGGCAGATTCGCAACAAGCAGTATGTACGACTGGTGGGAACACTACAAAATACGGTATCGATGCTGTCTGGATGGGGACTGACCTCACCTGCATCGGGACAGAATCTGTATAAGCATTTCTTTCGTGAGGGTAATGAGCGTGCGGATAGATTGTCGTGGGGGGCCAGAGGTGGCCAAACTATTACTCGCTGGTTTGCATATGATAAGTTCCTCAGTACTCGTAAGACTGCTCTCCGTGGTGCATTCGATGGGGGTGTCAGTAATGAAGGATGTGGAGGTGGGTGGTGGCTTCAGATTGGCGTTGTAGGTAGGGGTTCCAGCGTGCAGGTTGATTTTCCCATCTCCTCCTCCTCCTCCTCCTCCTCCTCCTTCCTCCTGCACCAGCTCGCACAGCTTCCATTGGCACGATGTGGCCGAGGAGGCGATGAGCTTGCCTCCTGGTAGCACGGTAACCTGCTGTGAACTAGCTGCCTGCGCTGCCCTGACGAGAGCTGCTGCTAAGGTGGCGTGCGCTCTGCTACGACCTACCTAAGATGGTGGGGGCTCAGTTGCACTGCTCCGCCGATTCGGATTAGGATTCTAGTGGCGGACCGCAAACCGCAAAAAACCAAGGTTGACGGTTTACCGCCGGCGCCCAGTTGAGGAATTTTGGTCGGTTGAAAATTTTGTTCTCGAAATTCAACAACTCGTTTGAGCTCTAGTATCTTTATTCCTAATATTCGATCTCATTCCCGCTTGCCATCTTGATTTCAGCTCGATCGGGTATCTTTTATTGCCAAAAAGTACACGGGTGGGATCGGCCGTTTCGGGTCATCTTGTCACGCGCTGTCGGTTTTCTCAAGATAACTCGAGTTTCAGGACAGCTACAGAGCTGGTAAGCACAGCTAATCGATTCAGAATGATCAGGCGCGTTCGCCTGTTGTATCGAGAGGTCTGAACTCGGTCTGCTAGCTGAGCTAGGTCCGCAAATCTGTTCGTATTATTCGAGTCATCTTGACAGACGCTCTCGGTTTTCTGTACTTAACTCGAGCTACAGGAGGTCTCTTCTATGGCACGACACGTGCGTTGTACCGACGGATTGGGAGGAGTTTGTGGAACGCATATCACAGATACCCACAGTGCAGGATATGTTTGTGAGGAGGAGTAAGGAAAGGAGGATGGGAGGGTTTGCGAAGACACCGACAGATGACGAGTTGGCCCGACGTCTTGCAGTTATTAATTAACAAACTACGATATGGGACCCAGGGATGGAAGGGATTGCTGTTGAAATGCGCGGTGACAGTAAAACGGTCGTACAATGGTTGAGGAGAGGCTGGGCTTGTGACAACAGTGGGTATGCCAAACGGATCGCCAGGATACAAAATGTCATGTATGACGTGAGTGAACAACACAACATACGATGCCCGACGTACGGAAGGGATTTCTGGAAACATATCTATAGGGAAGCCAATGCCTATGCTGATGAGCTTACACACCATGCGCGAGAAGGAAACTGTTACAGAATGTACAAGCACGACTATATCAAACAGAACACGACAAACATCAAACACATCAGAGGATGCTGGGATGGTGGAGTGAGCAGTGAGGGCGCCGCAACAGGTCACTGGATTGAAGTTGCTCCAGAGAATGGCCCGTGGACACTCGTGAGCTCAGAAGCCTACATGTTTGATTTAGGAGCCACCGTGACGGAGGCAGAATTATCTGCTGCCGAGCGCCTGTGCACAGGTGTGGAGCACATTGTTAAAGAAATTTCCTCTGCAAAGCGGAGGAGGCGGATTTAACTGGCTCTAGCCCTTAGGCTTGGGCGCACGCGCCCTGTGTAGCCTGACCAAACACCAAAACTCGAGCTACAGGACAGCTACAGAGCTGATGCGTACAGAATCTGATTCAGAACCATCAGTGGCCGTTGTCTATTGAATCCAGAGCTCTGAACTCGGTCTGCTGCCCGATCTAGAATCGCGAAACTATTCGTATTGTCCGAGTCATCCTGAGAGATGCTCTCGGTTCTCTGCACTCAACTCAGGCTGTGGGGGGCTGCATGGCTGGTAATTACTGCGAATGGTTCGGAGACATCCGGTGCGCCCGCTAGAGCTCCGAACTCTGTCTGCTGCCCGAACTTGGTCCGCGAAACTTTTCGTATTGTTCGAGTCATCCTGAGGGGTGCTGTGGGTTTCCTGCACTTAACTCGGGCTGTAGGGGGGCTGCAGGGCTGGTAATCAGAGGAATCGATTCAGAGACATCAGACGCGTCCGCCTGTCGCTTGCAGAGTCTGAACTCCGTCTGATACTCGAGCTAGGTTCCAAACTTTTGTTCGAGTCATCTTGAGAGGTGCTGTCGATTTACGCACGTAACTCGGGCTGTAGGAGAGCTACAGAGCTCGTACAGAAGACAATCCAAAAGCATCGGGGGCGTTCGGCTGTTACATCGGAGAGGTCTGAGATTGCTTGGGCTGAAACATTATTTTTTGTGTGTGTTTTTTTCGACATTATATGTTGTCAGGAAGCTCTACGAGTCCCCCGGCGGTAACGAAGGTTGACGGTTTACCGCCGGCGCCCAGTTCCGGGGAGCTGGAGAGCTAGTTGGCAAGAAAAATTTCGACGGACATTTTGAATAATTTTGCTCGGTTGAATTTTTTTCCGAAGTTCAACAATTCGTTAGAGCTCTAGTATTTTTTCCCGTGATATTCGATCTTATTCACGCTCGCCATCTTGATCTCAGCTCGATCGGGTATCTTTTACTGCCAAAAAACGTCCAGGCGGGATCGGCCGTTTCGGGTCATCTTGTCACGCGCTGTCGGTTATCTCAAGATAACTCGAGCTTTAGGACAGCTACAGAGCTGGTAAGCACAGCTAATCGATTCAGAATGATCAGGCGCGTTCGCCTGTTGAACCCAAAGGTCAGAACTCGGTCTGCTAGCCGAGCTAGGTCCGCAAACCTATTCGTATTATTCGAGTTATCTTGACAGACGCTCTCGATTTTCTGTACTCAACTCGAGCTACAGGACAGCTACAGAGCTGATGCGTACAGAATCTGATCCAGAATCATCAGTGGTCGTTGTCTGTTGAATCCAGAGCTCTGAGCTCGGTCTGCTGCCCGATCTAGAATCGCGAAACTATTCGTATTGTCCGAGTCATCCTGAGAGATGCTGTCGGTTTGCTGCACTTAACTCGGACTGTAGGGGGGCTGCAGGGCTGGTGGTCACAGGAATCGATTCCAAGACATCAGGCACGTCCGCCTTTCGAATCCAGAGCTCCGAACTCTGTCTGCTGCCCGAACTTGGTCCGCGAAACTATTCGTATTGTTCGAGTCATCCTGAGAGGTGCTGTCGGTTTCCTGCACTTAACTCGGGCTGTAGGGGGGCTGCAGGGCTGGTAATCACAGGAATCGATTCAGAGACATCAGACGCGTCCGCCTGTCGCATGCAGAGGTCTGAACTCGGTCTGATACTCGAGCTAGGTTTGCCAAACTATTCGTATTGTTCGAGTCATCTTGAGAGGTGCCGTCGATTTACGCACGTAACTCGGGCTGTAGGAGAGCTACAGAGCTCGTACAGAAGACAATCCAAAAGCATCGGGGGCGTTCGGCTGTTACATCGGAGAGTTCTGAAATTGCTTGGGCTGAAAAAAATATTTTTTCAGTGTAATTTTTTCCGACATTATGTGTTGTCAGGAAGCTCTACGAGTCCCCCAGCGGAAACGAAGGTTGACGGTTTACCGCCGGCGCCCAGTTAGCGAAATTTCGAAAAGGAGCGCGATTATACCATCCGCGGCATGGCTCAGCCAATTCTGCAGCTCCAACCATTCGTTTGGACTGATAATTGCGCAGAGCGAAGCTTTGCATTACAGAAGTTGCCTTTCAAATTCTCAGCTTATTCCATCGACAAATTGTTCTGTGCGACGCCAGGAACCTGACCTCAGATTTACAAAAAAAAGAAAAATTGGAGAGTTGAAGAAAATCTACTGCGAAGTTGTCTGCTTCGATCCTGGGCACTCTTATGCGTGAAAGGAGCTCTACGAGGTTTCCTGCGGTGGGAAGGTTGACGGTTCACCGCCGGCGCCAGTTTCCCGTCTCCGGGTTTTGGACGCTACCAAGTGAATCGTACCTCGTAGAGCTCTTCGTCATCGATGAGCTAGAGGTATTCCGGCGCGGGGTGGAGCCAGTACCTCGTAGAGCTCTTCGACATCGATGAGCTAGAGGAATTCGGGCGCGGGTTGCAGCTAGTGACTCGTAGAGCTTCCCTAAGCTAGCAGCTGGAAGCTTAAGAGTAATTCGGACGCGCTGGAGAGCTAGTTGGCAAGACAAATGTCGACGGAACTTTTGCTGACTTTTGGTCGGTTGAAAATTTTGTTCTCGAAATGCCTTGTAGAGCTCTTCGTTATCGATGAGCTAGAGGAATTCCGGCGCGGGGTGGAGCTAGTTGGCCGATCCGACCAGAAAGGACAAAGTGGTGACTTTGGGTCGTTTTTGTGCAGATTTAAAAGATATTTGACCATTCATTTTGAGAGAGCAGATTTTTACGCTGAGCATTGGCATATGATCTCCTCTCTGACAGCAGCTCAGCTCTCCCGATGTATTTTCTTGAGAGTTGACTTCCTGGAACTGAGCGAATATGAAGATAGAAAAAATCAAAAATCAAGATTTTGAAAAATCATTATTTCATGCCTCTACTTTGATTCTCAGCGCTCTTATCAGTGTACGGAGCTCTACGAGGTTCGCGGCGGTGACTAGGTTGACGGTTTATCGCCGGCGCCAGTTTGAACTTTCGTTAGAGCTCTAGTATTTTTTCCCGTGATATTCGATCTTATTCCCGCTCGCCATCTTGATCTCAGCTCGATCGGGTGAATATTACTACCGAAAAGCACTGTGGCGGGATCGGCCGTTTCGAGTCATCTTGATACGCGCTATCGGTATATTGGACTTAACTCGAGCTTCAGGACAGCTACAGAGCTGGTCAGCACACCTTATCGATTCAGAATGATCAGGCGCGTTCGTCTGTTCCATCCAGAGGTCTGAACTCGGTCTGCTAGCCGAGCTAGCTCCGCCAACCTATTCGTATTATTCGAGTCATCTTGACAGGCGCTCTCGGTTTTCTGTACTAAGCTCGAGCTATAGGACCGCTACAGAGCTGATACTTGCAGAAACCGATTCAGAATCATCAGTCGCGTTTGTCTGTTGAATACAGAGCTCTGAACTCGGTTTGCTGCCAGATCTAGGTCCGCGAAACTATTCGTATTGTTCGAGTCATCCTGAGAGGTGCTCTCGGTTTTCTGCACTCAACTCGAGCTGTGGGGGGGCTGCAGGGCTGGTGGTCAGCTCGGAACTCGGTCTGCTGCCCGAATCAGGTCCGCAAAACTATTCGTATTGTTCGAGTCATCCTGAGCATTGCTCTCGGTTTTCTGCACTCAACTCGGGCTGTAGGGGGGCTGCAGGGTTGGTAATTACAGGAATCGATTCGGAGACATCAGACGCGTCCGCCTGTCGCGTTCAGAGGTCTGAATTCAGTCAGGAAGCTCTACGAGTCCCCCGGCGGTAACGAAGGTTGACGGTTTACCGCCGGCGCCCAGTTGGCCGACCCGGCCCCGATGGACAATGTGCGAACTTTGGGTCGTTTGGACAAACTTTCTCAGAGATTTCAACATTCATTTTGAGAATGGCCGACCCGGCCCCGACGGACAATGTGCGAACTTTGGGTCGGTTGCGATGCAACAGTGGCCCCCGATGCTTCTGGAACACTCAGGAGTACTACAAGGGCAAGGGCAAAGGCGAGAAGACCAACCCGAGAGGCGCGAACGGACAGCCACTTCGATGCGATCATTGCAATAGCGAGAAGCATCTATGGAGGAAGGGCGACGCTCCGGGAGCTTACGATTACCGACGGAAGCGGGCTACCTCAGGTGGAAAGGGATATGTGACGGCAGAAGGAAATCTGAGCGCTGGGGGCGCCCAACCAGCTTCGAGCTTTCCCAGCGCCTTGCAGCGCTGGCAGCAGCTCACGGGACAGCCGGCAGCGTCTACTGCGACCAGACACTTCTTTGCCATGCCAAGCAGCGTGGGGCCGCAAGTGGACGTGTCCAAGGATGACGAGAAGGAGTAGGAGGACAGCTACTACCCGGACGTGCAGGAGGAGGGCTCGCGCCTGTGCGAGTCGCATGCACGGCCAGACCTCCAGGAGGGGGCCCGCCGTGACTGTGCTTCGACCACTTCCTGGGACTTGCTCTCGACTCCCTCTGAGTTCGTGGACATCGGCAGCGAGACGATTCAGATGATTGAACAGGCGAAGGCTCGCATCATGCACGACCCAGACCCCGAAGTAACCTTTGAAGAACCTCTGCTCACCAGTGAGCAGGTCGATCCAGGAAACAAGCCCGCTGGATTGAAGTTTTTCGTGGGTCCCGTGTTCGAGCGATATGATGAGGCGCGACATGTATTTCTCGAGGCGACCAGGATCGACGGCAAGGAGTGCCTGCTGATAGATCCTGGTGCGTGCGACAACCTCCTTGGTGATAGATGGGTAATGCGAATGGGAACTCCGGCGAAAAGGGCATGTTTGGAACCGACGCAGCATCTGATGGATCAGTCGATTGTAGTTGAAGGAGTCGGCACCAATGCTGCGATGCTCAGATTGCCAAGGAGGAGGCGAGGATGCCAGGTGCAGCTAAGGACGAGCGGGGTAAGGTGCATCAGATCAGCTACAAGGCCCCGGTGGTTCCTGATTCAGATATTCCCGCTCTCTGGGGAAAGCGTAGTTTGAAGCACAACAGAGCGGTGGTTGATATGATAAACAACAAGCTCTACCTGTGTGGCCCGGGAAGAATGCAGTTCACACCACCGCCTGGGGCGCTCGCCTTCAATCTCGAGGACTCCCGATCAGGACATCTGCTGTTGCCTATCTCGCATCTCTTCGGCAACGGCAAGGATAAGAAGGTGCGCGAGAAGCAGGAGCCAGCTACTTGTTATGCGAGCACTCCCGTAGTCACCCGGCCCATGATCAAAGACAAGGCGAAAGAGGAGGGAGCAGTCGCGCTGACGAACGAGCCGACAGCGACTTCGTCGTCGGAGCCTGTGGTGCACTGAGGGTGCGGACCGCCGTTGCCAAGCGGCGGCGGTACCGCAGGTGGTCATATAGCTTGGCATCTGGATGTTCCTGAGCAGGGCCCAGAGATCATAGTGATTGACGAGGACAATGGCAACCCGATCCGCACGAAGCTGCTGGGTCAAGCCAACATCAAGGACGCCCGCCTGAGCCTTCTGCACACCTCGACCATGGAACATGTTCTTCGACTCCTGGAGCGAGGAAAGTGCCGAGGCGTTTGGATGCGACTACAGTCGCTCATACCTGACGTTACGAGACGACAAGGGAAGACAAGACAGCAAAAGCAAAGACTGATGGCGGCCTCCATTCTCATCGCGCGCTTGATTCAGCTTCGGTGCGTGTTGGTGGTCGATTCCCAAGCGATGAATGAGGCCTGGCAGGAGGATGAGATTATCAGAGCGACTGCGACGACCCTGCCAGGATATCGAATGACAGATCATAGATTGTGTAGTTATTTGTCGTCGGGCAAGGATATGGCCCCGACTACCAGCCAGAGATTCTTTTCCAACCTGGACTTGCTTCCAGATTCGCGCAGCTGCGGCCGGAAGAGCTCAGTCCACCGCAGATCGACAGGGTTGGAGCACGTTCAGCTTGAAGGGCAGTTTCTGACCGCCTTCTGGCAGGACCGACTTCGAGAGAAGTTATTCGACGCGATTCGAGGAGAAAGACGTGAGGACAACGATGCCGAACGAGCTTCACGATACCCTCAGAGTGGACGGGACGATCCTGTCGATTCTCACATGATGGTGACGAAGTCGAAGTCGGTCAGATTTTATCCGGCCGACTCTGCCAGGGCTTGCAAGGAGAAGCTGGAGTCCAGGAAGGCCGGGGGACACGAACCGAAGAAGAAGGTCAAGCAGATTCTGGATCCCGAGGTGATGGATGACTGCGGCGAGGTCCTCGGAGAGCTCAACGATCTCCGGAACGAGGAGGTTTGCTGGTGGGGGATGCCAGGCAACGAGGTGGAGGACTACTATCTGGAGCCCAGCGAGTTCAAGACGGAGGATATCGTTGGAAGACTTCGAGATGATCGTCCACCAGATCGAGCACGACATTTCCTTGGTATATATTCGGGTCGATCCTTCCTGAATCGTACGAAGCAGATCGAGAACAGTTTCTTCATTGATGTGGCCGAAATCATGGGGGGAGAAGGGCGTGCCACTCAGCTACTCGTTCGGCGTCACTACGCGGGAGGACGCAACTTTGTTGCTCTCATGGGCGTCGATCTTCTTCAACATGACGAGGAAATGGAGCTCTACCAATATATGGAGGAGTAGCGACCCTTTGTGCTGGTGATGGCTCCTCAATGCACCGGATGGTGCACCGTCAACGAGTCGGTCGGTAGTGAGGTGCATCGTCTCAACGCGGAGGTTTCTTTCAGGCTAGGACAGATTTGTGCGAAGGCGGCTCGCATTCAGCTGGATGGAGGACGCCGCTACGTGAATGAGTTGCCGCGGGGAAGCCGTATTTACCGAACCCCAGAATGACTGGGCCTGGCCAAGAAGAGCCTCACATGGGTCCAGTTCAACATGTGCATGCTGGGGCTAGTCAACTCGAAGAAGGAGCCCCTGCATAAGCCAGAGGAGGTCTGGGCGAGCCACAAGGTGCTGATTTACCGGCTACGTTCTAAGGAATGTGATCGACGACATCGGCGTGGTGAGTGCTCGGGACGCGACACTAAGCCTTCACAGGTGTGGACGTGGCAGTTCGCTCGTATCCTGGCCGACGGCAGTCTCGGAGCTGATATGGCTTCGCGAACTGGACTGGAGGAAGCTGATCTACACCACCGTGGCTGCGTATCCGAGGATAAACGGAGATGGAGTTCCCGCTCCTATTGACCATCCTCCGCCTGGACTACCAGCCCCAGCCGCGCCAGCAGCCGCGGCGGCAGCAGATGTACCTCCACCACCTCCCGCACCCGAAGAAGTACTGGATCCGCGCGCTCGACGAGCGGCTATTGGACCTCACCTCTGCCCAAGATGTCGGAGAAATCGAGTCAGCACTCATCCCTCACACAACCGCATGCCTGGACAGTGCCGACGCCCGTTGGTACAGCCGCTGGAATACAATTGCCCTGCATGCAGAACAGGTCTGGATCGTTGCGATCCCTGCCATACTTACGACACGGACTGTCGTCTCCTCATGGACGAGCCCAGGCTGATTGGGACGATATCTTCTGGAGCGGCTCATGCACGGGATCCGCGAGTACCGGCAGCGCGAGCTGCGGGCGCTGGTCATCGAGTACATCCCCGAGCAGGAGAAGAAGAGGAGGACATAAGACCTCATCCTGAAGCAGGACCTTCAGGTGCTGCTCCCGCTGCCGCGAGAGAAGAGGATGATGACGTACGACCTCATCCTGAAGCTGGACCCTCAGGCGAGGCCCCGGTGGCCGCAGCCCAGGAAGCCATTCTTCCTGCCGGAGAGCCTGGACATCCGGCCAGAGCAAGCGCAGATGAGGTCGCACTGAGGAGACGAAGATTTCAAGACGCTGTGGCCCAGATCGACACGGGAGCGGACTGGACGCAGTGGGACATGGGGCGTGCCATTCAGGGGCTAAGATCAGCGGTCCCGGATGCATATGCGACTGTGGCACGCTCCAGCCCAACGACTACGAGACTTACTTTCGGCCGCGGGTCTACCACGAGAAGTGATCAACATGGTGCAGGACGTCGTGGACACCTGCACAGTATGCCGATAATGGCAGCGTCGAGGCGAAAAGTCGGTGACGAGTCTGACGTTCAGCACAGCCTTCAACGAAGGGATTCAGTTCGATCTACTCTTCTTGGATGACGGCATCGTGGTGCACCTGTTTGACATGTGTATCAGGTGGGCTCAAGGGCTCTTTGTGAAGTCAAAAGAACCAGGTTATGTTCTTCCTGCCATTACTCACATCTGGGTTCGAGTTCACGGCCCTCCGAAGTTCATCACCTCTGATCAGGAAGGAGCCCTGTTCTCGGACGAAGGAGCTATCTGGGCAGATCGATGGAAGGTGGATTTGAGGCCGAAGCCCAAGGGAACCCATGCTCATGTTATCGAAAAGAGAAATGACCTACTCAGGACACAGTATCTCTGAGTTCGAAGTCAGGCCAATGAGGAAGGCATTAGAGTTTCGAAGGAAGAGTTGCTGGACGAATCTTTGTTGGCTATGAACACACTCTTGAGCGTTCACGGGACTACGCCATATGCTGCTCTATATGGTCGAGTTCCGAAAATCCCACTCGAGCTCGGGGGTGGGGGGTCCGAGTTTGACGACGAGTCTGGAGGCGCCGTGTCTCGTCATGTTCATAGGAGTCAGGGAACTGGCTCTCGCCAACATCGTGCAGGGTCATGCTCAGGAAAGACTGAAGATAGCAGCTCGGACGCGAACGAGACCAGCGGCTCAGCTCGGAGATCTTCGTGCAGGAGACTCGGTTGACATCTTCAGGGGCCCGCCGAACAAGGACGTCACAGGCTGGCGAGGGCCCTGCAAGGTAGTTTCCATCGATCGAGCGGACGAGGGCATCATTGATGTCAGATGGCAGGGTCGCACGTTGCCGTGTCGCCCAGCGGATGTTCGACGGGCGGTGACATGGATGACTCGCATGGCGGCTCCTGGCCGCGGTGACACCAAGCCCTACCAGATATTAGTATACTACGTGGAGAACATGGCGGCGGGCACTACGTTACTCTTGGGATATGAGATCGGCGAAGATGGACGCTGTAGGATGACGAAGACCAGCAGTCGGCTGCCTACATTGACGACGGCAGCTTTTCACGTGGCGGCCTGTGACTTTCAGCTGTATGGAGTTGTGGCCACGAGACTGGGATATGGTTCGCGAGAGATTTCAGGTGCTCGAGGGCATCACACTTGTATGATCGTATGGTGGCGTCCGGGTATGTCGATTTGTTATCACCGCGCAAGTTTCGATCCTCGAGCGAAGGCGAGTACCCAACACCTGATGGGGCCAGACTTTGGACGCGTATGTTGGGTGCAGTTTTTTGATGGTTGAGATCTCCACAGCCGAGGTCTTGCGGCAGATTGACGTTCACATGCCACACGTGGGAGGTCCTCAACAGATGCCCGACTTCCCCGCACCACGAGGTCAAGTGCGGCCTCGTGATCCTCATGAGGTGGAAGAACGACCGGATCGATGGCATCGATGGCCCACTCCAGAGGCCACTATCGACGAGGAGTCAGAGGCGTCCGAACCTCAGGCTCAGGGTGTGGCCCACCCACGAGATGCTGAGGCGGACCCTGAACTGCTAAGGCCGACGTGGCGACCTCTTCAGCAGCCCTATCGGATAGAGCCAGACGTCAACTCAGATGTGCAGGATCTGTGGCTGGAGCCCTAGGATCCAGGATGGATGCAACACGCGAGGACAGAGTTCAGCTTCTTTCACGCTATTCTTGATAGCCAGTCACCACCGGTCGCTGAGTACTGGTTGGATTCTCGAGTGTTGGAATCCGTCGAGGTGGCTACCTATCTGGAGAACTCAAAGAATGAGAGGCAATTTCTGGAGGTGGAGTTCGGCTCGGAGATATCCCGGCTCGTGATTATGACCACTGGCGAGCACAAGTTACCCAAGTCCGAGATCTTTTCCCTATTTGCGGACGATGGGGGCCATCGTGTGATTTTGTCCGTCAGCTCGACGGGGAAGACCAAGATGGTTATCGAACGAGAGGCCGACGAGCTCAACAAGGACGACTTGATCAAGCACCGGGTTGAAGTCGAAAAGGCGATGTCGAAGGAGCTGGGCAACTGGATCGAATTGGGTGCACTCAAGCAACGCAGCAGGCGAGGGTGTACCAACCTGATGGACTCAAGATGGGTGATCCGTTGGAAGAAGCCACCGGGCGGTAAGTTGGCGGTCAAGGCACGGTTGTGCATCAAGGGCTTTAAGGACCTACAGCAGGATCGTCTGGACACCTTCAGCGCGACCGCCTCGAGGCAGAGTCAGAGGATGGTGAAATTCATCGCGGCGGGTCGTCCCAAGTGGGTGTTGTGGTCTTGTAATGTGGGCAGCGCTTTTCTGAAGGGACTTACATTTCAAGATGTGGCCGATATGGCCGGGGAGCCCCTCATAACCGTTCAGCTGGGCCTGCCCGAGGATACGGTGAAGACAGCAAGGCAGTTCGAACAATTGTCTAACTACGACGTGAGTCAGCACGGCTTGGAGATGGTCCGTCCTGGTTTCGGTCTCAAGGAAGCGCCTAGATTATGGAATCTCAGGCTGAAGCAGGTAATGACTAAGCTGCAACTCTTGTCGTTGGTTAGGGATCCGCAGTTTTATTGCAAGTGGGCGGGATCTCGGCGCAAACCTGTACCTCGAGAACTGGTGCCCACGAACGTAGATGAGGACAAGGCCCGAGGGACCGACGTGCTGTTCGCCGACCCGCAGGTAGCGATGGAGGACTTGCAGATGGTGTGCAGCACACACGTGGACGACCCCAAGGGTTCTTCGACCGAGTCTGTTGCCGATGCATTCATTCATGGATGCTCTCGAGTCGGAGTGCGGAAAGCTCACGAGGCAAAAGAGAAAGTTCGAGCACTGCGGCGTTGTTCACGATCAACATGAGGACGGATCCGTGTGGTGCTCTCAGGATCACTACGCTGCGCAGCTTAGGCCGATGGAGGTAGACAAAATTCGAGCAGATGACGAACCTCTCGAATCTCAAGACCGAACTTCTTTCTGGTCACTCTTGGGTGGAGCAGCCTGGATGTTAGTCACCCGGGCGGATGTTGCAGTACATATCGGATACCTACAACGCCATGCTCGCGAACCTTGCTGGAAACATGCTTGTCATGTGAACTCAGTTGTACGATGGATCAAGAGGAAGAAGAGTTCGCTTGTCTACTATGCAGTACATTTGCCATGGAGTGTGGTGGGCTTTCCCGATAGTGCTTTCCGTGCGACTGAGCCGGACTGTCTGGCCGTCAGAGCCGCAGTCATTGCGATTGTCGGTCAGGACTTCATGCTTGAAGGGGGATTGTGTGCGACAGTGAAATTCTGTTCACGAAGGCAGCCTCGGGTAAGTCGTTCTACCTTTTCGGCGGAGTTGGCGAGCGTTGATGATGGTATCAGCAATGCGCTGGCTGCTAACTCAAGTGATGGTATGTGAGATTGTTCATGGCCCCCTAACAGCGAAGCAAAGTCAGCGATGTATGGACGCAGGAAGGTTGCCAGGCGACCTGCATGTGTGTACGGACAACAGAGGCCTCTTCACGGCGCTACGTGCAACAGAGTTGAAAGCACCAGCGGAACCTCATCTTTTGTATTTGCTGCGCGCTCTACGTGGCAGATTGGAAGCAGCTACTCTACACAAACTCTGGTGGGTGGATACTCGAGCAATGGTCAGCGACGCGTTGACCAAGGGTGGACTGGCTCGAGAACCTATACTGAAATTGTGGGAGACGGCAGTGTTGATGATGACTGGAGACGATCCCCTTGCACTATGCTTACGGGGTCCTCGCGGAGATATCAGTGAGTGGGAAGATAAGTGAATCGTGAGATCTGCATTTTTTGATGGATGGCATGACTGTTGATTACGATTTGTCTACTGTATATTTGGCGAAGAGGCTTTCTTCATTCTCATCCTGGTCCACGCTGTTGTTGACCGTATATGCAGCCTGTGCGAGATTTATTGTTTCTCGCTCTCCTTCCCCCCTCCTCAATGTTGTGATTTCCTCCGGGTGTAGTGTGTGGCGATTCTTCCGATGCTGCGGTGCTTGCAGTAGCCTCTGATGTTGTTCCTTGGGAGATGATTTCAGCAGTCCCCTCTTTTTTGCTTCTGGAGTCCCCGTGATTTGTCTTGGGACTTCAAAACAGAGCGTTGTGGAGATGGCAGTCCATCTGTTAGGGATGGACTGCCTGCGGCTGGTTGGCCGTGACGAATAATCGGCTCTGCCTCTCGTGCGTGTGCGGTGTCAGCTCGTAGACTTTCGCTGCGTTTTCCCACTTCGAGTTGAAGTGTAAAGGCCCTCCCGAGACCTGGGAGGGGCCAGGCAGTATGCACGCCAGGAAGCGAGCAGGCAGTAGCATATGTGTGTGTGACAGAGCGGCGTGAACGCCGCTTTGGCTCGAGCCGGTCAGTGAGAAGCCTCACCGAGTGTATATCCTGTCCGCGGCGGCCAGCCTCTCCCCCATCATGCCAAATCCGATAATCAAGATTATCATCACGACGGCGATCCTCGCGATCCTCTCCCTCTTCGGGGCCCTCAGGGCCAGCTGGGCCCTCAGTGCCAGCGTGACAGTTTCACCGCCGTCGGTGGACGCGCAGACGGAGCTGGAACCCAACCCTCAGGAGGCGTTGACTCGGGAGGGTGAGCGCCAGGAAAACAACTTCAGGAGGAGGAGGAGGAGGCGGAGGAGGCGGAGGAGGCGGGGGAGGAGGAGGAGGACAAGGAGGATCATGGGGGAGGAGCAATAAACATACGTCAAGTATTTAACATGACGCTAATCATAATACATGTACGAATAATCATTATGTGACTAAAACGAGTAAGAGTAATACACACAAGAGTAATGCGACTTTGGGTAATTGTACCAGTATTTGTAATATTCTGTTATCAATAAGGATACGACTAAAACGAATACTGAGACTACTAATATTGTTAATCATTTTCATATTTGTATTGCTACCATAACCATTAAGGATAATACGATGACGGATAAACATAATGCTACTACTGTTATCATCAATCATAATCCCACTAATAAGATGAATACACGATTATTGAGAAGACGGGAAATATTCATACCACTGATACCACGAATAATCATACTACTGACGATGCTAATGCTAACAACGACAATCATCATTCGAATTATAGTATGCGTAAGAGTCATTCTACCCACACTGTTGTTGATAATATCAAGTATAGTTTTACTCGTCATAGTACTAGACATAAGTTCAACATTCATTATAAACTTATTACTGGTGCTACTAATACTAATACTAGACATCTTACTTCTATTAATCAGATTAATAACACTCGTGGCAATTTTATTTTCATTATTTTAGTGTCAAGCACAAATATAATAACACCATTACGAATACCAGTACTATTAATACTGATACTAATACTACCGCTACTATTACGACCAGTCCGAATAGTATTAATACAACTTCTAATGAGAAGATGAGGAGGAGGAGGAGGAGGAGGAGGAGGAGAAGGAGGAGGAGGAGGAGAAGGAGAACGAGGAGGAGGAAGAGGAGGAGGAGGAGGAAGAGGACGGAGGAGAGGGAGGAGCAGGAAAAGGAGGAAAAGGTACGCTGCCGCCTGCCATGCCGTGAAATATCGGATGACTTTCGGGCTGCCCCGCCACCGTTTCTGAGTTGTGGGTCCGGGCCTTCAGGGGAGCTTTTGCTGCTCTTTTCCCGACCTCTTTCCGAGGACCGCTTCATGGGTCTCTTTTCCCCACCACTCTCCGAAAATTGCTTCGTGTCGGGGGCCTCGTGAAAGCAGTTGTGAAGCCTCGTCGGGCATGTTCTGGGCCCTCCTGGCGCTTCCTTGGGGCTTCTTGGGGGCCTGTTGGGGGTTTGTGGTGGCGTCTGGAGGGTTCGTGGGTGCATCTTGTGGCGGTGAACTCGAATTGTCGGTCCTGACTCCCGCTCCTGGGCCCTTCTCATGGCCGTTTTCGGGCTCTCATGGGCTGTCTTGGGCGCCTCTGGGGCCGTCTTGGGGCCCTGCAGGGCCGTCAGAGGCCTTTCCTGGGGGCCTCTTGGGTCGGTCTTGGGCGCCAGAGGCGCCGTTTTCAACGCCGCGGAGGTCGAAGAGTCGCGTATACTGTTTCCCCGTGCGAATTGGACGAGTTTTGGTTTTCGGAGCCATCTTGGGAGGCTTCTGGGAGGCTTTGTGAAGCGTCCTGGGAGCATCGAAGGCCGCGTGGAGGCAATCTCAGGCGGTTTGACACGTTTTTTCTGCGATTCGGGGCCTTTTTGGAGCGCCTTGGGTGCGTCTTGGAGTTTTCTCTGGTCGTCGGGGAGCCCTCTGTCCCCCCATGGCGTGTTCGGGCGGGGGGTCGTCTGCGGCCAGGGGGGTCACACTCCCGGTTGGGGGTCCCGGGGGGAGGGGTTGATGGGGGGAATCAAATCTCGCACGCCTGGAGACCCACAAGGGGTTGACGGATTTCATTGATGACCGACGCGGTGGAGCCTGGAACCCTTCGCAGCGGTTCCGCACAGCGGTCGTGTTCATGATTCTCGGAGGTCAAGTGGTCGCGTACATTATTTCTTTCGCCACGTTGCATTACGATTCTAATGTGAATGTAGACCTTTCTTCCAATTGGAGGGCCCAACATGGCCCCGAGATACACCCCACACGGCCCAATACTGAGTCCAGATCGCTCCAGATAGCCTCCGAGGCGGCGAAGACGCCTCCAAGACATCCCTTAGGAAAGCCCTAAGAAGTTAAATGAATCGATTTCCCGTTGACTTTTGAAGGATTTTTGCATTAGTTTTTTTGTTTTTTTTCGGCCTGGCGACGGTCCAGATGGCCTAACAGGCCCCCAAGATCGCCCCCAGAGCGCCCAAGAGGCCTCCACGATAAGCCCCGTGACGACCCAAGAAACTCCAAACACGGCCCCAGGAGGGCCCCAAGACAGCCCAAGGGGACTCAAGACGCCTGATATTGCCTCGAAGACAGCCCCGAAGCGCTCCAAGCGGGCTCGAAGACGGCGAGGACAGGCTTCAAACACGACTTCCAGTAGCGTTTGACGGGCCAGGAACGCTCTAAGACAGCCAAAAAAGGCTGGGAAATGCGGAAAGATGGCTCCTGCGGGGCATGCGTGCACGGGTGCGCTAAACTCCTTGTGGGGCACGATCCGCGCAAAGGGCCGCGCGAACACGCCCACTGAGGCCGCAGGTGGACCTTCCGAAATGGGTGCTAGGGCGCCATGCAAAGATGCCTATTCTGGGGCATGATTCGCGTGACAGGTGTGCCAACATGGGCGGGGGGGTGGCGTTGTGCGAACCTTCCGGGCCTTGGGCGGTGCTCCTCGTGGGCGCGATCCACGTGACGGGGCGTGCCGCAATGGCCAGGGGGGGGGGTGGGGCGCAGTGCGAAGCTTGCCTCTGGGGCTGCGGGCGGAGAGCCCTGTGGGCCGTGATCTCGATCCGTGTGCGAGGTGTGCCGAAGCAGGCGGGATGGCGGGAGGCGAGCCTTGTTTCTGGGGCCGTCCGTGGATGTCCTCGCGGGCCCCGATGCGTGTGAGAAGAGTGCTGAAGCGAGCGGGGCGATGTTATGAAGCTCCTCTCTGGTGCCGCAGGTGCATTCACTTGCGGGGCACGGTCTGCGTGAGGGGTGTCACCGTGCGAACCTCGTCTCTGGTGGCGTAATTGAGTGGGTCTCCCTGTGGGACGCGATGCCTGCGAGGGGTGTGCCGGCATGGGTGGGTGGACCCTCAGCCAAGCCTGTCGGAGGGGCCTCAGGTGGAAATCCCTGAGGTGCACGATCCTTGTGACAATCTATATCCTCCGATGCCGAACGCTTTAGACTACAACTGGAGCTCGCTGGAACCTAAGCGCGCGCGTGGTTCTAGTACATATATATATATATATATATATGTATGTATGTACAGGACAGAGAGAGAGAGAGAGAGAGAGAGAGAAACAACAAAAGCAAAGCCAGGCACGGCTCGGGCGATATCCGGGCACGGACAAGCCTCACTTTCAGCGCCCGCACCAGGCGTGGATTCTTCACCGTGCAGCTGCGGTGGGAATGTTTCCCTGGTGAGCTCTTGAGACTGCAAGTGCCCAAGCATGGTGTGGCAGCGGCCTAAACAGCGAACGGCCAAACCCTGATAGCGCAAGGCGTGGCCCTTCCTTGCACCTGTTGCGCGCGTCACGTGAGGCATAGAGTTTGGGAGCCATGCGGATGCAATGGCTTGCGATGCAACATCGTCAAGGTTGCTTTGCTTATGATCCGTGCGTGTTGTGTCCCGACATCGACGGCAAGTGGAGATCCCCTACGGGGCCCACTGCGCAATACATTTGTGCCGACATGCCATGCGCGGTGGACCGCGTGCAACCAACGCCCGCTGGGGCGCGCAGCACGA
>CAUYUJ010002989.1:65000-72500 GCA_963575745.1 Prorocentrum cordatum
CGCACCACACACAACACAACACACAACACGCACCACACAAACACACACCACACAACACACAACACACACAACACACCACAACAAACATTACACAACACACAACACAACACACAACACCACAACACACAACACACAAACAACACACAACACACACCACACAACAACAACACACACAACACACAACACAACACACAACACACAACACACAACACACAACACACACCACACACCACACACCACACACCACACACCACACAACACACAACACACAACACACAACACACAACACACGACACACGACACACGACACACGACCCACGACCCACGACCCACGACCCACGACACACGACACACGACACACGACACACGACACACGACACACGACACACGGCACACGACACACGACACACGACACACGACACACGACACACCACACACCACACACCACACACCACACACCACACACCACACACCACACACCACACACCACACACCACACACCACACACCACACACCACACCACACACCACACACCACACCACACACCACACACCACACACCACACACCACACCACACACCACACACCACACACCACACACCACACACCACCACCACACACAAACACACAAACACACAAACACACAAACACAAACACACAAACACACAAACACACAACACACAACCAACAACACACAACCAACAACCCACAACTCACACAACCCACAACCCACAACCCACAACCCACAACACACAACACACAACACACAACACACAACACACAACACACAACACACAACACACAACACACGGCACACCGCACACGGCACACAACACACGGCACACGGCACACGGCACACGGCACACGGCACACGGCACACGGCACACGGCACACGGCACACGGCACACGGCACACGGCACACGGCGCACGGCACACGGCACGCGGCACGCGGCACACGGCACACGGCACACGGCACGCGGCACGCAGCACGCGGCACGCAGCACGCGGCACGCGGTACGCGGCACGCGGCACGCGGCACGCAGCACGCGGCACGCGGCACGCGGCACGCGGCACGCGGCACGCACGCGGCACGCGGCACGCGGCACGCGGCACGCGGCACGCGGCACGCGGCACGCGGCACGCGGCACGCGGCACGCGGCACGCGGCACGCGGCACGCGGCACACGCACGCGCGGCACGCGGCACGCGCACACGCGGCACGGCACGCACGCGCACGCGGCACGCGGCACGCGCACGCGCACGCGCACGCGCGCACGCGCACGCGCACGCGCACGCGCACGCGCACGCGCACGCGCACGCGCACGCGCACGCGCACGCGCACGCGCACGCGCACGCGCACGCGCACGCGCACGCGCACGCGCACGCGCACGCGCACGCGCACGCGCACGCACGCACACGCACACGCACACGCACACGCACACGCACGCACACGCACACGCACACGCACACGCACACGCACACGCACACGCACACGCACACGCACACGCACACGCACACGCACACGCACACGCACACGCACACGCACACGCACACGCACACGCACACGCACACGCACACGCACACGCACACGCACACGCACACGCGCACGCGCACGCGCACGCGCACGCATACGCATACTCACACGCACACGCGCACACGCACACGCACAGTCCAGTTCAGGCCATTTCATACCGCAGCGGCGGGGTCCGGAGCGCCGCGCGCGGTCGCGCGCCGCCCCAGCGCCCCCCCGCGCGCGGCCCGCTCAGGTCGCAGCCGCCCCTGCGATCCCAGGGCAAGGGCCACGGGGCTGGCCCCGTCGCTGGTAGGGTCTTTCACCTCCGTCGTGGGTCCGGCCAGGCGCCGCAGCAGGCAACGGCGCACTGGCCCCGTAGCCCGCGCTGCCCCTCCCCTCCCTGGTGCGCACCTTTGAAAAGAACGAGGCGGCGCCCCTGCTCCCTCCCGGCCGCAGACGGCTCGGGGACGGGCAACGGCAGGGAAGATACGCGAAGCAGCGGAGGGGGAGGGGGGAGCGGGAGGCACGATAGGGTGGCCAGGCAAGGGGGATGGAGCGGCTGCTGCCCCAGACGCGCGGTGCTGGGCGGCTGCACCGGGCCCCTCGGGCATGCAGACCGAGGCCCGTCCGCACGTCACGCGGCTTCCCTGTGGCAGAACGCGTCCGGGCCGATCGAATCGTGCAGGGCGCGCGCTGCGAAGTGTGCGTGGTGCCATCTCTGCTCGGGCGGCGGCCCGTCACGGAAGAGCTGGTGCAGGTACACGCCCGCCTGCGACAGCGGCGGGAGCAGGGTGCGGGTCTCCAACTCCGCGCGCTGCACAGTCTGCTCGGGGCACCCGCAGAGCGCATGGGCCATATCCACGTGCAAGGCGCCGCGCGCAGCACAGCGAGCCAAAGTGACAGGGAGGCACGGCGCGCCAAGCACAAAGGGGCGATGCCCCGGACATGCGTGCCACGGCCCACATGCGGAACTCGCGCCGCGTATGCGGTCCAAAGTCCAGACCAAGCATGCCCACGGGTAGCTGGTGGGGTTCAGGGACAAGAACATACAAGAACGGCATGGGACACACCGAGCGCGGGCAGGCGGGCGCACGCGGGGCGCTGGAACGCCGCCAAGTCACGCGCCCTCAGGGCCGGGCGGGCGACTTGGAGTTTAAAGTTGCGCAGTACAGATCGGCGTAGCTCCAGCGACCACTGGACCCGCGGAGAAGAAAAGTCCGGCAGAGGGCGGACGGCTGGGACTAATTCAGGTCTGAGGGAGATCCCAACAGCAGCCCAGGAGGCAGAGCGGCGGCAATGCCGCCCCTGGGGGTAAGCGCGCTCCCGGGGTGGACCCTCCGCGCGCCCGCGGTGAGTGCGGGGCGGGGGCGCGCTCCGAAGGAGCGGGGGGTTTTCGGCCGAAGCCAGGGCAACCCCGAACCTCCCGCCAGCTAGCCGCGCCGCCGGGAGCCTCCCGCCCAGCTGCCCCCAGCCTCTCGGCGCTCCAGGAACGCGCGGGGCGCCCTCGGCCAGCCGCCGCCAGCCGCCGCCGCCAGCCGGCGCCTTGCGCCGCTGCGCCCGGCCCGTCGCCGCCAGTCGCCGGCCGGCCGCTCGTCGCAGCGCCGCGCTGCCGGGCCTGCCGCCGCCAGCCGGTGCCGCCGCCGCCGCCCACGGGGCGGCGCTGGCGGCGCAGCTTGCAGAAGCAGTGCCGTCGCCTGCAAGCGCCAATCTAAGAGCGTGTCCGTGCCCAGGCCGAGAAGGCCAGTTCGGCCCGGATTTAAAACAGCCGTGCGCAAGAGCTGCTTGACGGCTTGGCCGTCGGACGGGGCCGCTACTCCGCGACCAGCGGCCACAAGGATAGGACCTGCGAACGGTGAGAGCACTGGCGCCGGGCTCAGCGCGGCAGGCTGCAAGGGGGGGGGCGACCTCATGGGCCAGAACGGCGCGCAGCTGCTGCTCCAGGTCAATCAGAGGCCCAGCCTCGCCATTTCCCTCCACGGCGAGCTGTAGCAGCGGCGGTGTAGGCGCGCATGCGAGCAAGGCGAGCACGTCACGGAGCGCCGCCCCCCGCTCCAGGCGTTTGGTTTCCACGCCTGTCCAGCGGTTCACCAGGTCACGCAGCGCCGTCAGCGGGACGTCGCTGCTGCCGGCAGGCATGCCCCCTCCCCGCCCTCCCGGCGCGAGCTGGCACCAGCGAGGTCAAGCACTGCGGGGCAGGGGTAACGAGTGCTAGCGGCTGCGGGGTAGCGCGAACGCAGAGCGGAGAAGGGGGTGGTGACGTGGGGGACCAAGGCCGAGGGAACCCGGGGAAAAAATTTGACCAAGTAGTGGAGACGTGCCATGACATGGCTCCTGACCCCCATGTGCTGGAGAGAGGCGCCAAAAGGAGCAACCAAAGGACATGAAATTGTGAGGCTGGGTTGACCAAACCTGTCTGCATCCAGTACGCGCACGCACGCATGTGACGAGTCATGTGACGAGGCCCTGGTCGACAGCTCCCCCACTGCACCCCCTTATAACAACGATCGCCGGGTCGTCTGGATGTCACCGGCGCGCATCGGACATGTGGGTGGGCGCGCAGGCTGTGCGCATAAACGCAAAGCGTCGACCCAGTGAGGTATGATGTCGCACGTGTGCAGTACCAGGACCAAGGAAGGAACAACGTAGCTGCACCATTCGAGCCTACGCTGCATGGGCCGCAAGCGCGGAGGGGCAGCACTGCGAGGCTGGACGGGGCACGGAAGCAGCACAGGACAATGAAGGCAAGCGCCGGGTCCAATGGGCGACTGCTCGACCAGGCGCCTTTTTCCTTGGACGCCGCGCCAAGGCGTCGCCGATGCCCAAGCGTCGCGTCGAGGATGTTTTAATGCAGGACGAATTAAAGCAATAGGCCCTAGCCTGCCAGTCGGGCCAGCACGTGCGTGTCCGCGCGGGCGCGTACGGCACCGCGCGCCTAGGCTTCTGGGGGCCCGGGGGGGAGAGAAAGCGTCAATTCCCTCGGAGAGGTGAGCCACGAGGAAAGGAAAGAGAGAAGAGCAGGAGGGCAGCACTAGACAGAGCAAGGGCTATCCCCTCCGGCGGCGGGGGCAAAGGGGACACGCCCATCCCTTCCCCCGCCGGCGACGGCAACACAGAGGGGGCACAAGAGGAGGCCGCGTGACTGGCTGGTGGGCCGGACTCCGTCCGCAATAGAACTGGGCACCCCTTGACACCGGACTCCGTCCGTTATAGTTGTGTCGGGCTGCTCGCCGAGGCAAGCGGGGGCGCGAATGGGCGTCGCCTTAGCTGCCATCACCCGACGCCGACCGGGGCTGGCGCAGCAGCTCGCGTGCACTGAGGCGCTGCACTGGGGCCGAGAGCAGCCCCGGCGCCGTGGCCTTCGGCTCCGGGCTCCTAATCTCCGTGACCGGGCCGAAGAAGAGCAGCAGCTCCTCAATATGCGCCTCGAAGAGAGGGCGCGTGGCATGCATGACGACCTTGCCCTGGCCCCTGTTCTGCACTTGCATTGACAGAACTTGCATGGGGAGTTGCAAAACGTGATGTCTAAGCCAGGCTGCGAGAAGTCGCGCGTCACTACAGCAAAAGGGGGGCTCTGCAGTGATGTGTGTCGCCACCGCTCCACGGCGCGTGCCAGACAGAACCGTCGCCCCCATCGCCATGACGGCGTTGTGGAAGTCGACCTCCGAGTGGCAGCACGAGGCGAAGAGGGCCGTGAGCCGCACGCGGCCATCGCCCTGCTTCGGCCCGAAAAACTCACGCAGTTTGTACAGCCAGCCGGAGACCGCGTCGCAGAGCTCAGCCTCGCTCCCGAGAGTGGCGAACTGGCGCGGGTCGAGCGCCGCGCTGGTCGGGCCGGCGGGGCACGGCATCGTCTGTGCGCGCGAGGGCTCCGCCGAGCTTTGCGCGGGGGCCGCGAATTGCTGCGACGACGCATGCTGGGGCGCGGCCACTGGCGACATGAGTAGCGACGCCTGGGCCGGAGGAGGCACCTGCGGTGGCACAGACACGCGCGGCGGGGGTGGCGACGGAGGGCCACAGAATGCCCCTACAACTGCAGCAACGGCCTCACAAGCGCGGACGCGTTCCGCTTCGCATGCCTGGACGCGCTCCTGGAGCAGCGCGGCACGTGCCGCATGCTGAGCGAGCTCTGGGGGCTGGGCGTCTTGCACGACGCCGGAGGCGCGATCTAACCACGCCCTCCGCGCCGACCAGCTCTTCCCAGCCCGCACGGTCTGCTTGCAACTGCGCAAGCTCCTGCCGCAGGGCGGCCAGCTACCCGGCGTGGTCCTTCACGGTGCTGGCAGCGGGCAACGCAGCGAAAACAAGCGGGGCTGCTTTGGCAAGGGGCACTGTTGGCCCGCTTGCCCTGCCCGCCGTGGGCGGCGCGGGCACAGCGGGAGCAGGCGGCGCCGGGCGGGGCGCGGTCAGCCCACCTGCGGCGCCCGCCACGGCTGCCGCGCGCCCACCTGAGGCGCCCCCTACAGCCGCGGGGGCGCTGGCCACGGATAACTGGGCTGCCGTGGGCACGAGCGCCGTGCCCGGATGATCCCACTGAGTGCGACCTGAGCTGCGATGCTGAAAATACAACGCGCCGCTGCCCGCGTCACGCCGGGGCTTTCACCCCGGCGGAAGGGGCGGGGGGCTCAGAAGCGGCGGGCCTGGCGACGCGGGCAGCGGGCTAGCTGGGAGTGAGGCCGCCGCGGCCTTCGGCGTGGTTGGCGCCGCCACCCCTGTGTAGGCGGCGTCATTTCATTTCATTCCATACCGCTTGCGGCGACGTCCGGACTTGCGCCCGCGCCCGCGCCCGCGGACGCGCCGCGCCGTGCCGTCAGCCCCCGCGGCGGCTCACTCAGCCCTCACCTGGACGCCGCGGGCAGTGGAGAGAGCCGCTAGGTGGCCCCGGTTTGGTGGAGGTCTTTCACTCCCCATCGTTGGCTCCCCAAAGAGTGTGAGTGCTCACCAGACCGGGCCGCCCATGGGCCCCGGCTCGCACCGGGGGCGCCCATGCGTCGCCCCAGGGCCTGGTCAGCGGTGCAAGTGCAGGCATCGCGGGGAGACAGCTAGCAGAAGCAGCAAGCGACTGAGCTCCGCACCCTCCCTTGCAAGCCCTGGGGCCAACGGTCAGACATGGCGAGCGCATAGACCACAAGGTGAAAGGCAACCAATGGGTCCAAGGGATGCCGTGCACGCCCGTTGCAACCCAGAGGTAGCACGAGGTCAACAGACCGGCGGAAGCCCGGTGAGACGGCCCGAAGAGACGGGGAACGGGGGCAGAAGTCCCCACAGGCACGGCCCGAGCGCGACCAAAATTGCCCCGTGGCCAGCAGGGCGGACTGGCCTGGCCCCGTCAGACCACCCAAGGAAAAAAGCACGAAGAGGGGGCGAGGGGGGGAAAGGGGAGGAACGAAGCAGGGCACACTGACACGAGGCGCGGGGCTGCCCTGGCGCGTAGCAGGCGGCGGCAACCGGGGACCTGGCCGCTCACTGCGACTCACTATGAGCCCGTGCCGGGTGGCTGACTTCACCTTGCCACCCCACACCACCCCCTGGGCAACGCCGGGAGCCCTCCCCACCCACCGGGCCCTGCCCAGGTGCGGCGAACGCTCCTGGCGCCCCAGGGCGTGCAATGCAGAGGAGGCGGAGAAAAGTAAAACGGGGGCGTCGGCCGCGCTCGCTTTTGGCGGCGGAGGCGGCGGCGGCGGGGGCAGCGGGGATTCTGGCCCAGCGCCGATCCACCTCGTCGGCGGGTTGCGCGGCGGGCTTAGCTCGGGGGGCCTCGCCTGAGCCGGGGACAGAACCGCGCGGCCCTTCGCCGCCGCACCCGGGAAGATGCCCCAGTCGCCGGGGGGCGGCCCGGCTGGGAATGGGCACGGAGTGGCGGGCTGCGACGGGATCAGGGCGCTAAGCGCAGCACTGAGGTCGCCCTCCGAGCCGCATGGCGACTGGTGGCTGTCTGCCACGGGCGTCGGGCTGCATTCGCGGTCGCGGTCATGGTCACGGTCCCGAACCT
>CAUYUJ010002990.1:0-15822 GCA_963575745.1 Prorocentrum cordatum
ATACTTACTACCTTACTACTAGTACTACTACTACTTCCTACTATACTACTACTACTACTACTACTTACTATACTACTACTACTACTACTACTACTACAACTACAACTACTACTACTACTACTACTACTACTACTACTACTACTACTACTACTACTACTACTACTACTACTAGTATTACTAGTATTACTAGTATTACTAGTATTTCTAATTGTAATCATCGTAACAATGCTAATAGCAGTCATCGTAACAATAGTAACCGTGCTATTGATAGTACGAATATTGCCAGAACTCATAAGATGAAGAGGAGGACGAGGAAGAGGAGTGGGCGGACAAGGACAAGTAGGAGGAAACGGACAAGGAGGAGTAGGAAAAGGAGGATAAGGAGGAGGAAGAGGAGGAGGAGGAGGAGGAGGAGGACAAGGAACAGGAAAAGGAGGAGAGGGAAAAGGAAACTGAGGAGGAGGAGGAGGAAAGGAAATGGAAGTGGAGGAGGAGGAGCAGGAGGACGGGGAGGAACGTCGCCTCTTTTCTTCGCCCCTCCTCCCGAGCCCGTCGGCTTCTTTCTCCCTCGGGCTGGGTGTCCAGGGGGCAGCCCATGAGCATGGCCGGGCAGTACGTGCCCAACGTCTCGCGGCCGCAGGAAGACCCCACAGGGGGGGGAGGGAAAATGCCAAAGGCAATGTTTTCAGGGGGGGAGCCGCTCGAGGTTTGAGATTTCTGTGCAGTCGAGGGGTGTCGAGGTTCGGCGCTGTGCAGGCGGGGTTCGAGTTCGAGGTTCTTGGGCGTTCTCAGCGAGCCTCGGGATGCTTTCCAGCAGCTGCGCCTCGCCGAGGGCGTTCCGGGGGTGCCCGCATCGTCCCGAAAGGCTGCCGAAGATCCGAGGCATGGCCCAAAAACCTCCAGCGGATGTGCTCGGGGGAGGGCGCATCGACCCCGAGAAGGAAACGGAAAAGGACGAGGAGGAGGAAGAGGACAAGGAGGAGGAGGAGGAGGAGGAGGAAGGAAACGGAAAAGGACGAGGAGGAGGAAGAGGAAAAGGAGGAGGAGGAGGAGGAGGAGGAGGAGATATGGCCCGAAAACCACCAGGGGATCTGCTCAGGGGGGGGCGCATCGACCCCCGATCGCCCACTGATTGCCGATAAGGGGTCCGATAGCCCCGCCCCGCCAAGGATCGTCCTCCTCCTCCTCCTCCTCCTCCTCCTCCTCCTCCTCCTCGTTCTCCTGCTCCTCCTCGTTCTCCTGCTCGTCCTCCACCACCTCCTCTCCGTAAGTAGCCATTTTGGCTCAAGCGTTCGCATGCCCCTTGCCTCGGTCGTCCCCGCGATGGCCGCCGCGCGAGGTGCTAGAAAAGCTCGGGCTATGGACGCCGCCGCTGCTGCCCTGGTCGAGGCGGCGGTGCGCGGTGCAGCTGGCATGCCGATGCGCACGGCTGCGGCTGTGGAGCGTTCCGCGATGTCCGCTGCGCTCTTCGCGCTGCGGGCCCGCGTGGAGCAGGCCGCGGCGGCGCCTGTTGCTGGAGGCGATGTGGTGCTTCCTGGCCGCCCTGCTGCTGCGGCCGCCGACCCCGCGTCGCGCTCCGCGAGGCGGCGGCGGCGGCGGCAGCGGAGGGCGGCGCGCATGGCGGCAGGCGCTGGCGCGCCTGACGCCCTCGACGCCATGGAGGTGGAGGTCGTAGCCATGGCCGATGCGGCCCCCGCGGGGCCTGCTGCCGCGGAGGCGGTGGGAGGCGCGGATGTCGCTGCTGGTGCCGACGGTGCTGATGACCTGGATGACGAGTGGGCCGACGCCGTGCGGCGGGTGGCCCTTCGGGACGCTGTCGCGACGGCGGCTGCCCCGCTGGAGCCTGCGGCGCCCGTGGCGGAGGCGGCTCCTGGCGTGGCGGTGCGTGCGCCCTGGGCCTGGTCGGAGGCGCAGCTCGCGGAGCTCCGCGAGTGCTTCGGCGAGCTCTCGCGCGCCTGCGGCTTCGTGCGCGCGGCGACGATCGAGCCGCCCAGCGACCCCGTGAACCTGATGGAGGCCGTGGCGGACCTCACCCGCATGGCGCGGGAGCGGGGCGCGCTGTCGCGCGCCGCCAGCCAGCGCTCCAGGGCTGCACGGGGGGGCGGCCCGGGGAGGCGGGTGGGCCCTTGATCTTCCCACCCCCTCGTGCATCGTGGGGTTCGGCTTCGGCACGCCCCACTTCGTCCTCGGCGGCGGCCTCGTCGCGGAGGGCGCCCATGTCGACCTCATCTGATGTCTGCCGCGGCCCTATTGAGCCGCGCGGCCACGGCCCTCGGGAGCCGCAGCCTGGACGGTCCTGTCGTCTCCCACGCTCCCCCTGCGGGCGGGCGGGTGGGTGGCGACGAGGTCTTCCTGTCGCCGTGGTCTGTTCGCCCGTCGGACGGATCTTCGATGCTCCTGACTCCTGACTCCACCGCCTCCTGCTCCTCCTCTTCCTCCTTCTCCTCCTCCTCCTCCTCCTCTTCTTCCTCCTCCCCCTCCTCCTCTTCCTCCTCTTCCTCCTCCTCCCTCTCCTCCTCCTCCTCCTCCTCCCCGTCCTCCCATTTCCTCCTCCTCCTCCTCCTCCTCCTCCCCTCCTCTCTCTCCTCCTCCTCCTCCCTCCTCCTCCTCCTCCTCCTCCTCCTCCTCCTCCTCCTCCTCCTCCTACTTCCTCCCTCCTCCTCCTCCTCCTCCTCCTCTCCTCCTCCTCATCCTCCTCCTCCTCCTCCTCCTCCCCCCCCTCCTCCTCTGGGATTTACAGCCGGTTTATCGGCGATGCATCGCCGATTGAAGCTCGATGGCCCCCCCCTGAGCCAACCCGAGAGGACGGAGAAAGGAGGAAAAGGTACGGATACCGCTGCCATTGCCTCGTTTCCGTTTTCTGGGGCCTCCTGGGGGGCCCTTGTCGCGGCGGCTGGATTCGCTTCGAAATTCTAATCAGAACGCACCGGTAAAGAGGTTCGGGGAGCATCGGCATCGGTATGTATGTTTCTTAAGAGGGGGGGAGGAGACGGAGGAGGAGGAGGGCGACGAGGAGGAAGGGCAGGAGGAGGAGGCGGAGGCGGAGGAGGAGGAGGAGGAGGAGGAGGAGGAGGAGGAGGAGGAGGAGGGGACAGAGAAGTAGGAGGAGGGGGCGGAGGAGGAGGAGGAGGCAGAGGATACATAGAGGAGGGAAAACATACAGACATATAGGAGCAGGAGGAGGAGGATTAGGTTTCGGATTCGGATTACGATTAGGATCACGATTAGGAGGAGGAGGAGGAGGAGGAGGAGGAGAAGGACCAGTGTAAACCCAGTTATCACCAACTATATTGGAATCGATCCTCCATTCAAGCTTCCTTTCGCAAGGCCCTGTAAGGATACATTTCCATGGAGGAACGTACCTTATTAAGGGACAGCCGCTTCAAGATCCTGAAGCGTGCCAAGACGACGTTTTCGGGAGCCCGACGCCACCATTCAACCTGCTTGTTGCGTCTCGACGATCCTGGATCGCGCCAGATCACCATTCTTGGGACCGCAATACCGCGGTTCAACGCCATTTCTGGTAAGCTGACTATTGAACCAGTGAAACGCTTGGAATGTTTAAGACGAGTATGCGTGGCACTGAGGCGAGAGCCACATTTTTAAGGGAGCCGCCCTCGATGCGTGAAGCCCTTGCACATGTTTAAAGCGAACGCGCGCGGCATTTAGGCGAGAGCCACATTTGAACACGGCCCGCCGTCGATCGGTGCGACTCATGCACATGGTTAAGACGAATGTGCGCGGTGCTAAGGTGAAAGCTTCATTTTGAAAACACCCCGCCCTCGATCCATGAGGCTGTTGCAAATGTTTGAGACGACTGCGCGCGGCGCGAAGGCGAGAGCCGCATTTTGAAAACCGTTCGCCCTCCATCTGCGAAATCGTTTTTATTTTTCAAGCTTCAGGATCCCAGACAGTAAGGAAGTCTCCTGCGAAACGCCCGACCCGCCCTTCCGAGTGGCTTCGGGGCGCGACAGGGAGGAGTGATCTGCAGGGACAGTGGAGGCAGGGGCGGGAGGAGCATGCCGTGCGCGGCCCCGTTGCCACCGGGGGCGACCCAGGACGACGACGACGACGACGACGACCACGACGACCACGACCACGACCACGACCACGACCACGACCACGACCACGACCACGGCGGCCGACCACGACGACGACCACGACCACGGCGGCCGACCACGACGACGACCACGACCACGGCGACGGCCACGGCCACGGCCACGGCCACGGCCACGGCCACGGCCACGGCGGCCGACCACGACGACGACCACGACCACGGCCACGGCCACGGCCACGGCCACGGCGGCCCGCGCACGCCTCGGGGCCCGAGGCCGAGGCCCGCGACGCCCTCTCGGCCCTCCGGCCCCCGGGCGCCCTCCCGGCTCCGAGGCCCGGGCCGTCGGCGCGCCCCGGAGCGGCGGCATGTGGGCGCCTGTTGCGTGGCAGCTTCGGGGGGCGTCGCGGGCCCCCCAACCCAGAGATCCAGCGCATTGAAGAAGTCAAGACGCAGGTTTTCCGTAATTTTCGACCTCTGGAGGCCCTCGCCGGGCCCCAGGACCGTCAGAAAACGACTCAGGATGAAAAACCAGTGCTGGGGAATGGGTCGAGACCTCCGGGGACCACGTATTGAAAAAATCACGACGTCGGATCTCTGGGAAGGCGGTGTCTTTTCTTGTGCCCGGCGCGGGCTCGATGCGGACTCGACGCGGATGTGGCGTGGATTCGACGCGGATTCGACCCGGAGTCGACACAGATCCGACGAGGCCGACACGGATTCGACACGGATTCGACGCGGATAGGGCCGCGACGGGACAGACAAGGTCCCCCTGAGGATGCAACAGAACGTGTGGCCGCGCTCGTGTTCAGGGGTGGGGCTGGGTGGCGAACATACCCCTTACGCCACCAGCGACACCAACCCACGCTGAGAATTGGATGAACTGCAGCTGAAGTCCAAGGCTCTATGAACACAAAGGCTTCACAAACCGCGTTGGGGCTTGCTGCTTCCTTTGGGCCATAATGGGGTGAGTCTGGCGCGCAGCCTAATGAGGGAGAAGGCCTTCTCAGAAGGCTGCGGGACGTTTCAGAAGCTCCCGTGCCTTCTCTCAGGCGATCGCAAACATGGATCAAGGGGGCGTGGATTAGCGACGGGTCCCGTTTCCAAGGGAAATCGCAGATTTCTGCTGCCGAACGCACTGGCCTCATGTTGGGGAGGGCACTTCCCCCGATCCTTGGATTTGACGCCCGCCCGCCAAATCCGTGGATCGCTAATCCATGCTCGCGCGCCCCCGATTCTCAGAGGGCGGCGGGACGTGTCAGAGGCCCTCCCGCCCCTCCTGAGAAGGGACCTTCGTCCTTCGGGGGAGGCCCCGAAGACTTCCCAGAAGGCCCGGGAGCCGAGGTTGCCCTGCGTGGTCCCGTCGCACCGGGGGCGACCCAGGCAGGACTCGCTTCGACGCCTCCGCTTCGATTCGACCCGGTTTCGACGGCCTCCGATTCCGATTCGGCCTCGACTGTCGTCGACTCTGGACTCGGGTTCGGGCTCCCGATTTCTCGGCGGGGGCCCCACCAGTTTGCCGATTTCCGCCGATTCGATTCATGTCGATCGCCGATCCGACTCATATCGATCTCATTCTGGGCCCTCCTGCCCAGGACTCTTTGGCGGGGCGCTTTGGACAGCGGGTCGCTCCGCCGGCTCTGGCCCACCACGCTTCGGCGCGAGAGGCTGTCCACATCCCGGTCCGAAGGCGTTAGGATCCCGAGCTCTTCCCATCCCCCTGCAACACACCTCAGGCAGACGCTTGAGCCCCAGGGGCTTCCTCCTCCTCCTCCTCCTCCCCCTCCTCCTCCTTCTCCTCCTCGCTCCTCCTCCCCCTCCTCCTCCTTCTCCTCCTCCTCCTTCTCCTCCTCCTCCTCCTCCTACTCCTCCTCCTCCTCCCTCTGGCTGGAGGGCGGGGAGGGGAGATGACCTCGGTCGCGAACCCGCCCGTCGTGGCCGGCAACATGCAGTACGGACGGGGGGGGGACGGGCAGCGCTGCGTGGCCTCGCGGCGGCGCGGGCGGGCCCGGCGGGTCGATTGACAGCGGCGAAGGTGGCCAAGTGGTTTCTCCCCCGTCTCCCTCCTCGCTCCTCCTCCTCCTCCTCCTCCTCCTCCTCCTCCTCCTCCTCCTCCTCTCCCTCCTCTTCCTCCCCCGTCTCCCTCCTCCTCCATTTTTTGTTTTCCTTATGAATAACTTCTCCCTGTTGCACCCCGGGGCCAGTTTTTAGAGCGGGCCGGGCGTTTCGCCTGAGACCTCCTCACCACGTTTAAAAATTGGCATCAGCTTCGCAGATGGAGGACGGGTCGTTTTCAAAATCTGGCTCTCGCCTTAGCCCAGTGCACATTCGTTTTAAACATTCGCTAGAGCTTCACGGATTGAGGGCGGGTCGTTTTCAAAATCTGGTTCTCGCCTTAGCGCGGCGCACATTCTCTTTCAACATTTGCAAGAGCTTCACGGATTGAGGGCGGTTCCTTTTCAACATGTGGCTCTCGCTTTCGCGCCGCGCACACTCGTTTACAAAATTCGGAAGGGTTTCACGCATTCCCATCATCAGCATACCAGAAATGGTGTTTTGAAAGGATTCAAGATTACGCGGGCGCAACGGTACGTTGATTCGTTGTGTTGAATTCCCAGGAGTGGTGTTCTAGCGCGGTTCTGGTTCGTCAACACGCAATAGTCAGTGATCCGTGGCGTTGAAATCCCGAGAACAATGTTATGGCATGCTTCAGGATCTTCAATCGGTTGTCTTCCAGAGATGCAGCTCCCTCTATGGAAATGGACCGTTGTAGGGGCCTTTGAAAGGGGAGCTTGGAAGGGGGGCTATTCCAACTTCGTTGATGATTCTTGGGTTTACACTGGTCCTCCTCCTCCTCTCCGAAGGAGAGGGAGAAGGAGAAGGAGAAGTGGTTCCTTTTCCGTCCGCCTCTTCCCCCAAGAAGAAATCATAACAACAAGAAGAACAGCAGTCATATTAATGTCAGCATTTGGAGTACGTAGCAGTATGCGTAGTGGTAGTAGTAGTGGTAGTAGTGGTAGTAGTAGTAGTAGTAGTAGTAGTAGTAGTAGTAGTAGAAGTAGTAGCAGCAGTAGTAGTAGTAGTAGTTGTTGTAGTAGTGATAGTAGCAGTAGTAGTAGTAGTAGTCGTCGTAGTCGTAGTCGTAGTCGTAGTCGTAGTCGTAGTCGTAGTAGTAGTAGTAGTAGTAGTAGTAGTAGTAGTCGTGGTAGGAGTAGGAGTAGGAATAGTAGTCGTAGTAGCAGTTGCAGTAGTAGTCGTAGTAGTAGTAGTAGTAGTAGTAGTAGTAGTAGTAGTAGTAGTAGTAGTAGTAGTAGCAGTAGCAGTACAGTAGAGGAGTAGTAGTAGTAGTCGTAGTTGAGTAGTAGTGTCGCAGTAGTAGTAGTAGTAGTAGTAGTAGTAGTAGCAGTAGCAGTAGCAGTAAGTAGTAGCAGTAGTAGTAGTAGTAGTAGTAGTAGTAGTAGTAGTAGTAGTAGTAGTAGTAGTAGAGTGAGTCGTTTCAGCAGTAGTAGTAGTTAGTATGTAGTAGAGTAAGTTAGTAGTAGTAGTAGTAGTCGTAGTAGTAGTAGTAGAGTAGTAGTAGTAGTAGTAGTAGTAGTAGTAGCAGTAGCAGTAGCAGTAGCAGTAGCAGTAGCAGTAGTAGTAGTAGTAGTAGTAGTAGTAGTAGTAGTAGTAGTATCAGTGGTAGTAATAGAATGAATAACAAGACCACGGAACATGTTAGTAGTAATAGTAGCTGCACCCATAATAACAATAACGCTGCGACGTACATTTATCTTACTAAACATACTTGTAATACGACGGACCAGCAATTTATGAATACTGATGCTTCTACCAAAAGTAGCTATCAGCACAAGATTGCGGAGTTCCGCGCGGATTTCTGGGGTCGGCGCCTGGGTTCCGCTCCGCGCGCCTGGGAGGATGGCCCAGCGCCGACCGAAGAGATCCGCGCGGACCTCCAAAAGTTTAAATCGATGCAATTGTTTGTTCCTCGCCTTCCTCCTCCCTTTCCTCCTCCTTCTCCTCTTTCTCCTCCACCTCCTCCTCCTCCTCCTCCTCTTCCTCCTCCTCTTTCTCCCCCTGACAGACAGACAGCAGCAGGAGACCATGGGTGGAGTCCGAGGACGTGGTAAGTCGGTTCTGCACGCAGGGGGGGGCATCTGGAGTGGAGGCGGAACGCGCAAGATCGAGAGGCCTGGCGAGAGCTGGCTCCAGATTCGCCATTTGGGCGAGCGCGCTGTGATCCGGACACGGCCCTGCTCGGATTGTGTAGTGGCATGGTGCCCATCCCGACGCGGGCCTTCTCAGGCCAGGACTTCGCCGTTCACCGTTCCTCCTCTTCCTCCTCCTTCCCCTCCTCGGCGAGGTTGTTGTCGTATCCAGCCCAAGAACGAAGAGAAGACCACGAGAATGGACGGAAAGGCTCGTTGCAAGCAGTGTTTGTCTCAATTTGTTGTGTCTCTCTTTCTGGGCTCCGAGGTCCAGACAGTGAGCGCGGGCATGTTCGGTGCCGGCCGCGCGCGCCTGAGCGATGTTTCTTTCAGCGCGCCGTGTCGCAGCCGCGACACCGTTTGGGTGGCATCGCCAACCCATCGGCGAAGCATCGGCGACACTGGCTCGTCGTCGACGTCGTCGTCGTCGTCCTCGTCGTCGTCGTCGTCCTCGTCGTCGTCATCGTCGTCATCGTCTTCTTCCTCGTCGTCGTCGTCCTCGTCCTCGTCGTCGTCGTCGTCAGCGACAGCCCCAATGTTTCGCGGCACCGCTGAGCCAGTCCCCCCTTAACGTTGCCCCTCGGACTACAGGAAGTCCCGCCAGGGTTCGCGACGAGTGTCAGCGCTGCGCTGAGATAGGTCTCTGGCGGCACTCTCGACGTAGCAGAAGCGGGTCGGCAGCAGAGGCCAGAGGGCGTGCCGCTCAGTCTTACTGTTCCTCCTCCTCCCTCCTCCTCCTCATCCTCCTCCTACCTCCTCCTCCTCCTCCTCCCTCCTCCTCCTCCTCCTCCTCCTCCTCCTCCTCCTCCTCCTCCTCCTCCTCCTCCTCCTCCTCCTCCTCCCTCCTCTCCTCCTCTTCCTTTGCCGTCGCTCGGGCGTGCCTCTCAATTTTACTGTTCCGCTTCCCGAGCTGCCCGTTCCCGTTCCCGGCCCCCTGGCCCGGTGTGCTCCCGTGGTGCCCTGCGCATGCTGTCTTCCGCCCCTGCCCCTGCCCTTCCTTCGCTTCCCTCCTTCCCACCCCTGCTCCCTGCTCAGGAGCTGCGAGGAGGAGGAGGAGGAGGAGGAGGAGGAGGAGGAGGAGGAGGAGGAGGAGGAGGGGGAGGTGGAGGAGGAGGAGGAGGAGGAGGAAGGAGGGAGGAGGAGGAGGAGGAGGAGGAGGAGGAGGTGGAGGAGAGAGGAGGAGGAGGAGGAGGAGAGGCGGTCGATGGGGGGGGGGGGGGGGACGGGGAGGAGGAGGAGGAGGAGGAGGAGGAGAGGAGGTGGATGGGGAGGAGGAGGCAGGAGGAGGGAGGAGGGGACGGAGGGAGCGTGGAGGTGCGAGGAGGAGCGTGGTAGGAGGAGCGAGGGGAGGTAGGAGGTGGAGGAGGAGGAGGAGGCAGGGAGCAGGAGGAGGAGGAGGAGAGAGGAAGGAGGAGGAGGAGGAGGAGGCTGTGGGGAGGAGGAGGAGGAGGAGGAGGAGGAAGAGGAAGAAGAAGAGCAGGAGGAGGAGCAGGAGGAGGAGGAGGAGGAGCGAGGAGGAGGAGAGGGACCAGTGCAAACCCAAGTGTCATCAAAGATGTTGGAATCAACCCTCCCAGCGGATCAGTTCCCTGAGGGAACTGCCTCGTTGGAACAAAACCGTTTCAAGACCCTGAAGCACGTCAAAACAGAATTCCCCGGATTCCACCGCCACGGATCAACTGGACTTTTCGTCTAAACGATCCTGAATCGTGCCAGACAGCCATTCCTGGGACTTCAAGGCCGCGAACCAACGTAATTGTTGCACCCTCATAATCCTGAATCTCTCCCAAGTGCCCTTTCTGGTACGTTGACTATAGGAAGCCGTGGCACTTGTTTCGCTCTTAATGCGAATGTGCGCGGCGCTAAGGCGAGAGCCACATTTGAAAACGAGCCGCCCTCAATCCGTGAAGCTCCTGCAATTGTTTAAGACGAGTGTGCGCGGTGCTAATGCGAGAGCCACATTTTGAAAACCACCCGCCCTCAATCCATGAAAGTCTTGCAATGGTTGGCAACGAATGCGCGCGGCGCTAAGGCGAGAGCCACAGAATTGAAAACCACCCGCCCTCCATCTGTTAATATGTTGCCAATGTTTAAGCTTCAGGGTCATAATTGGTGAGGACGTCTCAGGCGAAACGCCCGGCCCGCCTTTTCGCTCGGCCTCGGGGTGCGACAGGGAGAAGTTGTTTATAAGGCAAAGGAATGGATGAGGAGGAGGAGCGAGGAGGAGGAGGAGGAGGAGGAGGAGGAGCGAGGAGGAGGAGAAGGAGGAGGAGGAGGAGGAGGAGACGGACGAGGGGGGGAGGGGGAGGAGGGGGAGGAGGAGGAGGAGGAGCGAGGAGCGAGAAGGAGGAGGAGGAGGAGGAGGATTTTAAAACAAAACAACTACTGGCGAGCAACTGCTAACGCCAATCTGCTGAGACGTACCTCAAGCAGAGGCGCGGGGGCAAGCCGAGGGTGGCGTCACTTACACGCGGGCACCAGAAAGGCGCAGGTGCAACCAGCGAGGGCACCTGAACACCAAGAAGCCCAACCGCAACCTAGAAAACGGCTGCTCGAAACTAAATTCTAGGATCCAACGACACTGCACTCCTCACAGCTGGAGGGTAGCAGGAAAGCACACGCGCCACCAAGGAAGCTTAAAAGCACGCGCTACACGCCGAACAGTTTTTCGAGCCGCGTCCGCCTCAGATAACGACCCCCCCTCCTGAGCGCCGCCCCAATCAGCCACCCGAGGGGCGCCACTCCCTCGGGCGACCGCACACCCCCACGCACGCCAGGGCGGGGGACCCTGACCGTGGGAAGGATGGGTGTGGACCCTCCAATGAGCCCCCCGCAGGGGACCCCCCACCCGCCCGAGCCCAGGCGCAGTACCTGGTGGGCCACCACAAGGGGTGGGTAAGCGTGGCGACGAGAGCAATTTTCTCTTCCCCTGGCCCCTACGGGCAAACAGGGGTGACGAACAGGCTGCTACCCGCCTGTGCACTTGGGAAGGGGACCCAGAGGCACAGGTGCCAGGAGGAGGAGGAGGAGGAGGAGGAGGAGGAGGAGGAGGAGGAGCGAGGAGGAGGAGGATGAGGAGGAGCGAGGAGGAGGAGGAGCGTGGAGGAGGAGGGGAGGAGGAGGAGGAGGAGGGAGGGGAGGAAGAGGGGAGGAGGGGACGAGGAGGAGGAGGAGGAGGAGGAGGAGGAGGGGAAGCGACACGAAGGAGCGAGGAGGGGGAGAAGGAGGAGGAGGAGGAGGAGAGGAGGAGGAGGAGGAGGAGGACCCGTCTTGCCCTTCCTACTCCCAGACATGCGACGTCTTGATTTTTCCCATACGCGGTCCCTGGAAGTCCAGACCTTTTCCCTGGGACCAGCCTTTCATCCCGAGTCCTTTTTCGACGGTCCTGGAGCCCTACGAGGGCCCCCAGATGGCTTCCAGAGGCGAAAACCCTCGGCCCTGAATGTTTAGCGACGCGATCATACATGGGGACTTCTCGCTCTTTCGTCCACTCCAGCGCTTCAGGGGGGAGGCAGAGGAGGAGGAGGAGGAGGAAGAGGAGGAGGAGGAGGAGGAGGAGGAGGAAGAAGAGGAGGAGGAAGAGGAGGAGGAGGAGGAGGAGGAGGAAGAGGAGTCTCCCCTTTGAGGCGCAATCTCGCGCAGCACGCTTCAGCCCGACCCCGCGAGGCCCCCTGGCGCCTGCTCACCCGCCAGCTGGTCTCGTCCCGGCGCTTTCGCCTGCGCGTTCGTCGTCGTCGTCGTCGTCGTCGTCGTCGTCGTCGTCGTCGTCGTCGTCGTCGTCGTCGTCGTCGTCGTCGTCGTCGACGTTCGTCTGAGTGCCTCTCCTCCCGTCCTCTCTCTCCCTCTCTCTCGCTCTGCACGCGTCCGATCGTGACTCCCCCTCCCCTTCGTGGTTCCTCTGCTGCTGCTGCTGCTGCTGCTGCTGCTGCTGCTGCTGCTGCTGCTGCTGCTGCTGCTGCTGCTGCTGCTGCTCCTCTTCTCACTGTCCCCTGCCCTCCTTCTGGCGTCTGTGAGACGCCAGACCTTGCTGACACAGCGCGAAAGCGCATGCAGCGTTGGTCGCTGGACGCCCATGTTGCCATTCGAGTTTGAGCGCTCGCAGTAGATAGCATCCGCGTCTTGTGCACGTCGTGTTAGATATCCGGCGTGCCCGCAAGCGGATGCGCTGAGGACGCGCGCGCATTTTTCTGCGTCACGTTCCTGCGTGCGACGACGGGGCGTAGATATTCAGGTTCAGGCGGTGAAGCGCGCGCGCGCGTCTACGCCCGGCCGAGCACTCAGAGACCGCTTAGGGTCTCGCAGCTGCGCCAGCCATAACCATCCGGGCTTGGATGTCCGGGAGGGGCTATTAGGAGACAGAACTGCGGCGAGGGTGGAAGGTGGCATAAGCCAACCGGGACAGGAAGACGGGGAGAGCGAGCCGACAAGCGTGGACCGACGAGGGAGTGCGGCAAGGAGCGACGGGGAGAGCGAGCTGAACGCGGCGGAGCCGCCAAAAGTCGCAGGCCGAAGGGGCCGCGAAAGCCGGCGGAGCCGGGCGGTGACGCGCGCGCACGCACGCACACACACAGGAGGACTCGCGAGGTCCACGCATCACGGTGCCGTGTGGCGCGTGGCGCCTCTTGTGGAGGGCGAGGCCGCGGCACAGCACACAGATTGTCGGAGGTCCAGCGCCCCACCGCAGCAAGGGGGCCCCAGCGCCGATCCCAGAAGTTCGCGCGCACCTCCCGAAGTTTGTGTCTGCGCCGCGTCTTGCTCTTCGAGGGCCGGGAGCGGAGCCCAGACCTCCTGGCGTCGTGAAAAAATCACGACGGGAGGTTTTTCATGATTTTCGGCCTCTGGGGGCCCTTACCGGCCCTCGGGACCGTCAAAAATCAACTCAGGATGAAAAACCGGTCCCGGCGAATAGGTCCGGACCTCTGGGGGTCGCGTCATGAAAGAATCATGACGTCGGGGGTCTGGGAGCGGAGGGGCTGCTCCCGTCCTCACCAGGCGAGGGTGGTCCCGAGGCGCGCTTCCGCCTCCACGGTCCCCCCCCGCGAAGGTCGGCCGATCGGCCCGGGGTCAAGACGGCGAGCAGGTCTGAGATCCCCGCTCCCGGAGTAGACGTGGAGCCCCGGCGCGCGAGCTCGGGAAGCTCTCTCTCTCTCTCTCTGTCTGCGCAGTGCTGCATCCCAGCTCGTTCGTTGCTCCCGCCTCTGCCTGTCTGGGTGAGGTGTCCTGCTGGTGGGGCCGGAGGTCCTGCTGCCAGGTGTTCCTCAGGAGGGACAAAATCCTGCCAGGTGTGTTCCTCAGGAGGGAAAAATCACACAGACACCATGAATCGTCGACCCCCCAGAAAACATGCGAAAATATGGGAAGTGTGGGGGGGGGAAGCCCCCAAAAAACAACCAGAGCATATGGGAAGATATGGGGGATCCTATCATCTGTGTGTCCTTCTTGGTGTGTCCCAGGGCCCCTTCAGTCTCTCCCCCCTCGCCTGTGCGGCGCTGCCTCCCAGCTCGTGCCGGCCGCCGCGCTCTCCAGGCGTGTGCGCTCCCTCGCGCCGGTCGCCGCGGGCTCGCGGAGGCCCTGCGCCCCGCGGCGGGTCTCTCGGCGCCGCTCGGGCGCGCGCGCGGCCTCCTCGGCGAGGGCGGGCGAGGTCGCGGAGGTCCCGCGCCCGCGGGGGCGCCTCGGCACCGCTCCGCGCGCGCGCGCGCCGTGTCTCTCTCTCTCTCTCTCTCGACTTGGCATCGCTCGGACGTGTGCATTTTTCTTTCGGCGAGGACCATCGAGGAGTATCCTCGATCATTTGGCGAAAAAACCACGCACGAAACCGAAAAAAAAGCACAGGGAATGGACGTCCGAGCAATGGCGAGTCGAGGGCCGTCGAGGAGCACCTCGGGCCGAGCTGCGGCCAGGGCCGCGCGCGCGCGCGGGGGGCCGAGAGCAGCGCCCGGGGAGCGGGCGCCCGAGCGCTGGCAGGGGGCGGGCGGGGGGAGGCCCCCTACAAGATGCAGTACCCAAGAGGCGCACGGCCGCGGACAAGACGGCGGCGACCGCGAGGGGGGGGGGACCGCCGCCCCCCCCGCCCGCGCTGCCCGGATGGCAGGAGCCGGACAGCGCTGCGAGGAAGGGGGGGGGGGGGCGAGGGGAGGGGAGGGGAGGGGAGGGCGGGGGGTGGTAGCGAGGGGAGGGGAGGGGAGGGGAGGGGAGAGGGGAGGAGAGGCGAGGAAAGGGGGGAGGGGGGTAGCGAGGGGAGGGGAGGGGAGGGGAGGGGAGGGGAGGCAAGCTAGGTGCGCTCGCGTCATATCTGACATCCTACCCCACCCTCCCATCCCTTACCGTGCGCAGATCCCCTCTCTATCGCACAGTCGGGATGATCAAGCAGAGCGTGATCCCGAAAGGGTACGCGATGCATTGTAGAGCACGGCATGGCATGGCGTAGAAGAGCACCGCGAAGCGTAGTATCAACCTAGCATTGCATTGCATGCCGTGGCATGGCACGGGAAATGACGCCAGCGCTCCAGCGGGAGCACGAGTCGAAACGAACGGAAGCGCGGAAATGAGGCCAGCGCTGCAGCGGGAGCACGATTCGGAACGAGCGGAAGCACGGAAATGAGGCCAGCGCTGCAGTGAGAGTGCGATTCGGAACGAGCGGGGCCCGAAAATGAGGCCGGCGCCTCAGCGAGAGCAGCATTTGGGGAAAAATTGCAGGCGAAAATTTAACTCCAGGGAAGGCTTCCCAGGCGCCAGATGCAGAAATTCAGCATTTGTGTATTGGAATGGCCTTTTTTCGGCGCCGCCTCGGAACTCGATTTTCCGGCGCCGGCCAGAACCGGCTCCGGACCTAGCCCGGGCGCCGGCCCGGGCGCCAGCTCAGGCGTCCGGCCCGGGCGCTGGCTCGGGCGCCGGCCTGGCCGTCGGAATCGGCCCTGGAGGCCTCCCGGGCGCCGGCAGCAGAAATTCAGCATTCTCAAAAGAAAACTGTGTAATAGAATGGCCATTTTCCCCACATGCTTCGTGGGGTTCTGGTTTTCTTCCCTGCCGCGCCGCACCCGCGACACACACCTCACTCTTCGTACAGCACAGCACATCACAGCACAGCACAGCACAGCACAGCTCAGCACAGCACACAGCTCAGCTCAGCACACAGCACAGCTCAGCACAGCTCAGCACAGCCCAGCACGGCTCAGCTCAGCACAGCACAGCACAGCTCGTGGCACTGGCGCAAAGCCTAGCAAGCGTGACACTTTCTCGACACCACAGGGGGTGCGCAGGGGGTGGTCTCTCAGCTCGGTCGCTATCCACGACACTGTCGCAAAGCCTAGTAGGCGTGGCACTTTCTCGACACCACAGGGGGTGCGCAGGGGGTGGTCTCTCAGTTCGGCCGCTATCCACGACACTGGCGCAAAGCCTAGCAGGCGTGGCACTTTCTCGACACCAAAGGGGTTGGGCAGGGGGTGGTCTCTCAGCGCGGCCGCTATCCACGACACTGGCGCAAAGCCTAGCAGGCGTGGCACTTTCTCGACACCACAGGGGGTGCGCAGGGGGTGGTCTCTCAGCTCTGCCGCTATCCAC
>CAUYUJ010002990.1:15922-83308 GCA_963575745.1 Prorocentrum cordatum
GCCTGTCCAGAGTGGGGCTCTCTCGCCTGGCGCCCCTTTTCGCATGAAGACGAGTGCGAGACACACAAGGCGAGAGACGAGGGCGAGGGCGAGGCTCGGAGCCGCGGAGCCACGGAGCCGGGGCCGCCCCCGCGCCTCCTCCTCCTCCTCCTCCTCCGCCTCCTTCTCCTCCTAATCCTCCTCCCTCCCTTTCCTCCTCTCGCCTCCTTCCTTCCTTTCCTCCTCTTCCTCTCCTCGCTCCTCTTCTCCACATTACTTCAATATGAAAATACTCTCCCTCCTCCTGATGGCGTCTGGGTGATGGCCGCGCACCCTCCGCGTACTGTTTTTTTACACACAAGATTCCCGGGAAATCCCGGGAAACGACTCTCGCTGAGGCGCCGGCGTCATTTTTTCCCAAAATGCTGCTCTCGTTGAGGCGCCGGCCTCATTTCTGCTCCCGCATCGTTCCGAATCGTGCTCCCGCTGCAGCGTGGGCCTCATTTTCGGATCGGTGTTTGGCCTCCGTCGTTCAGGATGGCGTTCTCGCCCCAGCGCGGGCCTTTTTCTCGCGCGCCCATCCGCCCGCCACCACCGCGCCGCACCGCCACCACCACCACCACCACCACCACCACCACCACCACCACCACCACCACCACCACCACCACCACCAGCACCAGCACTAGTACCACCACCACCACCACCACCACCACCACCACCACCACCACCATCACCACCACCACCACCACCACCACTACCACCACCACCACCACCACCACCACGACAACCACGCACACACGCACGCACGCACGCACGTGCACCACCACCCACTACGCACGCGCGCGCGGAGCCACAGGTCCGCTACGACACGCGTCCGCGGATAGAGAAAATCAGCGCCATGGTAAGGGATGGGAGGGAGGGGTAGGACGTCAGATATGACGCGAGCGCACCTAGCTTGCCCTCCTCCCCCTCCTCCTCCTCCTCCTCCTTCTCCTCCTCCTCCTCCTCCTCCTCCTCCTCCTCCTCCTCCTCCTCCTCCCCCTCCCCCTCCTCCTCATCCTCCTCCTCCTGCTCCTGCTCCTCCTGCTCCGCCTCCTGCCCGTCATCCTTCTGCTTTCACTTTCTTCCTCCTCCTCCTGCGCTTCTCCTCCCGTCCTCTGGTTAGCCAGATTGAGGGGGCCGAACGGTCATTCATTATCCCTGGGTGTGTGGCTGAAGTGAGCATCCGTGGTGAGGATTACGCTTGTTGCGTTGTTGTTGTTACTGTTGCTGTTGTTGCCGTTGCTGTTGCTGCTGCTGGTGTTGTTGCTGTTGCTGTTGCTGTTGTTGTTGTTGTTGCTGTTGTTGTTGTTGCTGTTGTTGTTGCTGTTGTTGTTGTTGTTGGTGGTGTTTGTTGTTGTTGTTGTTGGTGGTGGTGTTTGTTGTCGCGTCGTCCCTCCCGCGACCCACCCGCGACCCACCCTGCGACCCACCCGCGACCCACCCGCGACCCACCCCGCGACCCACCCGCGACCCAACCCGCGACCCACCGCGCGACCCCCCCCCGCGACCCACCCCGCAACCCACCCGCGACCCACCCGCGACCCACTCCGCGACCCACCCCGCGAACTCACCCCGCGACCCACCCCGCGACCCACCCGCGACCGATCCGCATTGGTTTGAAGAAAAGATCGGCGCCTGCGGCGGGCTCGTTGTATAATTTATGAAACTTTGGCGCCTGCGGCGGACTTCTCCGGAGTCTCGCAGATTGCCGACGTCCCCACCGCCCCCTCACTCTTATCCGCATCTGCGGGGTGCTACGTATCTATCCGCCGATCTGGCGTGTGAACTACAAGGAGCCTCAGCAAGAGCTTCAGCTCTGAGCCTAAACAAGAGCATCAGCTCTGCTTAGGGGGGGTCGCCGGGGTGACTCTGCCGGGGAATGGGGGGAGGGGGGGGGCGGTCCCCCATCTGGTGTTTTCATGATGATTTGCGCATCCCCAAGATGTTTCGGGGGGTACCAGGGACCACCCCCCAGGACTCTCCCCTTGGAACCCTCGCCGGACCCCCCACGGGGAAGGGGGGGAGGAGGGGGGGGAGCGGTCCCCCATCTGGCGTTTTCTTAATGGTTTGTGCATCCCCAAGATGTTTCGGGGGGTCCCAGGGACCCCCCTCAGATCTAGCCGCTACCGCCCCCAAGACCCTCCCCTCGGAACCCTCCCCGGATCTCCCCAGGGGACCGCTCCAGGCACCCCAGAGGGCACGTCAGCTCCAAAAAGCGTCCCCGACGACTCCAAGAGTGCCCTCCCCTCGAAACAGCGTCCCCGACGACTCCAAGATCACCGAATCCGGAGCCTCCCGGATCGGCGGCACTGGCAGGAGGCCATTACAATATCAGCCTTCTCCACCCCCGTTCTCTCGTTATGCCCTTCCTCCACCTCCAAATTGCATCCTTCCTCGTGACCCTCCCCCTCATGATCCCGCTTCCGCTCTCAACTTCCTCCCTTTCTGCCCGCGCTGCTCATGCTCTTCCCGTCTTTCTCGATTATCCTCCCCGCTTCCTCATCACTTTTCCCTAACCCTCCTCTTCACCCTCCGTCCTCCATCCTCTCTTCTTCCCTGCTCCTCCCTGCCCTTCGTCCTCCTCATCCTTCTCCTCGTCCTCGTCCTCGTCCTCGTCCTCGTCCTCCTCCTCCTCCTCCTCCTCCTCCTCCTCCTCCCCCTCCTCCCGGTGCCAAAGACCCCCGCTACTCCCTGGCCCGCAGGCTGGTAGAGGATGCGCGGGGCAGCCTCTGAGGGTCCGTGCAGGCCCCCGACGAGCACCTCTACCAGGTGAGCCAGGACGTGGGGGTTGGGGCGACAGAGGCTTACTAAGGGCTCCACTCCCCCGCCTGCACGACCCATTCTGGGATAGGTTTTTGGGGCACAGTGGCAGAGGGCTGCGGACTCCAAGAGTTCAAATGTAGCCCTCGGCCGGTCGATTCGACTGGATCGACCATTACTCTGCCCAGGAAGACATGGAATACATCGCATTTCGGGGGGCTGACCCCTCATACTTTGCCCTAGCAGCGCGTTTCGACAGGAGCGCTACGCTAGGTTTCCTCCACGAAATGAAGGAGATGCTCTTGGGGCACAGATGCAGAGAACTACGGACGCCAAGAATTCAAAGGAGGTAGCCCGCAGCCGGCCGATTCAAGTGGATCGACCATGACCCCTCCTAAATAGGACATGCTATCCGCGTTCTGGGGTGGTGACCCCTCAAACGTGGCTTCACGCAGAATCTTTGTCGCCCAATGTTGCCTGGCGTGTTGCCCAATGAAGATGTGGAGAGGGTGAAGGGGGCCAGATTTGTCTTCACTGGTGAGCCCACCGTGTTGCATAGCCCGGTTTTTGGGGCGCAGGGGCAGAGAGCTACGGACTCCAAAAGTTCAAATGTAGCCCTCAGCCAGTCGATTCAATTGGATCGACTACTACCCTGCCCAATAAGATATTGAATTACTAGCGTTGCGGGGTCTTTGCCCTAGCAGCGTGTTTCGACAGGAGCGCTACGCTAGACTTGCCCTCACGGAGCGAGAGAGATGTTCTTGGGGAACATAGGCAGAGAAACTACGGACGCCAAGAATTCCAAGGAGGTAGCCCTCAGCCGGCCGATTCCATGACCCCTCCCAGTGAGACGTGCTATCCGCGTTCTGGCGGCTGACCCCTCGTACGTGGCATCACGCATCATCTTTAACGACCACTGTTACCCGGCGGGTTGCCACGTGCAGATGTGGGTGGGGCCAGGAGGCCAGGATTTGTCCACCCTGGTGCGGTAGATTCGGGTGCATCGACCATTGCCCTGCCCAGTAAGACATGGAATCAATTGCATTTCGGGGTGCTGGCCCCTCATGCTTTGCCCTAGCAGCGCGTTTCGACATGAGCGCTCCCCCATGAAACGAGGGAGATGTTCTTGGGGCACAGAGGCAGAAGAGCTATGGACTCCAAAACTTCAAATGTATCCCTTAGCCGGCCGATTCAGGTGGATCGGCCTTGACCCCTCCCAATAAGACGTGCTGCCCGCTTTCTGGGGGGTTGACCCCTCATACGCTGCATCACGCATAATATTTGCGGGCCAGTGTTGCCCCGCGTGTTGCCAAATGAAGATGTGGGTATGGGGAGGGGGCAGGATGTGTCCTAGCTGGTGCGCCTACTGTGATGCATTGCGCGCGCATGCTACCAGTGTGTGTGTGTGTGTGTGAAGCGTTGTGTGACCGCGGATCATTTAATGGTCAGTTTCGAGAGGTTCCGATCTGCGGCAAGCATGCCTGCGCAGCGCCCGACTGTGAAACAGAATTTATAATGCACCCGAGCGTGAAGCACAATTAATAATACGCATGTTACCGTGCACCCGAGCGTGAAACACACTTTTGTTCAGCTACTTGATTGCCGGCTTGTCGAAACCCGACAGGCTAGCATGTCAGACATGAAGTTGTTTGTCTGACCTATGGCCCCCCTGCATTCTAACAATATCTTAAGCACATCTTATTGCCGCTTGCACCCATTAGACATCAAGAGGTGGAACTGCGGCCGGCTGAGGAAAGAACCGTCCAGCCAAATCACACGTTCATGGATGTGCGCACATCCGAGTAGTGCTCCCGACACCTCTTGCCGCAAAGGGGGAGCGACATTAAGGGGTACTGAGGCAGAGAGCTACGGGCTCCAAGAGTTCATGTAGCCCTCAGCAAGTCGATTCAGATGGATCGGACATCACTTTTCCCAGTAAGGCATGGTATCCGCATTTGGGGTTGCTCACCCCTCATACTGTTCCCTAGCAGCGCGTGTCGACAGAAGCGCCCTGCCAGGCTCCTCCCTCCCGAAACGAGGGATAAGTATTTGGGGCGCAGAAGCAAAGCTACAGACTCCAAGAGTTCGTATGTAGCCCTCAGCCGGTCGATTCAATTGGATAGACCATTACCCTGCCCAGTATTGTATTGCATCCGCCATCTGGGGTGCTACCCCTCACTCCTTGCCGTGGCAGCGCGTTTCGTCTGGAGTGCTATGCTAGACTTCCCCCAACGAAACGAAGTATAGATTTTGGGGCACAGAGGTAGAAAATTACGGACAACACAAATTCATATGTTGCCTCCAGCAGGCCGGTTCAAGGGGATAGGCCATTACCCCACCCAGCAAGACTTTCTACACGCTTTTTGGGGCGTTGATCCCTCATACGTTTGCTCAGCAGCAACATGAACACGCATATGCACTTATGTACCTGCGAGATGCGTCTGTGGCGGCATCCGGGCTTTGGCACGCGCGCGCAGACTGGACGCGATAGACATGCACCACGTAGCAGTACAGACCGCAACAAGAGAGTGATACAATTTCCCCCAACATTCGTATCATCCAGAATATGTGCTGTCACGTTTCCGTTCTCGTGCTCTCGAGGGGGGCAAGATTTGTCCGGCCTGCTGGGCGGAGCGGGAGGCAGCAATGGCATGAACACGAATCTGCATTCATGTATCTGCCAGATGCGTGTGTGGCGGCAGCCGGGTTTTTGCACACCCGCGCAGGGAGTAGAATACGTGGGCTGTCGGTGGGTGTGCCTTCCACCTTGTGCCAGACATTGGCGGACGAGCTAACAGCATGGACCCGTGCTGGAAAACGTTCGCCTCTCCGCAAGGGGTGCCACCCCCCAGCCTGGATTCGATCGGATCCGAAATGGGCAGTGGGGTGAGGAGGGGATGGTAGCCAGCGATTGTTGTACATCACCCCCGTGCTTAGGTCACGAAGTAAGGTCACCCATTCATCCATCATTGTTGAGATTAGGGTCGAAAAAGCCCTCCCGTACCATAATAATTCAGCCGTGACAGTCCTCCTCCTCCTCCTCCTGATCCTCCTCCGCCTCCTCCTCCTCCTCCTCCTCCTCCTCCTCCTCCTCCTCCTCCTCCTCCTCCTCCCCCTCCCCCTCCCAATGCCTCTGCCCCGCCTCACCGCCCCCCTCCTCCTCGCCCGCCTCGCTGACCCCCCCGCCCGCCCCCCCGGCGCCGCTGTCGGGGAGGCCGATCCGAGCCGTGGCGGTCCAGCCCTGGCCCGGCTCGTCGCACCTGCCGGCCCCCCGCGAGGACGACGCCGCCCGCCGCCGCCACCTCGCGGCCGCTGGAAGGGTGGCCTGCCGATGGAGAGGGGGCGCCGGCGTCCATGGCTTCCCGTGCCCTCCCATGCCCTCGGGAGAAGGGGGCAGGAGCGGGGGAAAGGAAACAGGGCTGATGCTGGACGGGAACGTGGGCCTTCGGCATCGGATTTCGATCGTGCGTTTCTGCACCATTGCCCCCCTCTCCCCTTTCCAGAAATCCACTGCGATAATCTGGGGGAGGGGTGAGGAAGCCCCCGCCTCCTCTCGCAGTGGCAAAAAACTGTCGGCCTCCATGGGCCCTTGCCTGTTCCTCATGCCATGGAAAATGGTTCGGGGGGAGGAGGAAAACGGTCCCGGGGAAGACGGCCAAGACCTCGGAGGGTCCACGTTGAGGAAGAGTCGCGTCGCCGCAAGTCTGGGGGGCGGGGTAAAGGGGCAAAGAAGTACGAAGGACACCACTAGCCAAAAGCCACGGAAGGCAACTCAAACTAGTTACGTGTGGCCGCTTCCGGAACCCCTGAACCCAGACAGGTTGCCATCTCTCTCAGGGGGGGCATTCTTGACTTGCGCCGGCTCCCGCCGGCGGAGGTGGCCTCGATTCGCTTCTGGCGGCGTCATCCGTCCGGGCTGCCGCCCTCCGCCGATGAAGAGATGCCAGCTCCTGCGGCCCTCCTCCTCGCGCCTCCTGGACGGGGCCGGAGCGGAAGTCGAGCATCGGGGATGGGGGGGAGGAGGAGGAGGAGGAGGAGGAGGAGGAGGAGGAGGAGGAGGAGGAGGAGGAGGAGGAGGAGGAGGAGGAGGAGGAGGAGGAGGAGGCCGACGCGCCACGTGCGGCAGCGTGGCCGCGCCTCCCCGCCTCTGCCGGGGGCGCGGCGTGTGCCCCGCGGGCCCCGCCCCCCGGGGCGAGGGCCCCCCCGCGAGCTCAGGAGAGAAGCGCACTCACAGGCACAGGGAGCGGTCGGTCTCCCCCCCAAAACTATGTTCGCCAGCGCGGGCCCCAAACGATTGTGTGTTCCAGCGATCTGTGCTGTGCAGTGTCCGTGGGGCCGTGCACATGGTGCAATCAGCGTGGTGGAATCTATGCTGTGTAACATGTCTTGTGCGATATCAGTGGAGCGATCTATGCGGTGCAGTCGCTGGGGTACAATCTATGAGGTGCAATCCACACCCTTATTTCACATTCAACTTTTCGATGGGAAAACATCAACATCACTTCGAACATTCCCTCACACCATGAACCGATTTGACTGGGCAAACTCGGGGCGACCAACAAAACAAAATAATCGAAGCCGAAACGAAACCACAAACAGGAACGAACCGAACCGACTCGAACTGGAAAGTATTTGCATGGCTTGTTCGGCGCCTTTGCGCTTTTGTGCCTCGTTGCACATCGTGCTCGCACCACTTTATCCTGTTTCTCTACCTCCCCTTGCCATTTGCCCCCCTTCTCCCCCATTCGTCATGCGTGCTGTCTTGTCCTACAGTTTCTTCGGATCTCAAGGATAAAGAATCACACGACATGGTAACAAGTATTACTAATGAATAGTCAGCCAATTTCGTTCCCCCTCGAACAAGACATGTGTTAAGCTTCAAACTCCGATCGGAATCGTTCCGAAGCCTGCTTAGGACCAGCCGCGACGACCAGGATTCGTGGGGCAAAAGGGTAACCATCTTCCTCCGAGCAAGAACCACAAATAACGAGCATGTTGTTTTCTACCGTGCCTGCAGGCGGTGGGCTGCGCGCTCGCGAACGAACTCCGCGGCCACTCTGGCCTCCGGCCACGGCGGCTCCTCGATCGCCAGGCTCGCGCACTCGTCGTCGTCCTCGGGCGCCGTGCTCGCGTCCTGTGGCCGCCGGGCGTGCGTGCCCGACTCCTCGCGGCCCCCGTCGTCGTCGTACTCCTCCAGCGGACTGCGCGTCCTCGCCTTCCTCTTGACCCCGCTTTCGGCCTGAGCAGCTCGGAGCTATCCGAATCCTCGGGCGGCGACCATGCCGCTGGGCGCGTTCCCGCAGCGGCTGCGCCGCCAGGGTGCGCTCATGCGCGGCTGCTGTTCAGCGCTGCAGTCTCCTGCCAGCGCGCAGCGGCTGCGCTGCCAGCGCCGCGGCCCGCCGGGGCCCTAGCCTCGGCGCGGGGCCGGCCCCCAGCCGGTTCCCATCTGGCAGCTGGGATCAGGCAGCCAGTCGCGTCCTCGATCTCAGAGCCGCCAATTCCGCCGTGGCGCATCCGCGCGCGGGCCCGCCCTCGCTTCTGCCCGCGGGTTTGGGTGGCAGCGCCAGCGGAGCCCCAGGCGCCGCCGCTGTCAGAGGAGGAGAGAAGCCGCTGGAGCAGCCCGTCTGGCCCCGCGCTCGCGCCCCGCCCGCGGGCCTCCGCGCGCGCGCTAGCCCCCGCCTGCACCCGCTGGGGCTGCGAGCGGCCGAGCCCTCGGTTCCGCCGCCTCCAACTCCCGCGCTGCCTCGGGCGCCGCGCGTGGCGCTGCCGCCGGCAGGCGCGCGGCCCCTGGCGCCGCCGCCGGGCCCGCGGGCGGCGCGCCTGTCGCTGGAAACGGCGACCGCTGATGGCGGCGCGAAAGCCAACTTCGGGCCGAGGCCGCCCGGTCTCCAGAGCCCGCCTGCGGCGGCCCACCCGGCGCGGAGAGCTTCGAAGGCCCCGTCCTCGAGACGCCTCCTCTGGGTGCTCGAGCTTGTCGAGCTGGCGCAACAGCTGGCGGCGCTGGCCCAGCTGCCGGCGGCGCAGGCCCCGCCGCTTGTGGCGCCGCTGCTCCCGCCGCCGCTGCAGGGACCGCGGCGGCCGCGGCCGGCGGAGCAGCCGCGGGCGCCGCCGGCCCCGGCGCAGGCGGCCCTGGCGCGAGAAACTCGCCATGCGCAAGAACCTGCGCGGCCCAACCGCCTGGGGCCCGCGCTCGCGCGCAGCTGCCGCGAGTCGGGCTAACTCCGAGAAGCCGACGTGGTTTCAATGTAAACAGATCGATCGCTACTTCTTTCGAAAACGCGGCGCATCCGCAAACTCATGGAAACAAAAGCAAGTTAAACATGTCTTTTGCGCTGGGCAGAAATGAACATACACCGCTTATAAGCAATGATGATTAATGAACAGTTGCTGATGGCCTAACAACCAATAAACATCTCACATAACTCACGCATCGGCATGGAAGGTACCAGTCCGCAAATAATGCGAAACGCGCAAGAATGCCGACGAAACTAATCTCGCGCCCCTGCACGGCGCAGTCGGAGAAGCCGGGGCAGGAGCACGAAGCGCGAAACGCGAACGCCAACGATACGTTCACTTTGCGCTCTTGGACAGCGCGCGCGGCAGGGCCCGAGCCAGGAGAACAGAGCGCAAAACCCCTGGCGCAACTGGGACTCTGCCTGCGCGCCCCAGGGCGGCGCGGCCGGAGAAGCCAGAGCTGGCGCGCGAAAGCGCGAGACGCGAACGCAACTGATGCTTTTGTTGCGCCCCTAGGCGGAACGACTGGCACGGGAGGAGGGCGAGCGCAAAGCGCGAAACTTTTTTCCACAATAAACAAACAAACGCGAACAATCCTCACTTGCATCCCTGACGGCGCGCAACCGCCCAAAATGAAGATCGCGCAAAAAAGAAAAAAAATCGGAACGTGCTCCCCCGAACGAACTCTGGGCCGGGGCGAGGCCCGCATTTGCCCGAGAGAACCCCAGCCGTTTCGGCGCGCCGCCCGCGCGCTTCGCGGCCCCATAAGGGGGCTCCACCTCGGGCCCCGACGGAAGCGGCGCGGCTGCCAAATTTCGGCTCGCACCTCGCGCGCTCGGCGGCCCCGCGGGGAGCTCCGCCGAAAGCCCCAACGGCGGGGCGGTTCGCATGATCGGCCACTTCCGCGGCTGTCCATCCCTTCGCTTTGTCGGACTCATCGCAACATTAACAATGAGATTTTCGGCGGCCAGAGGAAACGGGGCACCTTTTTGATCCGAGAAGGACGATCCCGCTTCATTGTTCGAAGAGGCAGCGGGCGCCAGCAATGTCGCGGGATTCCATTCTGCAAGAAGCTCGCGCTAGTCCGCGCCCATGCGAAAGTCAGGGACGCGGCGTTCGCGCGACTGCCCGAAGTGGATGCCCGTCGGCAGCCAGCTCTCGCGCAAACAGATGCGAAGCCCCGAAGCGATGGCCAACTTCGCAAGCGTCTTTCGATGATCGAAAACGAGCCGATCCCACGGCTGCGCCGCGATAGTCGCCAAGTGATGCGCCTTTGGCTCGCGGGCGCCTTCGCCCGGCGAGCCGGCGCCGGCGCCATTGATGATGGGCGGGTGCTCATCGTTCTTGACGAACCAAGCTTTCCGTCTATTCTGATGAGCGACCTCCATGGGGACAAATGAAAATTGAAGGCGCGCGGGAAAATAACCCGCGCGATCGTCCAAAACCGCGCGGTGAACAACGCGCTCTGGCGTCGTTCCCGGCGCGGGATAGAAGCCGAGAGTCTATCGGATATTCAGAAGATATCAATCCATAATCTCAATGGCCCTCGGAAGTTCTCGCTCGCCCCTGGGATTATGTAAAATCGAATGGTCTGCAAATCGGATTCGAATCCAGACCTCGGCTGACAATGGCTTGATCTACGTGCCTTACCTCGTTCAGGCAAGCCCTCCGACGAATCGCCTGGCCCTGCTCGCGCATTGTCTGAACGCGCTTGCGCGAGTGCTTGCGCGAGGGGCCCAGGTGGAAATCGTTGGAACTTGCCGCGGCGAGCCTTTTAAACGCCTGTCTTTGCGGTTTTTGGCCTCTTGCATAAACTCGGCGATCCGTGCTGGAATTTTCCAAAACTTTCGGGTCATTCGCGGGGTCGTCGCGCCAGCCGCGGCGCCGCGAGAATTCCGCGGCTCGCTCTGCGCCCGCCTCGTGGATATAGCTTCCGCGCGAAGATCTGACCCATGAAACTTCGTGGCTGCGGTATAACATGCGCGTTCATCCGCTCCGCGACGATTCTCGCGCTCGCCCCCGCCAATTACCTCTGCGTCGTCATCCGCGCCCCCTCGTCTTCGGGAAGTGGATCGTCCGGAAGGTTGTCGCCGCCAGGCGGCGGATCTCCATCGGGCTCGAACGACGCAACAATAATGGCAGCGCCTGGTGCTCCGCACTCCCGAGGCGAATCCCGATGTCGCGCGCGGGGGGCCAAGACTGAATCGCGAGTGAACTGCTCGCCGCAGACCTGGCACACGCATGGATGATCTGCAGAAGTTGGCGCCGTCGCGGAATGAATTATAAAGTGCTTGGCGAACGATGGCTTGTTGTTGAAAAAGTGCAACCAAAGGGATTTGACAGCTCTCCTTCTCGGATTCCGGCTAAGCTGGGGTATTTGGCACAGCCGGAGGGGTGGGGCATCCCTCGGGTTCGGTGTGCTGAAGACATCTGAAAACTGCTACCATTCTGATCATCGTCTGAAATAGCCATGGGCTCAAGTGCCGAAGTCAACCGAAGTCTTTCCTCACGAGCTCTCGAGTCCCATTCTTCCTCCGGGCGGCTCGTCGCTGCTGCTCGGCCAATATTATATATATATATATATATATATATCATTCTCTCTCTCTCTCTGTCTGTCTCTATCTCTCTCTCTCTCTCCTCCGACGTCATCAGAAGAGGAAGCCGCGAACCAGACGGCCTCTGGTTGACATTGCCGTACTGAGAAGAAGGACTAGCACTGCCACGTTTTCGCATATCGAAGGCAACCGCATGTGGTAATAACAACCGCATCATACTGAGCATCACGATACGAACAAGCAGTCATCTGAATCATTGTCTTCGCTCGCACGCTCGATTATGTTTGTTCGCGCGCTCATGAACTTCTATCACGAGTCTCTTCTGAATATTGTCCCCCCAGTTTCCGTTCACAAGAAAATCTATACGGATCCAGCAAAACAAGGCGCAAGAGGACCTTAGGGCGAGCGCAGCAAAACACGAAGAAACTGCATAATACAGAAGCTATGCGTTCCAGCAGCGCTAGACATCAGACACGAAACGAACTATAGGTATGTGGATGGACATTCATCAAACTACGGGATCAGCTGAAATCGTACTAGTTCTGATTCGCAATTCCCCACCGTGCATCTGGGCGCGCAAAAGACCTGAGGCTCAGGTCTTTTGCCTAATCCCTGGAGCCTCGGTCCTCGGTCCTGAGGAGTCTTTGAAAAGGCCCGGACCCAGGATTCCGAAACCAACCGGGGTTCCTGGCGTGCCCCATGGGCTCCCCCGCGGCTTGTCGCACGATTCTTTGGAACCCAGGAGGGCTCCAAAACGGGCCAAGAGGACCCCAAGAGGCCTCCAAGGTGGTCCAAGAGAGCCCCGAGTCGCTCAAAGACCGGCCCCATGTGGCCCCCAGTCGGCCCAAGAGGCCTCCAAGACGCCCCAAGATGCCTCGAAGAGGCCTCCCAAAAAAGTCCCAAGAAACCAAAATCATTGATTGGTCGTCCGGTTGTTGAACATGTTTGGCCTTCTCGCCTCTGCGGCTTCCCGGCGCTCCAAGACGGCCCAAAAAGAACCCAAAACCACCCCAAAACGGCCTAAGAGGACTCCAAAATGGCCCCCACACGGCCTAGGAACGCCCCCTAAGCGGCCCAAGCGGCGCCCAGGACGGGCCAAAAAGGCCCCCAAACGGTCCCAAAATGGTGCCACGAGGGAGCACGAACCAAACATCCAAACCTTCCGCCCCGACGGGTCCCAAGGAAACCTCAGGATGCCCCAAAAGGCTCACAAGACGATCCCCAAATGCCCCCGAAGCCCCCAGGAAACCCAAAAGAGACCCCAAGAGGCCCCAAAACTGCCCTCGAGAGGCCTCCAAACTGCCTCTAAGAGGCCCCCGAGTGGCCTCCCACGATATACAAAACGAACATCCAATAGGCGTCATACCCACAACCCAGGCCTTCTATCGTTATTCATGTTTCTCTGTCTATTTTGTATGTACATGTACACCTAGATGTAAACATATATCTGGTCTCTCGAAATCTGTCTCCCTCTCTCTCTGTACCATGTCATCGTTTTTTGTTTTGTGTTCCGTCTTTGTTTCTCTTTTCTTTGGTATGAAAAGTATTGCGATCATTATATAGTATGCTCATCCCTCCTCTCTATATATATGCATATGCATGTAATCGTGTGTGTATATGTATAGATATGTAAATATGTATATACAGATATATGTCGGCGCATTCCTCATTATTTTTCTAATCGAATTATAGCTATACCATACTTGCGTATGATCCCGCTGTGCTCTACAACTGTCTCTGTCTCTCTTTACATCTCCCTCTCAATCACTCATTTGTTTATCTCTCTCTCTCTCTCTCGTCCTGGCAATGTTCTACTATCTTCTCCATCATGCTGCACCCGCATTTCGCATTAGTTGAAGCATCCAATTCTTCGCAAAGTCTGTTCCATGCCCCTGTACAACGAAAACCGTAGGAGCAAACACATACAAAAAGAGGACGACGAAGAAACATGAGAAGGCGAACAACAAAACGCAACATCAGCTAGATGAAGCGGCAACAAAAAAACGGGGGGTAACCCGGGCAACAAGGGTTCATGCTAATGACGCCGTGTCTCCACCCAGTCCCCTCGGGACGGTTTGAGTCCATACCTTACGGCTCCACGCAAGAGTCGATCTATTCGAGACTAATCGATGCTCTGGCGAAAACGGCTATCCAGATCAAAAACAGCAAATCAGCAAACAATTCAGGAAATCTGAACGAAATCGGTTAGCAAACCTCGCGCCGTAAACGCCGCAATAGACATACTTTCACAATTTAAAACATCTGTTCGCCTGTGGACAGAATCAAGCCTGCGGAAAAACGGCTGATGAATCCAGAAGCGGAGCGTACCCCAACTCGGATACGAAACAAGGCGCCCCGGCGCCCGGCGGTCTTCGGAACTCTTAGATACGAGTCTCCTCCACCCAGAAATTATCCGTTGCTGAAGTTCTCGAATCGATACTAACCGACCAAGGCAGAAATTCGATTCTTCCAAAGAACTCAAAACAGACATGCCCAGTCGATTTCTTCGTGAACATAAGAGCTGATAAATCAACAACTCAGATCAGCCGAGACCGGTTGAACGGATGTGTCTAAGAACGACATGACTTTTCTACGTGGACACTTACCACCCTCAACAACACTGGAACAAAACGGGAAAGGCGCGGAAGGCACGAAAGGGAAATTCAGGAAATGGCGTCAGCCATAATCAATCTATACGTGTATACCTATACGACCACCTTTCGGGTGATAAGGAGATTGTGTGGGGAGGGCGGGGGGGGGAACCAACATCTGACTCAATCGATCTCACTTTCGATCTCAGTCAACGGGGCACTACGGGACACTTTTCGATCTCACTATCGATCTCACTATCGATCTCACTCAACGGGACACCACGGGACACCACGGGCCACCACGGGACACCACGGGACACCGCGGGACACCTCTCGACCTCACAATCTGTCTCAGTACTTACTATCGATCTCACTCAACGGGGCACCACAAGACGCCACGGGACACCACGGGACACCACATCGATCTCAATATCGATGTCAATATCGATCTCACTCAGAAGGACGCCGCGGGACACCACGGGACACCTCGATCTCACTATCGATCTCATTCAACGGGACACCACGGGACACCTCGGGGCACCACATCGATCTCAGTATCGATCTCAGTATCGATCTCATTCAACGGGACACCACGGGACACCACGGGACACCGCGGGACACCGCGAGCCACCGCCGGACGGACGGACGGACGGGCGGGCGGGGGAGAATTATTTGTTTGACTTCGCCCTAGCAGCAGCGGACACCACGGGACACCACGGGACACCACGGGACACCGCGGGACACCGCGAGCCACCGCCGGACGGGCGGGCGGGTGAGAATCATTTGTCTTGACTTCGCCCTATTAAAGGCGGGTTCGTTTCTCTCGCACGGGACACCACGGGACGCCACGGGACACCGCGGGCCACCGCCGGACGGGCGGGAAGGGGATACTCATTTGTCTTGACTTCGCCCTAGCAGCAGCGGGTTCATTCCACTCGCACGGGACACCACGGGACACCACGGGACACCGCGGGCCACCGCGGGCCACCGCTGGACGGGCGGGAGGGGGATAATCATTTGTCTTGACTTCGCCCTAGCAGCGGCGGTTCATTCCTCTCGCGCGCCCACGCAGCTTCGCCTCGCCCGCACGCGCGACACGAACGAAGCGAAACGATTTCCTGGTTGGGGGTCTCCGTCCCGCTGCGATGTCACCCCCCAACCTCCGATATACCTATACGACCACCCTTCGGGTGATAAGGAGGTTCGGGGGGGGAAGAACCAACGTCTCACTCGATCGGTCTCACTATCGATCTCACTATCGATCTCAGTATCGGTCTCGCTCGATCGATCTCCCTCGATCGATCTCACAATCGATCTCACTCGATCTATCTCGCAATTGATCTGGCTACCGATCTCACAATTGATCTCACAATCGATCTCACAATCGGTATCACATTCGGTCTCACAATCGAAATCACAACCGCTCTCACAATCAATGTCATCATCATCATCAACAACAACATCAACATCAACATCATCATCACCAACATCATCATAACCGGGACACCGTCCTCATCATCAACACCAACATTATCATCAGCACGGTCATCAACATCATCGGGACACCACCATCATCATCATCACCATCATCACAATCATCATCATCATCAACATCATCATCATCAACAGCAGAATCGGGACACAGTCATCGTCATCATCATCATCAGCAGCATCATCATCGGGACACCATCATGGTCACCATCGTTATCATCATCATCAGCATCATCATCATCATCATTATCATCATCGGGGCACCATCATCACCATCTCATCCGCATCATCGACATCATCATCATCATCAGCATCATCAACATCATCATCAGCTTCATCATCATCATCGTCATCATCGGGGCACCATTATCATCATTACCAACATCAGCATCAACATCATCATCGTCATCATCACAATCATCATCATCATCATCACCATCGGGTCGCCATCATCATCAACATCATCATCATCACCATCATAATAATCATCATCATCGGGACGCCAGAATCATCATCAACCTCATCTTCATCAACATCATCATCATCGGGACACAACCATAATCAGCATCATCAACATGAACATCATACTACTCATCATCATCGGGACACCATCATCGTCATCATCATGACCATCAACATAATCATCATGACCATCATCATCCTCATCATCGGGACACCATCAACATCATCATCATCGTCATCATCATCATCATCGATTTCATCATCCTCCTCATCATCATCATCGGGGCACCATCATCATCATATCATCATCATCATCATCATCATCGTCCTCATCATCATCATCAGCATCACCATCACCATCATCATCATCATCGTCATCATCATCATCAGCATCATCATCATCAGCATCACCATCATCATCATCGTCATCATCTTCATCTCATCACCTCATCATCATCATCATTATCATCATCATCATCATCATCATCATCATCATCATCATCATCATCGCGGGACACCGCGGGACACCGGCGGGACACCGCGGGGCACCGCGGGACACCGCGGGACACCGCGGGACACCGGCGGGACACCGCGGGCCACCGGCCGCCCGGAAGGGAGACATTTGGTCCGGCCGCGCCTCAGCCACACGGGACACCAGCGGGACACCGGCGGGACACCGCGGGCCACCGGCCGCCCGGAAGGGAGACATTTGGTCCGGCCGCGCCTCAGCCACAGGAGACTTTCTCTCGCCCGCCCACGCAGCTTCGCCTCGCCCGCACGCACGGCACGCACGAACACGAAACCGAAATCGATTTCCCGGTAGGGGGGCTCTCCGTTCCACTTCGATCTCACCCCCTCACCTCCGATAATATATATATATATATATATATATATATATATATATATATTTGTATACCTATACGACCACCCTTCGGGTGATAAGGAGGTTCGGGGGGGGAGGAACCAACGTCTCACTCGATCGGTTTCACTATCGATCTCACTATCGATCTCACTATCGGTCTCGCTCGATCGATCTCACTCGATCGATCTCACCATCGATCTCACTCGATTTATTTCATTCGATCGATCTCACAATCGATCGGACTATCGATCTGACAATCGATCTCACTATCGATCTCACGATCGATCTCACAATCGATCTCACATTCGGTCTCACTACCGATGTCATTATCGATATCACCATCGATCTCACAATCAACACCATCATTAACATCATCGTCATCAACGTCATCACCATCATCATCATCATTTCATCATCATCGGGACACCATCATCATCACCTCATCATCGTGATCCTCAACATCAGCATCACCACCACCACCACCACCATCATCATCATCATCATCGTCATCATCATCATCACCGGGACACCATCATCGTCACCATCGTCATCATCAACATCATCATCATCGGGACACCATCATCGTCATCAATCGGAACACCATCACCATCCCATCATCATCATGAACAACATTATCAACATCATCAGCATCGCGACACCATCATCATCAGCAGCATCATCATCATCAACATCATCATCGGGACACCATCATCATCATCAACATCAGCATCCTCTGCATCATCGGGCCACCATCATCAAAATCATCATCATCACCTCATCATCGTCTTCATCATCAACATCATCGGGACACCATCATCGTCATCATCATCATCAACGTCACCATCATCATCGCGACACCATCATCATCACCATCATCATCATTAACAGCATCATCATCAACCTCATCCTCATCATCATCCTCATCCTCATCGGGACACCATCATCATCATCTTCATCATCATGATCATCGATCACTCACATCATCATGATCACCAACATCATCATCATCGGGACACCATCATCATCAGCAACATCATCATCAACATCATCGGAACACCATCATCATCACCACCATCACCATCATCACCAACATCGGCAACATCATCATCATCGGGACACCATCATCATCTCCACCATCACCATCATCATCCACATCATCGACATCATCGTCATTATCATCATCATCATCGTCATTGTCATCGTCATCTTCATCATCATCATCATCATCATCATCCTCATCCTCATCATCATCATCATCATCATCATCATCATCATCATCATCGGGACACCGACGGGACACAGGCGGGACACTGGCGGGACACCGCGGGCCACCGGCCGCCCGGAAGGGAGACATTTGGTCCGGCCGCGCCTCAGCCACACGGGACACCAGCGGGACACCGGCGGGACACCGCGGGCAACTGGCCGCCCGGAAGGGAGACATTTGGTCCGGCCGCGCCTCAGCCACAGGAGACTTTCTCTCGCCCGCCCACGCAGCTTCGCCTCGCCCGCACGCACGCACGAACACGAAACCGAAACCGATTTCCGGGTAGGGGGGCTCTCCGTTCCACTTCGATCTCACCCCCTCACCTCCGATATATATTTATATATACATCATATATATAATATATTATTTATATATATTAATACACAAATATACACACATTCACACATGCGTACAGACAAATATGCATACTATACGCACATACACACTCACCCATGTATTGTGTATTTATTTGTATATATTTAAGTATGTATGTATTATAATTATACATATATATATATATATATATATATGATAATATATATATATGAAATGAATGCATCCTACAGCCATCGCGCGCGCTTCGCGCGCGCTCAAGTTCTAGCTAGGCTTGATCGGCTAACTCATGTAATATAAGCAAGCCTCGGAATGGTATAGAAGGGGAAGTGCGGAAACGCAGAAATCATTAATTTCCTTCAGGAGTTCAACGATTTGGGGATCTCAAAAGCTTCCTGGGTTCTTTATGGGAGGTGAGGGGGGTTTGAATTGTGGTCTGTTGTGCAAGAGTAGACCAGGGGCCATACTTGGAAACAAAGGAATTGGGATCTTAATTTTTTCCAATTCCTCGGCACTGTTCGGCGCTGTTTTTTGTTTGTGCCTCGCGGGTTTTGTTAGCCGGGACCCTTAGGGGTGTGGAATCTTCCAGACACCCCCTGGGGGTTTTGGAGGCCTCCTGGAGGCCTGGAGAGCCGTCGGAAGGGTGTCTCGGGCTGCGCGGGTGCGTGTTGGCCGTTCTTCACGTTCTGGGGGCTCCTTGGGGTCGTCTTGGGCTGTCCTTGGGCGTCTTGGGGGGGGCCCCCCGGAAGCCGGGAGGCGCGGTACCGGCCAGATGTCAGGGGATGTGTGGGATCTGCGAGTAGGAATTCACGTTCAAAAGAAGAAGAAGAGCTTCTGGGCATCCCCTTTTTTGTTCGAACTCCTCGATCTTCGAGGGTTGGAGGCGGGAAAACGTGAGAAGGCGAAAGTCATTAGAAACACCGGCGGAAATCAACGAGTTTCCCCTCTTTGGGCTCTCTCGGGTCGGCTCTCGCAGCTCTCTTGGGCTGTTCTTGGGGCCTCGTCGGGGTCTTCTCTCAAGGATCGGGGGGGGTGCTGGGGGCCTCTGGGGGGTCCCCCGGAGGCCTCTCGGAGGTCTCTGGGAGCCTCCTGCTCCCGCTCTTGGGCCCATCTTGGGCCTGTTCTGGGGTGGTCTGGGGCTGTCCTGGGCGCCTCTGCGGCAGTCTTGGAGCCTTCTTGGCCCGTCTTGGGGCCGTCCTGAGGGCCTCTTGGGTGGTCTTGGGGCGGTCTTGGGAGCCTCTTCGGCGCTCTTGGACCGTTGGAAGCTCGAAAACGCGAGAAGCCAAAAACATTGAACAAACCAATGAAAATCTACGATTTTGGCCTCTTCGGGCTTTCCCGGGACGCCTCTCGGACCTCTCTTGGGGTATCTTGGAGGCCACCTGGGAGCCTCGAGAGACATTGGAAGGCTGACTTGGGCTGCCTGGGAGCGTCTTGGACCATCCTTTCGCATTCTGGGGGCTCCTGGGAGGGGTCTTGGGCCCTGGGGCCTGGGACGCTGTGGAGGCTCCCTCGAAAGGCCGGGGGAGCGGTACCGGGAGCGTCCCCGAGATGTGGCGGAGAGGTGTGGGGGGGGGGGGGGGGCGGTGTTTATCTATTCACATTACATTATATTATAATATAGTATATCGATGTATGTTTGTATATATGTATGTATGCATGCATGCATGCATGCATGCATGCATGCATGTATGAATGTACGTACATACGTACGTACGTACGTACGTATGCATGCATGCATGTATGTATGTATGCATGTATGTACGTATGCATGCATGCATGCATGCACATGCATGCATGCATGCATGCATGCATGTATGTATGTATGTATGTATGTATGTATGTATGTATGTATGTATGTATATATGCATGCATGCATGCATGCATGCATGCATGCATGTATGTATGCATGTATGTATGTATGTATGTACTCCCTCTCCAATTCCTACAAACCTCGATGAGAACCGGAAGGTCTGAACTTCCTGTGTCAGCCAGTCCACGGGCCGACGAAAGAGGTGAGCTTCAGCTTGAGCCCCATGTGAAGAACTGAGCTTCGATCGTCTCGGACAATGCTAAACGATGCTCAAGGGTGCAATTCTGAATTAGAGGGGGATGCGAGGAGCGGGGATGCAAGAGGCAGGGTGATGCGTGACGGGAGGGCAGAAAATAAAGGGGGCCAGGAGGGTGGACATCGGAAACCGTATGCTTCCTGATAAGTTTGATCCAGATGTGCATTTTCAAGGTGCAGAGGACACTGATGAAAAGAATCCTCACGCACTGAAAAGGTGAGGGAGGCGATAGAAAACAGTACGCTCGACATCAGGGCGCGGGCCAAGCAAAATCAGGGCATTCCAGGGTTGCCTCTAGGGTGGCTGAATCAAAACCACGATATTTTCGCGCAACCATTATCTTCGTCTCTCGCCACTGGCCTCTGCCCATGCCTGCAGTAACTTTTCTCCCATAAGGGAAGATTGATAAGATGCTACTTAGCAATTCGCAGGAGACCCCAAACCAGGAACAGGCCCAGCGAGCGGCGAGAGAGGGGGGGGAAGAGAGAGGTGGATGAGTGTGTGGCGGGGGGGGAGGGTGGGGGGGGAGGGGAGGGAAAGTGGGGAGTGTGGAAGGTGGATGAAGGTGGCGGGGGGAGGAGGTGGAGGGGGGGCGGGGGCGAATGAGGGGAAGACGAGGGCGGGGAGGAACTGGGGGACTGGAGAGGGGGGGGGGGAAGGAAGGAAGGCGCGCCCCACCGGCGCGCTGGCGGCCCCCGCGCCGCGCCGCCCTCCCCCCGGCGCACAGCGCGAGGTAGTGCACGGGCTCCCTGCTGTTGTTGGACGACGCTGGCGGGTGATCTCCCCGCCCGACGGAGGGAGGAGGAGGAGGTGGAGGAGGAGGAGGAAGCGCAATGAGAGGAGGAGGGGGGAGGAGGAGGAGGAGGAGGAGGAGGAGGAGGGAGGAGGAGGAAGGAGGAGAGGAGGAGGAGGAGGAGGAGGAGGGAGGAGGAGAGGAGGAAGAGCAGGAGGAGAAGGGGGGGGGGAGGAGGAGGCTATTGGGCTATGGGGGCCTTGGAACAAATCCCTCGCATCCAGCGAGCCAACTACTTAGTAGTCGGGTTCCTCTCACCACTCCCGCCAGCAAGGAGCCGAGCCTCATCATCTAGGCGCCTCTCGTCTCGGTAAAACTCGACCGCCCCACGCGGATCGACACAACCGTGCAACTGCGCCACTCGGTGTATATATATATATATATATGTATATATGCGCAGCCCCCCCCCCAGCACCCGTTGATTTTGCATCGATCGTTGACCTCAACTTCTTGCCATCATTCATTTCTCTCCCCCCCATCGCCTTCCCCGTCTTGATCCCTCGCTCTTCCTCTTCATGCTTCCCTCCCCCATCCACGTCTTCTTCACCTTCATGCCTTTTCCCCCCAAGCGTCGCAATACCTGGGAGGAGGAGGAGGAGGAGGAGGAGGAGGAGGAAGAAGAGGAAGATGAGACACCTGCGGGTCGCGGGGCCCATGGGTGCCACGGAGGGCCCATCGACGTCCTATACTCCTTCGTGCTTATTCCTCCCATCTTCCTCCCTGTCTTGATTCCTCCCTCCCCAAGAGGCACCGAACCCTTTGATTTCACAGGGATGCTTGGGATTTCTGGGATGTTAATCCCACAAACCCTATGATTTCACAGGGATGCCTGGGATTTCCTACCTCCGACAATAATCTACCCAGGGCCCCCCCCCCCTCCCCAAGGCCGCGAATCCCAAGCGTCCCTGTGAATTCGCAGGGATGCTTGGGATTCGGAATCCTGGGGAGCTTCAGGGTGGAATTGTGTCGGAGGGTGGAGAATCCCAGGAATCCCAAGCATCCCTGTGAAATGACACGGTTTCTGGGTTTCTCATACCAGAAATCCCAAGCATCCCAATGAAATCGCACGGTTCGCCCCTCTACCCTCCTCCCCCTCCTCCGCCTCCTCCTCCCCCTCCTCCTCCTCTTCGTCTGCCTCGCCCTTCCCGTCCGCCTCCTCCGGGGCCCAAGAGGCACCGAACCGTGTGATTTCATTGGGATGCTTGGGATTTCTGGTGTGAGAAACCCAGAAACCGTGTCATTTCACAGGGATGCTTGGGATTCCTGGGATTCTCCACCCTCCGACACAATTCCACCCTGAAGCTCCCCAGGATTCCGAATCCCAAGCATCCCTGTGAATTCACAGGGATGCTTGGGATTCGCGGCCTTGGGGAAGGGGGGGGGGGCCCTGGGTAGATTATTGTCGGAGGTAGGAAATCCCAGGAATCCCAGGCATCCCTGTGAAATCATAGGGCTTGTGGGATTAACATCCCAGAAATCCCAAGCATCCCTGTGAAATCACAGGGTTCGGTGCCTCTTGGGCCCACTGTGTGTGCAGAGTGCTCGCCACAAGCTCAGGGTTCCCTCATTCGGGGGAAGGCGCCGTGTGCATGTTCTACAGTGCGCTGCCGTTAGGCGTTGGCCAGCCTTGCGGCCAGAGCGCGCGCGAGTGGAGTCGAAAAAACGCCCCCGCTGACGCCAGGGGAAGATGTAAGCGAGGAAGGGGAGGGAAAGGAAGGGGAGTGAAAGAAGGAAGGGGAAGGAAAGGAAGAGGAGTGTAGAACATCGCCAAGAGAAAGAAGGCGATGAATGGGTGCTGGGGGGGGGGGGGCTCTGTCCATTAGCGCAGCCCCACCCCCCCCCCCCCCAGCACCCGTTTGATTTTGCATCGATCGTTGACCTCAACTTCTTGCCATCATTCATTTCTCTTCCCCCCATCGCCTTCCCTGTCTTGATCCCTCGCTCTTCCTCTTCATGCTTCCCTCCCCCATCCACGTCTTCTTCACCTTCATGCCTTTCCCCCCTAAGCGTCGCAATATCTGGGAGGAGGAGGAGGAGGAGGGGGAGGAGGAGGAGGAGGAAGAGGAAGATGAGACACCTGCGGGTCGCGGGGCCCATGGGTGCCACGGAGGGCCCATCGACGTCCTATACTCCTTCATGCTTATTCCTCCCATCTTCCTCCCTGTCTTGATTCCTCCCTCTCCCTCGCCCTCTTCTTGCGTCCCTCGCTCTCCATCCCAATCCCCCTCGTCGCGCCCCCTGCGATCCTCCGCGTTCCTTCTGCTATCGTAGCCCCCTCTTGGCTCAAGTTGCCCACTTCTTGCCATCGCGCCTTCGTCGTCGACGGATGCGCTCGAGCGCAAGCGTGTCAACGACATGAACAGAGCCCGCATGAAGGCATTGAGGGCGTTCCTGAGCAGGCCTTGGGTTAAACAGAAGCTGCACGACGCGCTCAAAGAGTTCAAAAATGCATCGCACAAGCGCCTGTGCGACGCAGTGGCCGACGTTTCCCTCCAGAGCAACAAGCGTTGCGACGAGCTGCGCGAGAAGATCAGGAAGCTCAGGGGGCAGCTCTCTAAAGAGACCCAGAAGGCACACGACCAGGGCGAGCAGGTCAAGCAGCTGCAGAAGGAGAACCAGCGGCTCGCGAAGGAGAACAAGCAGCAGGGGGAGCTCCTCGAGAAGCAGCAGGCTGAGTTTGACAAGGCCCAGGCTGCGCTTAAGGTTTTCCGCACGAAACAGGGCCGCTTCCTCCACTGGGCTACTCCCAAAGACAGGAAGCGGTGGGCCTGGCTCACCATGGACCCAGCGAAGTGGGTCTCGAGGGGGAATTTATCCCTTCGGGATGGCTGCATGGGCATGCAGTCAGGCACGCGCCCACGACCCCCCCCTGCGCGGGGCTGCTAACGAGAGACGCACACACACACACACACGCACACACACACACACACACACACACACACACGCACACACACACACACACACACACACACACACACACACACACACACACACACACACACACACACACACACACACACACACACACACACACACACACACACGCACACACACACACACGCACACACACACACACACACACATGCTGACGCATTGTGCCGCCTGGCGGGCGCGGCCCCCGTTTCGATCGATTCGCATGATATCGCGCGCAGCGGTCGCGTGACGGGCCACGACCGTCTCGAAATGCTACGTTGTGTTGGCCCTGGCAAACATTAGGGGGATCTTAAACAAGATCCCCCTAGTCGGGGGATCTTGAATAAGATCCCCCTATTCGTGGGGTTCAAACACGATAGCGCTCTGCCGTCGAAACTGCCCGCCTTCCGCCCTCTCTCCCCGCCGCAGGCACACTGGCTCAAGCTCGCTGCCTTCTCCTCCAGGCCAGCCAGGAGTCCCCTGTGATGGCGAACGTTCAGGCAATGGGGATGACCTCCCTTGGCAAGGCCATGGAGCGCCCGAACCACACCGAAGACGTCCTCCACCGCACGTTCGCGGTTGCGAATGCGAAGAAGCCCGCCGTGGCGCTCGCGGAATCGATGATGGTCGGCCCAATCGACAGGCCAGGCAGCTCGACCGCGTGGGACTTGCCCATCAAGCACTGGGAGGGCCGAACCCAGAAGACAACCAGCTACGTCGTTGACGTAGTCTCGTCCCCAGGAGATCTGTCCGCTGTCGACTGGGGCTCGGTCAGGGAAATGACGTCGAAGGGGGGCTACAACAGCCTGCCGCCGCCACTGGGGCTCCCCACGAAGACAGAGATCCCGATGCTCCTCAACCTTCACGTGCCGAAGCCCGCGGGCGAAGATTACATCGTGGTGAAGTTCATATCATTCCTCAACAGGGAGAAGTTCAGCGTCATCCAGCAGCAGCTGATCGTTGGCGAGCCCTGCGTCCCCGACTGGACCCGCGACCGTCACACGACGCTGAAAACGATGCACTTGCTGTTCGACAACATGGGCTGCATCTTGTTCAAGTACTGGGAGTTCGCGGCGCCAGTCGCGGCGCCAGCGGCCGTCGCGCCTGGTGGCGAGGACGGCGTGGAGGAGAAGAAGAGGAAGCTGCGCGTGGGCTTCGACTTCATCATGGCAGATGCGCCGCGCTGGAATTTTGATTGCGAGCAAATGCTGTGGGTCGAGCATCAGCTCGTCGATCCAGACAGCCCCGTCCACCACTTCAGGCGCGAGCTCATTGACAGGGTGCTCAAGAAGATCCAGGACAGGGACCACTTCGCTGTCAAAGAGACGTATTACCCGTGCCTGCTTCATGATATTCGCCCAGAGTATCTGGACATCGCAAAGCGCATCATCAAGACGCTGTTGACGAACACATTGCTCACAATTGGCGAGGCCAAGTTTGGCAAGACACCTCTCATGAACATCCTGGCAATGGCCATCGCGCGCTGGCACGCCGACATGGAGAAGGCGCGGGGCAACGAGGTCGTCGCGGCGGTGCGGGTGTCGGCCGAGATGGACTTCTTCCGCGGGGAGGTCGGGGAGAAATGGGCTCCTTGCATATTCGACGACGGGGACCTCTCCGACCAGCGGCCCCGCGTGCTCAAGGTGCGGGCGGGGAAAAAGCTGGTTGTGGCCGCGTTGCTCGACGCTGGTGTTATCCCGCGCGCGTCCTGCGCGGTGCGAGATACCTCCATCGATCGGGGGACCTGCGCAGCCTCTTTTCCCCTTCCGCCGCAGGCGTTCTTCGACCCGACACAGATGCAGGCGATGACCTATGTCAGGTGGGGCGCGGCCAAGTTCGTGCGGGGCCATGCGAGGTTCGGCGGGGAAAACGAGTACAATGCGTCCGCAGAGCCGTCGCTCGAAGACTGGGCATTCGCCGTCACCAGTAGCGACAATGCGAAGAAGACGACGCAGTTCCTCATCGACATGATATTGCCTGCTTTCCCCAAGCACTTCTCCAGCAGTCAGACCGGGGCGATGCTGAAGCGGGGCGACATCCTGCTGAACACGAAGACTGCTCTGTACTTCCGCCCAGCTGGCCAGGGTAGCGCTGTCGCGAAGTACCCGCTGTACGAGGGGTACTTGAAACCAGATGCAGGCAAGGTTCTCTGGGCGTACCTGCAGGGCTCCAGCGTTCGCCGCGATGCCGAGAAGTTCGGCCGTCTGCTCTCGTTCGAGAAGAAGGACATGGCCGAGCTCATGGCGAAGCACATGAAGTCTGCCCGCGCCGCCGCCGCGGCGCTTGAGTACGCAGCCGAGAAGGGCGATGCGGATGCGGAGGCGGCCGCGGGCGCGCCAGCGGTGCCCAGCCCCCCTGATGATTTCGACGAGCATGACTTCTTCGGCGACGCCCCTGAGGCTGCTCCAGTTGTGCCGCGCACGCCAGAGGCGGCTCCGACCAAGCGCACCAAGCGGGAGCCTGGCGTCTGGAAGAACCTGAAGATCCAGCCAGGCGCCTGCATCGACCTCAGCACCCCTTCGCCTAAGAAGCGCGATATGACGCTGGAGAGGCAGCTCGAGCAGATCCTGGATGAGGAGGGGCAGAGGGGTGCTGCATCGTCTGCGAGCAGCGGGGCCCAGGCTGCGTGAGCGTGAGGCTCAGGCTGCGTGAGCGCCTGGTCAGCAGAACACGGGCAGCGCGCGCGCGTGTGTCTCGGGCGTAGGCGCACGCATGCGGCCGCGGTCGCAGCTGCGCTAATTCGGCCAGATGGGGCGCCTGCGTGCCGCGCTGCCCGTTCCGAATTCGCGCTGTGTCGCTCTCATACGTGCAACTGCCTTACAAAGCGCCACAGACCGCGCGACGGTTTCGGGCGCATTCCGTTGCGCCCCAGATGAGGCCGTCGTGCGCCGCTCTGTTGTCAGCTTCCATGATTGCAGCGACGTTTGGAGAAAATAATAAAAACGGAGCGCGTCTGCGGGGGTTGCATTCCTTGCGCGGCCGTGGGCCAGGCATGCGTCGTAGCAGCGTTTGGCTATCAGGTCAGAGCGCGCGGTCCGCCCCCCTCGCGCGACCGCGAGCGATGTCTCGGTTCTTCCCGCTTCCCAAGAGGGGCAAGGCCCGCGCAGCCATGGCGCCGCCGCGCTCTCGCACGAAGGCAATGAAGACGCCCATGAATGCAATGAAGGCGCCTGCGAAGGGCCGCGCCGTCAAGAAGACCATCGGCAAGAAGGTTGTCCCACCAAAGACTGTGCCTTACATTCGGCACGGCGCCGCGGCCCTTGCGAGGGGTCGCAAGGACAGGGCTGCGTGGGCGAGCTGCATCAAGGACTTCGTCAATCGTTCTGAGAAGTTCGTAATTAACAAGCTGCGCAGAGAGAGCATCGTGCCGAATCGGGAGGGGGCGACGTGCCCTCACTGCGGCGAGGGCGTCTTGGGGCCTCTGAGGGACCACGGGGAGAAGAAGGGCGGGTGGGGGCACCGTTGCAGCCGCGATTGGTGCACTCGCCACGTGGCGCCGCAGGATTTCCATCCCATTTTCTGTAAGGGCACGGGCCAGTCGTTCTCGTCTCTGGCAGGCCAGTCCGCCATCCTCTTCTGCGCGGTCGCAGGCTGTCCACAGACGACCACGCGCCTCCTGGCGCGGAGGAACCACAAGGCCGTCGAGAACATCTACAACTCGCTCCACGCTGCGCGCGCCGCGCACGTGCGCGCCACTGAGCCGAAGATCAAGTTCGGCGAGGGCGCTTAGTGGCCAGACGTCGAAGCAGACGAGGTGGACCTGGGCAAGATGGAGGACCCCGACGCGGGGCCCCGCACTGCGACCCCCATCATTTGGGAGCAGTGGGGCGGGATCGTGCAGCGTGGCGCCCCCGAGTCTCTTGTGCTGTTCCGCCTCCAGCCGAAGAAGACCAAGCGTCGGGCCCCAGGCCCTGGGCCCATCCGCAAGGCGGATTGGGCGCCCCTCTCGAAGAAGTGGCTGAAGAACAGGAACGTTATCTTCCACACGGACGGCGCGCGGTCTTATAAGCTGAAGGAGCAGGGCGTCGTCCACAATTGGGTCGTCCACAAGAAGAAGAAGGCCAAGGTGAAGGGCAAGTGGGTATGGCTTAAGCCGTCGTACAGCAAGAAGCGGTACCACGACGTCCCCGACCCGCTGAAGGCTGGCGCCAAGAAGAGGATCTGGGTCAAGACTGGCACGCAGATCATCGACGGCGTCTGGCGCGAGCTCCGCCGTTTCGTCGGCAAGAACAAGGCCGTCGGCTCCGCGCACCTCATGCAGAAGGTCCGCAGCTTCCAGTGGGCGCACTGGAACCGCGGCAAGGACCTCTGGCACGAGACGGGCGCCATGCTGCAGGAGGCTTGGAGCAAGAAGCACGGCTGGTGAGCGATGGCTCAGGTCGCGCGCGCGTGCCCGCGCGGAGTCGCCGTGCATGGCGTTGGCGCGAGCGGCGTGGCACTATGATGTTTGCTTTAGCAAGCGCCCCCAGGGATCTGCCTAGCCTTGCTGCTGCCGCTGCTGCTCCCCGTGATCCTCCGCCCTCTGCGATTGCGAACGGTGGCCTCATATATATATATATATATATATATATATTCCTCCTCTTGCCCTGTGCAATACTGTTTCTAGTATTCGCGCCGCATCTCCCATGCAGCCGCTCAGTTCGTTTCCGCGTCACTGTGTGTAGTGCGCATGCTTTTCCCTGCGTGGCATGCTGCAGCGTGCCCCGATTCCTTCTCTTAGTTTTCCTCAGCCTTCTCCCCCTCCTCCCCCTCCTCCGCCTCCCCCTCCTCCTCCTCTTCGTCTGCCTCGCCCTTCCCGTCCGCCTCCTCCGGGGCCCAAGAGGCACCGAACCGTGTGATTTCATTGGGATGCTTGGGATTTCTGGGATGAGAAACCCAGAAACCGTGTCATTTCACAGGGATGCTTGGGATTCCTGGGATCCCCCACCCTCCGACACAATTCCACCCTGAAGCTCCCCGGGATTCCGAATCCCAAGCACCCCTGTGAATTCAGAGGGATGCTTGGGATTCGCGGCCTTGGAAAGGGGAGGGGGGGGGGCCCTGGGTAGATTATTGTCGGAGGTAGGAAATCCCAGGAATCCCATGCATCCCTGTGAAATCATAGGGTTTGTGGGATTAACATCACAGAAATCCAAAGCATCCCTGTGAAATCACAGGGTTCGGTGCCTCTTGGGCCCACTGTGCGTGCAGAATGCTCGCCACAAGCTCAGGGTTCCCTCATTCGGGGGAAGGCGCCGTGTGCATGTTCTACAGCGCGCTGCCGTTAGGCGTTGGCCAGCCTTGCGGCCAGAGCGCGCGCGAGTGGAGTCGAAAAAACGCCCCCGCTGACGCCAGGGGAAAATGTAAGCGAGGAAGGGGAGGGAAAGGAAGGGGAGTGAAAGAAGGAAGGGAAAGGAAAGGAAGAAGAGTGTAGAACATCGCCAAGAGAAAGAAGGCGATGAATGGGTGCTGGGGGGGGGCTGTCCATATATATACAGGGCCGGGGACCCCGGAAAAGCGGCACACGGTGCCCCCCCCCCCCAAAAAAAAAAAAAACGAATTTCGGTATCCCCGAGCCTTTGGGGCGCTCCTGCAGAGTGCTCCGTGTCTGTCCTGCGAGTGCGACGCGAAAAAACAAGCCCCCACGACGGCCAAAGAGGGCCCCGAGACACCCAAAGATCGGCCCAAGACGCCCAATCTGGGCCCAAGATTGCCCAAGACGCGTCCAAGACGCCCCCAGAGACCCCAAGAGGCCTCCCAAGAGAGCCCCGAGAGGCCGATGCTTTTGGCCTTCTCGCTTTTCCCGCTTCCCGACGCTCCACAATGGCCCAAGAGGCTCCCTAGATCGCCCCAATACTGCCCAAGAGGCCCCCAAGAAGGCCCCAACACGGTCCCGGAGGGCTCCGAGACCGCCCAAGAGGCGCCCAAGACGGCCCAAGAGAGCACCAAGACGGCCCCAAGAGAGACCCAAGAGGGCGCCCAAAAACTCAAAAACTAAATTTTCCGCCGCGAGAGGGCCCGAAGAGGCCCGGGCCCCAAGAGGCTCCCAAGAGGTCCCAAGGAACCCCCAAGAGGCCCCCAAGAGGCCCCAAAAAGATCCCAAGAACCCCAAAACCCCCCGAAGAGGCTTCAAAACTGCCTCCCAGAGGGGCCCGAGAGGCGCACCACGAGATCCCAACACAGCGGTCTCCCCCTCTCATTCTCCCTTCTCTTTGTCGTCGCCTTCTTCGTCGTCGTCGTTGTCGTATCAAATGGCGCAGCGAGGCCATTTTTCGTTCAAACCACCGAAGGACCCAAGAGCTCCTCCTCCTCTTCCTCATTCTCTTTCTCCTCTACCTCCTCCTCCTCCTTCTCCTAATTCCCTGTGGTGTTTCACGTTCCGCCACGCCAAAGGTCTAGCAGAAGGGGGGAGAGGAAGAGGAGGAGGAACAGGAGGGGGAGGAGGGGGAGGAGGAGGAGGAGGAAAGGAAAAGGGGAAGGAGGAAGAGGAGATAACGGAAAGTAGTCTAATCCGCTTCGCCAGAGATATGCTCGCAACTCCGACCTCAGAAGCGCCTTGCTTCGCATCGGTCCCGCCGTTTTCGCTTGAGACATCATCGCAGCTCTGGGGCCCGAGACACTCTCAGTTGAGGTGTTCCAGACATTGTCACCTGAGACATTCTCGCAAGTCTCACTTCGGAGGTGCCTTGCACCATGGTGGTTCGGCCACTTTCGCGCGCGACTTCTCGCAACTCTAAGTTCAAGGATGCCCTGAGCAGAGGTGTTCAGACCACCCCTCGTTTGAAACTTCCTCGCACGGCTGACTTCGGATATGCCCTCCCCTGAGCGGAGGTGTTCAGGCCATTTTCACCCAGGACGCCTCGCAACACTGACCTCGGCGACGCACTGTCCCATGGTAGTCTGACCACGTTTGCCTGAGACCCTCGCGCCTTTTAGTGGCGCGTTGATATGAGCAACTGGTCAGGCCACTACCGCCTGATATACGCATGTGTGTGCGCACACATAGTTACACTGACCATTTGCATATGCATGTACATATCCATACAAACGTACATGTATATTTATGTGCATATGTTCTATGCTTTCACAGACGCATGTGTGTGCGCACGTACGCATGCTCGCACTCCGCTAGCGTGCGAATTCCAAAGGACCAAGGTGCATGGCGCGCAGCGCCAATGCAGTCTTGTATATATATATATATATATACACACGTCTATTCTTATAGTATTATATGTGTGTATTTATATATATATATATACAGAGAGAGAGAGATGGCGGGGGAGGCGGATGGCATGGAGGGGCGGGGCGGGAGAGGCGCAGGGGAGCAGCTGGCCTCCGGCGACCGGAGGTGAAGTACACGGGCTTCCTGCCCTTGGAGGGCGTGTACGAGGAGGAGCGCCAGCCAGTCGCCCCGAGCCCCGCGCGCGCGCGGCCCGCCGCCACCTCGGGGAGCGGCAGCGACGCCGAGGCCCCTGCTTCAAGCGGTGGCGAAGCGTCTTGGTTGGCCCATGGGCCCGCCAAGCAGTGTGCTAAGAGCCTGTTGTGGCGTTTCCACGAGACGTTCTCATAACATTTCTGGTCGGGACCTTCTTGGTTTAACGCATCGGGAATGTGTTCTGAGAACATCGATTTTGTTCTCAGAACATTTCTGGGTTCAAAGAACATGTCGTGGTAGGCCTACAGGAATGCCGGGACGGTCGGTCCCTGCCCAAATTCTGCCGCACCCACGATGCGCCCCAGCGCATCCACAGCGCACAGGATGCGCCACAGGAGAAAAGTTCAGGGGCACCGACAGGGGGGAATAGGCATAGGGGGGGATGCATCGGCCCCGGATCGCCCATGGACCGCCGATAGGTGCCCGATAGCCCCAACCTGCACAGGAAGGTGCGGATTCGCTACCGGATGCCTATCGCCGATCTATCGGCGATGTATCGCCGATTCCAGATGATGCATCCCCCCTATGCCAGTCACCCCCTACCGTTGCCCCTCAAAGTGCGTCCGATCATTTCGCGGGTGCCCTGCTGGTTCTAGTCAGAAAGCGATGACACAGCCGATGCGTTGAGGATGCGTTGGGCCTGCGTCGGCGGCATCTCTGGGCAGAAGCCCCCCCCTCCCCCCGCCTTTCCGGGGGGCCGCCCCCCCGCCCATGTGCGTCACTGCCTCGTGGGCGCCGCTGGCGTGGGCTTCGCAGAGCTCGGGGATTGGGCCCTGAGTCGGTGGTTCAAACATGAGGTCCTGAGGGATAGAGTCCCAAGGACAGGAAGGGATCCAAGGGCGGCCTGACACTGCTTGATGCATCTCGTCCTCAGGACCTCATCCCTCAAGACCCCATCTTTCAACCACTGACAGAAGAGCTGTTGCAACACTCGATGTGGAGGGCTCTGAGGCTGGAGCCGGTTGCGGGGGCGAGGTGGCCCAGCGCTGGTTCTGGCCGGAGAGGGGGGGGAAGAAAGTGGCCCCCTCGTCGCCACGGCCAGGCGCGGCTCGAAAAAAATATCACTTTCGGCCCCAGGAGGGGTCCAGGGACTGCTTCAGTGGATCTGCCTTCGCTCCGCCCCCCCCTTTTGACCGAGCCTTTCTGGGCCCATCCAGCCAATCCGAGGGGAACTGGGAGCGCGGGCGAGGGGGGAATTGGGAGCGGGGGTGGGGGTCACAATCGGGGGGGAATCGGGAGGGGGACGATTTGGGAAGGGGGGGAATTGGGAGGGGGGGGCACTACAGTCGGTGCGCTGAAGAAGGAACCCTTTTCGTTGTGGAGGGGCTCCGTGTTCCTAACTTGTTTCACAGCTTGCCTCAGGGTTTCCTAATGTTTTCGATGGGAGATCGAGGGTTAACTTATGGAAAAAAAGGGACCTCGTTCCTTATTTGGGGTTCCTTAGGTCAACGCCCCGACTGTATTGGGAGGGGGGCGGGGCACCGTCGGCCGCGTGCGGCCGGTGTCGGCTTCGCCGCGGGGCGCGCTCCCCGATGGGTTGGCGCCCCCCAGCGCCTGGAGGCACCAGGGACTTGGCATCGCTCGGACGTGTGCATTTTTCCTTCGGCGAGGACCATCGAGGAGCATCCTTGATCATGTCGCGAAAAAGCCACGCACGAAACCGAAAAAAACACAGGAAATGGACGTCCGAACGATGGCCAGGGAGAGCGGCAGCCCGCCAGAGCCAACCTCCTGGCCGGTCGGGAGCCGGAATGGCGCGAGCTTTCTGCGCAAGTGGGACCGGGGAGGCGGACAAAGAAGGCAAAAGGTTTGTCGAGTGCAGGTGTGTGCCGCTCGTGAGCTGATTCGCGAGCCCCCCGTTCAAGCGTTTGCTGCCGCCCCCCTCCGTCGGACCCGACCATGCGTCCGCCCTCCCCTTCCCCAGCGGGGAGAAGGAGAGCACTGCACAGGAGTCGGCGTCCGAAGGTCCGCGCGGATCTCTTGGATCTGAGCTGGGCTCCCTTTCCGCGCTGCGTGCGCCAGGGAGGGGATCCAGCACCGATCGTCACCGATCCAGGAGATCTGCGCGCCCTTTCGAAAGCTTCTGGCCATGCGAGTCATGCGGTTCTTTCCTCCTTCTGCTTCTCTCCCACGGCCTTCCTCCGAGATGAGCAGCGTTATTTGCTCGCCTGGGAGGTGATTGGAGTGGTGGTCCCACCAGCGTGGGGATGTTGTCATTCGGCGGTCGCCTTGCCACTGGTGCGCCTGAGGATGGCCATCGCCCAAGACCACCTCAACAGTTCCAGCCGATGCCAGAGCGGCTCGACGTAGGTTTTCCAGCGGACATTGTTCCCGACATTCACTGCAATGGGGTTGCCTTTGCCGCGGAGTTTCGTTGTCACCCTGTCTGGAGATCGTTCTTTTATCCCCCCGGGGTGAACCCGTGTTAGCCCCCCCCCAGACCTCCCCCCCCGTAATGGTATCGCTTGCAAACCAGCCACAAGCTTGAATCCTTGCATCTTCCAAAAGGACATTGTGAGAAGTACACGGGCGCTCAGGCGCACGCAGGCATCGACGTGCACGCAGGGCCAGTGCACTGCGGTGTACACGGGCGCTGCTGCACGCAGGCATTGTGGCGTACGCGTACGCTGCGGTGCACATGGCTGCTGTAGTGCGCACAGGCGTTGCGGTGTTCACAGGCATTGTGATGCACGCAGGCACCGTGGTGTGCACAGGCGCTGTGTCGCACGCGGCTGCTGTTGTGTACACAGGCGTTGCAGTGTACGCAAGTGCAGCAAAATTAAATCTGAGGAGGAGGTGCAGGACGATGCGGCGGAGGCGGAGGGCACACCTGGCCACGACCACTGCTGAGGCCTCCTCGGCGAGAGCCCTCATGGACGAGCCCCGAAGGCCTCCGGAGTCTGCGGCTAGCCCCGCGAAGAGGCGGAAGAGGAGGAGGAGGAGGAGGAGGAGGAGGAGGCGGAGGAGGAGGATGGGGGAGGAGGAGGAGGAGGAGGAGGAGGAGGAGGAGGAGGAGGAGGAGGAGGAGGAGGGGGACCAGCAGGGGCATGAGAAGGGGCCCGCTGGAGCGAGCGGGCCCTCAGTGTCGCAGTCGGCCGTTCCCGGTCGGCGCCCTATGGTTCTGGCGGCGACGACGGGACGAGGAGGAAGAGGAGGGGGAGGAGGGGGTGGAGGAGGAGGAGGAGGAGGAGGAGGAGGAGGAGGAGGGGGAGGAGGAGGAGGAGGGGGAGGTGGAGGAGGTGGAGGAGGTGGAGGAGGTGGAGGAAGAGGAGGAGGAGGTGGAGGAGGTGGAGGAGGTGGAGGGGGAGGTGGAGGAGGAGGAGGAGGTGGAGGAGGAGAAGGAGGAGGAGGAGGAGGATGCGACTGACGAGTCCTGAGGGCCTCCGCGGTCTGTGGCGAGCCCACAAAGAGGCTCCGCCTGTCCTGTTCCAGTTCCTGCTGTTGCCGGCGTTAAAGTAAGAGGCTTGCGCCAGTCCGCCATGTGGTCGCCACTGGCGCACTGTCGTGCTCACAAGCGCAACGTGGTGCTCGCAAGCTACTCATGTGCCCGCTGGCACGTTTGGCGTTGTAGTGTACACACAGGCGTTGTGGTGTACACAGGGCCTGTGGTGTGCACAGGCATTCGCACGCAGGCACCGTGGTGTACACATGCGCTGTTGCGCACGCGGTTGCTGCAGCGTGCACAGGCACCGTGGTGTACGCAGGTGGTGCGCGCGGCTGCCGTGGTGCACGGAGGCACTCACACAGGCAGTTGCTGTGCTGCCGGCGCGGACCCGCCCCGGCGGGTGCACGCCGCGGCCGCCGCTACAGTTGCCCCCCCCGACCGTGCACTCCCCCCACGGGCGCGAGGAGTGTCCACGACGCCTCCTCCTCCTGCTCCTCTTCCTCCTCCTCCTCCTCCTCCGCCTCCTCCTCCTCCTCCTCCTCCGCCTCCTCCTCCTCCTCCTCCTCCTCCTCCTCCTCCGCCTCCTCCTCCTCCTCCTCCTCCTCCTCTTCCTCCTCCACCCCCCACCCACGGGGGCAAGACGTGTTACCCCCAGTGGATGAAGGAACGATCTCCTGTCGTCGTGCCCGTCCGCCTCCAGGATCGTGCCGACGGCCCGGGCTTCTCGGGATGCCCCTCCCCCTCTCTCTTTCTCTCTATCTCCCCAGGAGGAGGAGGAGGAAAAGGGGGAGGGAGGGCGGAGGAAGCGGAGGAGCAGGAGGAGGAAGAGGAGGAGGAGGAGGAGGAGGAGGAGGAGGAGGAGGTGTGCAGCGCTCCATGAGCTTCGGGGCCGGCAGGCCGTGGTCAAGCACTCCCAGAAAGGTTGGCTCCGAACGCCCGCTTCACAGAGCGTGAATCACCTACCCCGCTTTCGCTTCCAGGCAAAACCAAGCCATACCACGCGCCTCCTCGTCAAGCGGCCTGACCAGTACAGGCTGCAATTTGGCATCGTGTGGTATCTCTTGGAAGCGAGGGTGGTCAAAAGCGAGGTAGGTTTGTTTTCCCCCTAGCTTCACGGCCTCCTGGTCCTGCTGGGGCGTTTCGATCCGGAGCGGCCAGACAGCGCACACGTTTGAGCGGCGTTCGCGCTCCGATCTCCAATGGAAGCGGACTCCAGCTCAGAGGAGACCTTCGGTCGTGCCAGCATGAGCTGACCTTCGTCGGCCGACCTGCATTTCGATATTGACCCCGGCCCAGCGGGGAATCAGACACGAGTGTTTGACTGCACTCTCGTTATCCAGCTGCCACGCTCGCTTTCAGGCGAGAGTGTGAGTTGCTCCAGGCCTCCCGCTGTTTGCAGCATTATGTGGTTCGTTCCCATTCTTCTGCGTTTGGCAATGATTCCCATCAGCGTTAAGTTTGAGCTTGGCATCTGTTCCTCGGGTCGCGTGGCTGACATCGAAATGAGGTTTGGAGAGCGAGAAAGAGAGAGAGAGAGAGAGAGAGAGAGAGCAAAAAAAAAGAGAGCGAGAGAGGCATAAAGAAAGGAGAGCACGAGAGAGCGAGAGAGAGAGAGAGAGAAAGACAGAAAGAGAGAGAGAGAGAGTGAGAGAGAGAGAGAGATGGGGACAGAGAGAGAGAGAGATAGAACAAAAATGAGTGAGCGAGCGAGCGAGCAAGAGAGAGAGAGAGATACAAAAATAGAGTGAGAGAGATAATGAGAAAGATAACGAGACAGATAACGAGCGAGATAACGATAGATAGAGAGAAAGAGAGAGAGAGAAAGGGATACATATATATATATAGAGGGAGAGAGAGAACGTACCCCCTCCCCCCTAAAACAACCGCAGATCACAGGCCTGACAGCAATTTCAAGATCCGTCCAGCCCATTTCTAAGCTATTCCAGTTCGGCATGCCTCCCCCGAGCCTCCTGCCCTTATTTAGGGGGGCCAGAAGTCTGGGGACGGGTGTGGACCATGTCGTGGTGTATGTTTGTTGTATTCCTTTGCGCGAGACATCTTCACAGTCAGGCTTCCAGACCTCCTGGGCGAGCCCTAGGGAATGCGAGGGCCGATCCCCTTGGGCCCCATGTGCACCGAGCCAGTAGGCTCGCACTGCAAATCGACGATGAGGCGCCATGCGATGACCAGGTGGGCGCATTGATGTGTCTTGCTTCCCCTGACGGGAAGGGCCTCGGAGGAGTTGGGTGTTCTGTTGCTCCTGCAGATATGATGCGTCCCAGTTCATTGCTCTGCGAGATGGAAGGCTGAATGGGTCCTGCGGTCGAGGACTTGCGTTTGGAAATCGGTGTTCCTTGCTTTGCGGCGCTGCGGCAAACACAGCATCAATGTATGTTGTTGCGCCCCAAAGGCATTTCTAAATCCGATGCCGCACGAGGTTACTGGCCCAGGCGTCAGTTGGCTCAATTTTTCTGTACGCTCCGAAGGTTCAGGTCAACACCCCACAGCCGCCCTTCACGAGTCCCGAGTACTCAGCCCTTGCGATGGATTCGAGTGTCATCAGTCGATCCGTTGCCGAGTGCAAGAGGCTGATGCGGCGAGCGGGGTGGGAACGAATCAGTTCGCATGGGAGCGCGTGTTCCTTGATATCGAAAGGTTGCCGCCTCTGCCGCCGACCCCAATTGAGCGACGTATGTTTGATTCGTTGATTGTCGGGTTGTCTTTCCGAGCACGGTAGGAAGGGTTCAGGTGAGACATCCAGGCTTGAGCCGCGCCCTCTGGACTCTTGATTCTCTGCTGCACCTCGGACTCCTCTCTATCGAATGGCCTTCGGTCCATCCCGCCACTGAGCCTGGGCTGTGGGTGTGAAGCCTATTGGATGTTCGGTGGGATTTCGAGGGTGACCTTTAGGGAGCCTCTTGGATGCAGTTTTGAGGCCTCTTTGGGGCAGTTTGGGAGCCTTTTGGGGTCGCTGTTGGGTCCCTTGGGCGCCTCTTGGCTTGAGTGCCTCTTGGGGCCTCCTGGGGGCCTCTTGGGGCGGAACGCTCGGATTTTCGGTTCGTGTTCCTTCTCTCGGGCCACTATTGGGGCCGCCTTGGGGTCCTCTTGGGCCGTCTTGGGCGCCTCCTGGGCTCTCGAGGGCCGCCTTGGGGCCCTCTTGGAGGCCTCTTGGGCAGTCCTGGGGTGGTATTGGGAGCCTCGAGGGCCGTCTGAGAGCGTCGGGAAGGAAACACGGCGAGAACGCCCAAGTCTTGGAAACAACGAATGCAAATCAATGATTCTACAGGCTTACGCCACATCCGCCGACCCCTTGTATTCCTTGTGATAGCAGCGCGAAATCGTCAAGCATCATTAGTCGGTTTCTCTCGTCTTGCAATGTCTGGTCCCTGCCGCGCAGCATTCAATTCAGCTTACCTTTCGTCTGTAACCTTCGTTTCGGATGCAATGTCTTATGATAGCACTCAGTGCAGCTTATCTTATGGTTGTCTTACTTTGGGATGCAAGGGGCTGGGCTCCGGCCCGCCCGCGCCGCCCCTAAGGGGCCTGCCGACCCGTGAGGCGTTTTCCCACAATCGGGGAAGCACGCGAGACCTTCTGAGAGTTATCGGTGAAACTCTCACCACAATTTGGAAGACCTGGTCAGCTCCCCGTCAGGCGTTTTTCCGCAATCGGGGAAGCATGCAAGACCTTCTGAGAGTTATCGGTTAAGCCCTCAGCATTCGAGAAAATTGGACGTCCCAAATGGTCCCAAGACGGTTCAAGAGGGCCCCAAGACAGTCCAAAAGAACCCCTAATAGGCCCCAAGAGGACGGCCCAGAAGACACAGGGCAAATACAGAGTGATCGGTAACGCAGAAGGCTCATCACGCCAAGGCTCCCAACGGCGAAAGCGGGCACGCGTACTGGTGAGAAAAAGGAGGACGGAGACAGGCGAATGGAGATGAGGCGGAGGATAGGGGGGGGCGAATCATCGAATATGACGAGGTGAAGCCGACCAGGAACACGAGGAGGGGGACGAGGAGGAGGGGAACGTGGAGAGGGTGGAGGAGGACGAGGAGGAGGGGGACATTGAGATGAGGCTCTGAGTTATGGTCTATGGGTGAGAAATTCTTGTATGTGTATAGCGATGTATGGTCTATGGGTGAGACATTGTTGTATGTGTATAGCGATTTCGCGGCACGCCTTTCGGGGACCTCTGGAAAACAATTTTGAAGCCACCGGGGGGCCGAGGTGGACAAGGACGGTGAGGAGGAGGAGGAGGGGCACACAGAGAAAATGAAGAACGGGGGGAAAAGAATCGACGAGGATGAGGATGGGGCGAGGGAGGAAAAGGAAGAATGGGCGAGGGGCTTCTCGCGGGATTTTTGGAGGCAGTTTCGAAGCCTCTTGGGGGCCGTTTTGGGACCGTTTGGGGCCCTCTTGGGAGCCTTTTGGAGCTTCTTGGAGGCGTCTTGGGGGCCTCCTGTGGCCTCTTGGGGCCTTCTGGTGCCGTCTTGGGGCGGAAGGCTCGGATTGTCGGTTCAAGCTCCCCCTCTTGGGCCCCTCGTGGGGCCGTCTTGGGGCCCTCTTGGGAAGTCTTGGGGGCCTATTGGGCCGTCTTGGCGCCCTCTGGGGCCGACTTGGGCGCCTCTTGGGGGCCTCTTGGGCCGTCTTGGAGCGGTCTTAGGGTGCTCTTGGACGGTCTTCAACGCCGTGAAGGCCGTCAAGTCGTATATCATCAAAATGTAGGTTTTTTCATAGGAATTTCGCAGTTTTCAGCTCGTAGGCCCTTCTGAGGACTGCTCTTGGAGGCCGCTTGGGCCGTCTTGGAGGTCTCTTGGCTCGTCATGTGACCATCTTGGGCGTCTTGGAGCGCTCGTGTGGCGTCTCGGAGCCCTCGTGGGCCGTCTTGGAGGCGTCTTGAGACCTTCTTGGCCCGTCTTGAGCCCTTTTTGGGCCCAAAAAAGCCCGTGAGTCGCTCGTCCCGGGCCCGGGGGGAGGGGTCAAATCGCCGGTTTGGGGTCCCTGGGGGGGTACTTTTGGGGGGGGAACTATCTCACACGCCTAGAGACCCACAAGGGGTCGGCGGATTTTTGCCTCTCAGGGTCCTCTCGGGGGGCATCTTCAAGGCCTCTTGGGGCATCTTGGAGGCCTCTTGGGCCATCTTGAGACCATTTAGGGCGTCTTGGAGCGATCTTTGGGCGTCTCGGGGCGTTCTGAGCCGTCGTGGGCCTCTTTGGGCCCTCTTGGGCCCGTTTTGGGGCCGCCATCGTTCCGAAACGGTCACAAGAGAGAAACCGCGAGAAGCCCCAGGAGAAGATGTCGCGATGTGGGGTCTGGGGCTCTGAACGACTCCTCAGGCGTGATGGTTGAGGTTGAGAGGATGATGGCAAGAACCTGAGGACACGCCCACTCCGTGCCCAGAGGCACGGTGGCGGATCTACATGACCATGATAATCCGATGACCATCGTTCCGACAGATCGCATCGCACTTCCGAGCTCCGATGGGGGAGCCGCCTGGGGGTATTTCAATTTGTTCTTGGTTTGAATCGAGGGGGGTGGCAGTGACTCGGGTTAGCGGTCGGTAGATTGGGCGAGGTGGCAAGTATCATCCAGGAGCAGCAACGACCCCATCCCCGAAGGGGAAACATGGGGTTGGACAAGGAACCGCGATTGACCATCTCCTGCCCAGAAGACGGCTGGGTCTTTGAGTTAGGAGACCACATGCTAGAAGTTGTCTGGGTCGGTTTCGGCGAAGCCATCATCGGTAATTTGGGCCCTGAGATGCCGCCTGTGAGGCGGTCCGGCCGGTCTCGAGACATCCCTACAGTTATGGGCTTCGAGTTGCCGCGCGAGAGAGTCCAGCCCATTTCGCTTCGGCTTCTTCGCCGCTGTCATGAGGCGGTCCAGCTTTTTGGCTTGAAACATCCTCGCAGAGCAATCTTCGCCCGGTGCATCCTCGTTATTCTGGATTCGTCGATGCTCTTGCCGCACGGTATCAGATCCCGTTTCCTCGCTGCTCTGGGCTCGCAGTTGCCGTGGACTGTTCGTTTCGCTTGAGATCTCATTGCCGTTCCAGGTTTATGTACGTCTTATGTCCTCACCTCACGTGGTCTTGATCTTTTTCGCTTGAGACATCGTCGGGATTGTATTTTCGGGGATGCCCAGACCTGAGGTGGTTCAACCAATTTCGCCCGAGATCTCCCATTTCTGGGCTCAAAGATGTCCTGTCAATTTGTGTCACTTTTCAGTGGACACTCGGGAGACTGGAACCCTCCTTGTTCCCAGTGGCAAATCTGTCAATCGGGGCCACTTGTCAAATGGGCGAGGGTACCTGGGCATTGCATGAGGCGGGTTGCCCGTCGATTTCACACACCATTCACCCAAAGGGGTGGGCGGACTTCCTTGTCCTTGCGTTAGATGCTGTGTGGCACTTCGTCGGAGGATAGGCCCGACGTTGCCCCATCAGCCAGACCACTGCTGCTACTGCACCTCGCTTTGCCGTTGCGCAAAAAAGAAGTGATATCACATCGCCTTCAAGGCCGGCTGGTTCGAAAGTCATGGGGCGTCGCGTGAAGTTCGCGGGGGGGGTTCAGTGATATGCCAGCACCAAGCTTGGCCAGGCCTTTCATGGCCTTTCGCCAGCTGCCCCTGAGAGGCTTGGCTAACTCAGGAGCTTCGATTCCTGGCCGATCCGACTCTTGGGTTCCAGTTTCGGAGAGCTGGCGCAGCAGCGTCAGGGAGCGTCAGAGCGTCAAGAGCGTCAGGAGCGTCAAGAGCGTCAGGGGCGTCAGCAGCGTCAGGGAGCGTCAGGGAGCGTCAGGGAGCGTCGGGGGCGCCGGGGGGCGTCAGGAGCGTCAGGAGCATCAGAACGTCAGGAGCGTCAGGGGCGTCAGGAGCGTCAGGAGCGTCAAGAGCGTCAGGAGCGTCAGGAGCGTCAGGAGCGTCCACCATTCCGGCGCTGCCGCTCGAGACATCCTCACAACTCCGGCGCCGCCGTTCGAGACATTCTCACAACTCCGGCGCCGCCGCTCGAGACATCCTCACAACTCTGGCGCCGCCGCTCGAAACATCCTCACAACTTCGGCGCCGCCGCTCGAGACATCCTCACAACTCCGGCGCCGCCGCTCGAAACATCCTCGCAACTCCGGCGCCGCCGCTCGAGACATCCTCACAGCTCCGGCGCCGCCGCTCGAGCGTCAGGAGCGTCAAGAGAGTCAGGAGCGTCAGAGCGTCAAGAGCGTCAGGAGCGTCAAGAGCGTCAGGAGCGTCAGGAGCGTCAGGGAGCGTCAGGGAGCGTCAGGGAGCGTCGGGCACGCCGGGAGCGTCAGGAGCGTCAGGAGCGTCAGAGCGTCAGGAGCGTCAGGAGCGTCAGGAGCGTCAGGAGCGTCAGGAGCGTCAGGAGCGTCAGGAGCGTCAGGAGCGTCAAGAGCGTCAGGAGCGTCAGGGGCGTCCACAACTCCAGCGCCGCCGCTCGAGACATCCTCACAGCTCCAGCGCCGCCGTTCGAGACATCCTCACAACTCCAGCGCCGCCACTCGAGACATCACCACAATTCCGGCGCCGCCGCTCGAAACATCCTCACAACTTCGGCGCCGCCGCTCGAGACATCCTCACAACTCTTGCGCCGGGGGGCGTCAGGAGCGTCAAGGGCGTCAGGAGCGTCAGGGGCGACAGGAGCGTCAGGAGCGTCAAGAGCGTCAGGAGCGTCAGGAGAGCCAAGGGCGTCAGGAGCGTCCACGACTCTGGCACCGCCGTTCGAGACAACCTCGCAACTCTGGCGCCGCCGCTCGAGTCATCCTCACAACTCCGGCGCCGCCGCTCGAAACGTCCTCACAATTCGGGCGCCGCCGCTCGAGACATCCTCACAACTCCTGCGCCACCGCTCGAGTGGGATGGGTGGATGGAGGGAGCTGAATGGAAGGAGTGAGGAGGAGGAGGAGGAGGAGGAGGAGGAGGAGGAGGAGGTGGATGGGGGAGGAGGACGAAGGGTAAGAAGCGGATGGGGACACTTTTAGGCCAAACTCTCGATCGACACATTTGGCAAGTTAATTGTGACGCGACTTGTACCAGAGCAGGTCGTGGGGATGTCTCGTACGATGCGCTCGATTGGCATCCCCTCGCGTGAGCAGGAAAACCGGAGGAAGAAGAGGAGGATCAATGAGGATGCTCCTTATTTCTTCCCCCTCTTTACCCTGGGTTTAACACTCGGTAGTTTTGATGTGAGCCTGCAGTCTCGTATAGCAGCCGAGTGTAGCCGCCGGGAGCCGACAGCAGCAAATAGCACCCGATGTCAGCCAATAGGACCGGATATTGGCCGCCAAGGGCCGCGCCCACCGTGGTGTAAGCTATGTCCACCGTGGTCAAGCTATGTGGTGTAAGCTAAAAGCGAATCCCTATCCCGTTACTCATTCTTCTCATGCTGCTCTACGTGTTCCACCTAGCCCTCCTCGTCCTTTCCCATGTGGACACCCCCACTGGGGCCTTCGGTGGAGCTCCCTATGGGGCTACGAGGGGTTGCCGTGGGTGGGGGAACCGCATGTGGACACCCCCACTGGGGCCTTCGGTGGAGCTCCCTATGGGGCTACGAAACGCTGCGCTGGGTGGGGGAACCGCATGTGGACACCCCCACTGGGGCCTTCGGTGGAGCTCCCTATGGGGCTACGAGGGGTTGCCGTGGGTGGGGGAACCGCATGTGGACACCCCCACTGGGGCCTTCGGTGGAGCTCCCCTATGGGGCTACGAAACGCTGCGCTGGTGGGGGAACCGCATGTGGACACCCCCACTGTGGCCTTCGGTGGAGCTCCTTATGGGGCTACGAAACGCTGCCCTGGGTGGAGGAACCGCACGCGGGCAGGAGGAGGGGGGGGTGGGGAGGAGGGGGGAGGAAGGAAGGAAGGAAGGAAGGAAGGAAGGAAGGAAGGAAGGAAGGAAGGAAGGAAGGAAGGAGAGGAACGCGGGGCACCGTCTCTTCAAAACGAGGACCCAACACCACATGATGGTTGGGAACAAAACCAATGCGAAAGTGTAGATGTAGATGTAGATGTAGGTGTAGATGTAGATGTAGATGCAGGTGTAGATGTAGATGTAGATGTAGATGTAGATGTAGATGTGAATATCGCTGTTGATGTTGATGTAGATGTAGATGCAGGTGTAGATGTTAATGTAGCTGTCGATGTAGATGTAGATGTTGCTTTCCTAGATGCTCCAACTCCTAGGTAGGGTCGCACTGGGATAATCGTATTCGTCTTCGTCGTTGCCGTTGTCGCCCACCCCCTCATCACCACCATTATCGTCCACGTCCTCATCTGCTCATCGGCATCACCACCGCCACCATCATCATCAGCAGCAGCATCAACATCAGCATCATCAGCATCATCAGCATCATCATCATCATCATTATCATCATTATCATCATTATCATTATCATCATCAGCACCATCATCATCATCATCAGCAGCATCATCCCCATCATGATCCGTACCCTTTCGGCTCAAGGTGGAGTCCGAGCAGGCAAGTAAGCGCGGCCCCGAGCGGTTAATCATGGGACGTACGAGCGGCCATGAGCGGTTAATCATGGGCTACCACTGCATCCGATACGCTCTCACAGCCGGCGCCGGGCTCACGGTCGGCTTCTGCCTGGGGGCTGCCGCGGGCCTGGCGAGATTGTCCGACTTGGCGGGAGCCTCGTACGCAATCTCCTTCGGTTTCCAAGGGCTGCAGGAAAGCGCAGGGTCGCCGCCCGGGCGGCCAGCCCTGTGCGCGGGCGAGCCCACCACAGGCGTTGGCGTGGCCGTGCCTGTGGCGGCAGCGACCGAGCGGGCCAGACCCCTGGTCCTGGTGGCGGCGAGCGTGGCGCAGGAGTTCGGGATCGATGGGCTTTGCAAGCATTTCGGCTGGACAGCTCGTCCAGAGGGTCAGCGAAGACCGCGTCTATTTTACTGCACCCTCGTCGGGAACAACGGCCAGCAGGACGTCTATGACCTGACTTTCGCAGAGATCTATCCGCTCGTTGATCGGATCGTTGCTTTGGATCCTTTAGTGACCCTGACAGGAGCTCCAAGGCAGCCGAGCTTGAACATGTCTGACGCGAGGTGGAAGCGCTATGGGGACAAGCTGCGGCACGTCGTGTTGGAGAATCCGATTCCAGAGTGGAACCCCAAACTATTTCCGAAATGGTCTTCAGAGCAGCGGGATAAGTTGAGCAGGCCAGGGCATCACCAAAGCACGGATCCGTTCATCTTGGAGGAGTGGATCCGCGCCCAATTCCAAAGGGGCTTGCAGGACTCCGCGGGCACATGGGAGTTGCACAAAGAGGACATCCTCATCGTCGCGGACTCTGACGAAATCCCGCTTCGTGAGTCTCTTGTTGCCCTCGCTGAGTGTGAGAGCCCCGTGTTCGCGGAGGTGAAGCGCAAGCTGGCTGGGGGCAGAAAACCACAAGACGCATGCGTCAAAGACGCGAAGGTATTGTTGCGTTCCCAAGTGTTTGAGTATTACATCGATTGTCCCACCACCGTTCCTGCGTGGTGGCACCCAGACGCTATCCTCGCGGTCTGTGTCATGGATGGCGGGATCGACATGCAGGAGGTCCGCACTGGCAGCTCTGGCAGTATGACGCCTGTCGTGGCCTCCCGTCACATCCACAATTTTGCGATGTCTAACGATGAGGTCATCTTCAAGTACACGCACTACGCGGAGCCTAGGGTGCCAGGTCTGAAAGAGCGTGTTCTAACGTTGCTGGCAGAAAACCAGGGAGGGTCACTGGGGGGTTCCAACCCGCCCCCCCCCCTCTCGACAAGCAGGGGGGGTCACTGGGGGTTCCGACCCCCCAATTCTCCCCCCGTCCATCATGAAATGGAGGGGGGTCACTACCGGTTCGAACCCCTTCCCCCCCCCTCCTGGAAAATCTGGAGGTGTCACTAGTTACCGGTTCGACCCCCCCCCTCCCCTCCCCTCCTCCCTCGCCGCAACGACTCCCCGTCCTCTCCCACTCCGGATGGGGTACTGGTGGGGACAATGGTTGGGACGGTGGTGGGGATGGTGGTTGGGAGTGGGGACAGTGGCAAGAGCAGGACCGTGGTGGGGACAGTGGTGGGAACAGGGGGGGTAGTGCGACAGTGGTGGAAACACTGGCGGGGACAGTGGGGACAGTGTTGGGGACTTTGGGGACAATGGGACAGATGCGGGGACAATGGGGACAGTGGGACAGTGGTGGGGACGGTGGTGGTGGGGACAGTGGTGAGGGCGGTGGTCAGGATATTGGGACAGTGGTACAGTGGGGAGAACGGTGGGGACACTGGGGACAGTGGGACAGTGGTGGGGTGGTAGGGACATTGTGGACAGAGGGGCATCACAGTGGGACAGCTCAGTGAGACAGTGGGGACAGTGGGGAGAGTGGGACCGTGGTGGGGACAGTGGGGACAGAGGGGAGAGTGGTGGGGACAGTTGGGACAGTGGGGAGAGTGGGATCGTGGTGGGAGCAGTGGTGGGAACAGTGGGGGTAGTGCGACAGTGGTGGGGGCACTGGCGGGGACAGTGGGGACAGTGGTGGGGACAGTGGTGGGAACAGTGGTGGGAACAGTAGGGACAGTGGGACAGTGGTGGGGACAATGGGGACAGTGGGACAGTGGTGGGGACGGTGATGGGGGGGACAGTGGCGAGGGGACAATGGGACAGGGGTTGGGACAGTGGGACAGTGGCGGGGACGGTGGTGGTTGGGACTGGTGAGGGCGGTGGTGAGAACGGTGATGGGACAATGGGACAGTGGTACAGTGGGGAGAGTGGTGGGGACAGCGGGACAGTGGTGGGAACAGTGGGACAGCTCAGTGGGACAGCGGCGGGCATAGTGGGGAAGGTGGAACAGTGTCGGGGCCAGTGGGGACTGTGGGAGTTGAGGGGAGAGTGGGGTCAGTGGGGAGAGTGGGACCGTGGTGGGGACAGTGGCGGGGACAGTGGGGACAGTGCGACGGTAGTGGGGGCATTGGTGGGGACATTGGGGACAGTGGTGGGAACAGTGGGGACAGTGGGACAATGGTGGGGACAGTGGGGACAGTGGGACAGTGGTGAGGGCGGTGGTGAAGACTGTGGTGGGGACCCGGGAGTCTTTTGCCGGCGGCGAGGGGGGGGGGGCAGTCAGTTCGAACAGGTATGTGGACCCACCCACGTTTTTTCCAGTGAAGGCTGGGGATGGGAGGGTTAGGGGGGGTGGGGGGGTTGTAGGGGGAGGGGGTGAGGGGGGGGAGGGGCGGGGTGCCAAGCTAAGTGCGCTCGCGTCATATCTGACGTCCTACCCCTCCCTCCCCTCCCTTACCATGGCGTTGATTTTCTCTATCCGCGGACGCGTGTCGTAGCGGACCTGTGGCTCCGCGCGCGCGTGCGTAGTGGGTGGTGGTGCACGTGCGTGCGTGCGTGCGTGTGTGCGTGGTTGTCGTGGTGGTGGTGGTGGTGGTGGTGGTGGTGGTGGTGGTGGTTGGTGGTGGTGGTGGTGGTGGTGGTGGTCGTGGTGGTGGTGGTGGTGGTGGTGGTGGTTGTGGTGGTGGTGGTGGTGGTGGTGGTGCGGCGCGGTGGTGGCGGGCGGATGGGCGCGCGAGAAGGAGGCCCGCGCTGGGGCGAGAACGCCATCCTGAACGACGGAGGTCAAACACCGATCCGAAAATGAGGCCCACGCTGCAGAGGGAGCACGATTCGGAACGATTCGGGAGCAGAAATGAGGCCGGCGCCTCAGCGAGAGCAGCATTTTGAAAACAAGCGCAAGCGAAAACCCGTTTCCCGGGAATCATGTGTGTAAAAAACCGTACGCGGGGGGGTGTCGGGTTTCTTCGGGACGCCATCAGGGGAAGTGGGAGAGTATTTTCATATTGTGTAATTGTCGAGCAGGGGGAGAGGGGATTTTCGGAGAGGGGGGGGGCCGGGTTCCGGAGGAAGGGGAGGGCGAAATTTTCCACAGTAGAGCGGCGGTGGATCCTTCTCTCTCCCAGGTCTAGACGCTGGGCTGTCGGCCCCGACGATTGACGAGATGCGCTGGCGAGCCTGCGACCCGAATGCATTTGACATTGGGCCTGGCGGCTGGTACATGGACGTCAGGCCGTCCAATGAGCTCGTCAACCCGGCCAATACGCGTGGGTACCACCTGCCCGCGGAGCAGCGGCGTGGGATCGACAGGCCTCTCGCGCTGCTCGAGGAGAGGCCAGAGTTGGCCGCGAAGATCTTCTGGAAGGGGCACGACGAGCACGTGAACCCCTTCGTGGGGAAGCCGGGCGGGCATCACGACTTCTCGCCAGGCTGGGAGGAGAAGCGTCGGAAGCCAGGGTGGTGATGCTCTCGGGTCGGATCGGTCTGGCATGGCATTCGGATGCAGTGCGAAACACCGTTGAGCCCGCGGGCTGAGCTCGGACATGCCATGATGGCGCATGCGTCCCGCACATCCAGTACAGCGTTTCGTGGCCCCCTCCTCCCTTCTCCCTGCGTCTCACCCACCCAGCACAGCGCTTCGTGGCCTCACAGGGAGCCCCACCGAAGGTCCCAGTGCTGCCGTCCGCATGCGTCCCGCACACCCACTACACCGTTTCGTGGGCCCCTCCTCCCTCCTCCCTGCGTTCCACCCACCCAGTACAGCGCTCCGTGGCCCCATGGGGAGCCCCACCGAAGATCCCAAGGCTGCCGTCCGCACGCGTCCCGCACACCCGATTTGGCATTTTCACCCACCCAGTACAGCGCTTCGTGGCCCCATAGGGAGGGCCTCCGCCGGCCCAAGACGCCCCATCGTTCCAAGACGGCCCCAGAGGCGCCCCAAAAGGGCCCGACAACGGTCCACCAGGGCTCCCAGACGGGCCCCAGAGGGGCCCAAAACGGCCCAAGAGGGCCCCAAGACGGCCCAAGACGGCCCCAAAGAGAGCCTCAAGAGGCCCAAAGAGGGCCCAAAGAGGCTCCCAAAGGGGCCCCAACAGAGAGCCCCAAGACGCCCCAAGACGGCCGCAAAGGGCCCCAAGACTGCCCAAAATTGTCCCAAAAGCGTTCCAGAAGGGCTCCACACGGTCCCCAGAAGACCCCCACGAGGCCCAAGAGACGATCAATAACACCATGGCTCCCATCAGCGAGCGGGGACGTAGCAATTATGTGGCAATTGCTGGGCGCAACTTTGTAGCCTAATGGCTGCTTGTTTGCCGTTTAGTTGTAGTTAGCTGCTGTTAGTTGCCGGTAGGTGCTGGTGCCCGCGCACGTTTGGTTGGCGCCGTCCATGGGTCAGACCTGGTCGTCTTAGAGGCCATGCTGGGCTGCGCCTTAGGCATTTTGGGCCATCTTGGCCTCGAGCAAAGGACGCATTGTGTTTTCGAGGGGTCGTGGCCCTGGGAGCGCGGCCCCATGGTTTTGTTTTCACGAGAGACGAAGCCCTCGGGAGAGGAGGGCGTGTACACGGCATTCCGCATCCCTGGAAGACGTGTCGATTTTGCGTTAGACGCGTATAGACTCGCGGCGCTCTCGTTCGAGCGCGGTGCGCGAGTGTCTAAAACAACCAGTTGTTATAGACATGCATAGACGCGCGGCGCTCTCGCTTGCACGGCGTGCTCGAGTGTCTAAACGTGTTCATTTTTCAAGCAGTGTCTAAAATTTTACGCCGTGTCTATTCTGCCGTGTCTGAACATGTCTAAACGTGTCTAAACATGTCTATGTTCGCATGTATATTTCGTGTCTAAACGTATGGCCGGGTATTTTCCCCCAACTGACTGGTGAGTGACGTCCCAGCATAGATATCCAGAAAAAAGCGGAACGAACATGCGAGTCACGAGCCAATTTCGGGCGCTCAGAAAAAAGGCTGACAATTACGACATGTGAGTAAGGTGCCAATTGTAGCCATCGGAAAAACGGCGATAGAAAACTCATGGCTGAGATGGTGCCGACTGTTTGGGAGGCAAGGGCTCCCTCGAGGGTGCGAAGCTAGTCGCGCTTCGCGCTCCCGGGGTGGCGGCGCAAAAGCGCGAAGTTATTCGCGCTTCGCGGTCTGAGCCTACGACGGCTCGCAGAGCGAAGGTGGACGCGCTTCGCATCCTTGGAGCTAGGACAGCAGGAGATTGCAGCGCGAGGCGCGAAGTTATTCGCGCTTCGAGTAGAACCCGTGGAGTTTCGATAAGGTTAGGGTAAGGTTTTCGGAGGCGCGCAGAGCGGAACCCAAGGTATTCGGATTGGGTTCTCACGCGGGGCCCCTGAGGTTTAGACGTCGTTGTCCTCGAGGTGGGGCCAGTGAGTTAGGATAGGGTTTTTGTAGGGAGGCCAGTGAGTTAGGATGAGGTTTTCGCTCGCAGCCCAACGGATTCGGAGACGAATTTCGCGCGTAAGCCTGGTGTTGGGATAATGTTGTCGCAGGGAGGCAAGTGAGTTAGGATAAGGTTTTCGTAGGGAGGCAACAAGTGAGCTAGGATAAGGTTTTCGCTCGCAGCCCAATGGGTTCGGAGAAGAATTTGGCGCGTAAGCCTGGTGGTAGGATAAGGTTTTCGTAGGGAGGCCAGTGAGTTAGGGTAAGGTTTTCGTTCGCAGCCCAATGGATTCGGAGAATAATTTGGCGCGTAGGCCTGGTGCTAAGATAAGGCTTTCGTAGGGAAGCCGCTGAGTTAGGATAGGTTTTTCGCCAGCAATCCAATGGGTTCGGAGAAGCATGTCGCGCGCAAGCCTGGTGTTAGGATACGGTTTTCGTGGGGAGGCCAGTGAGTTAGGATAAGGCTTTCGTAGGGGAGCCGCTGAAATCAGGATAAGGTTTTCGTTCGCAGCCCAATGGATTCGGAGAAGCATTTTGCGCGCAAGCCTGGTGTTAGGATACGGTTTTCGTGGGGAGGCCAGTGAGTTAGGATAAGGTTTTCGTAGGGGAGCCGCTGAATTAGGATAAGGTTTTCGATCGCAGCCCAATGGATTCGGAAAAGCATTTTGCGCGCAAGCCTGGTAGACAGTGGGACAGTGGTGGGGACGGTAGTGGAGGGGACAGTGGTGAAGGCGGTGGTGAGGACAGTGTGGGACAGTAGTACAGTGGGGAAAGTGGTGGGGGCAGTGGGGACAGTGGGACAGTGATGGGGACAGTGGGGACGGTGGGACAGCACGGTTGGACAGCGGCGGGGACAGTGGGACAGTGGTGGGAACAGTGAAGACAGTGGGACAGTGGTGGGGACCGTGGGGAAAGAGGGGAGAGCGGGACAACGGTGGGGAGAGTGGGGACAGTGAGACACTTTGTGTTTTTTTGTTTTGTACTTAGTGATTTGTTTGCTTTGTTTAAATAATCTTGTTTCTTGGTTGGTTTATTGGTGTCTGCTTGGTTTATCTTTTTGGTGTATGTGTGTGTTGTTGTTATTGTGGTTTTGGTGTTGATTTGATTGTTTTTGCACCCCTATTATTGATTTTTTTTTTGTTTGGGTTTGGTTTCTTTTTTAGGGGTCTTTCTGGTTGGAATTGGTGTTCGTTTTCGTTTTATTTTCTTTGGTTACTATGGAATTGAATGCTTATTTATTTAGTTCTCGGTGGGAGCGCCGGGTGGGGACAGCGGGGACAATTGTGGGAACAGTTGGGACAGTGGGACAGTGGTGGGGACTGTGGTGGTGGGGACAGTGGTGTGGGAACAGTGGGAACGTTGTGGAAACAGTGGGACAGTGGAGGGTACAGTGGTGGTGGAGACATTGGTGAGGGCGGTGGCGAGGACGGCGGTGGGATAATGGGACAGAGGTACAGTAGGGACAGTGGTGGGGACACTGGGGGCAGTGGTGGGAACAGTGGGACAGCTCAGTGGGACAGCGGCGGGGACAGTGGGACAGCGGGGACAGTGGGACAGTGGTTGGGGCCGTGAAGAAAGTGGGGAGACTGGAACCGTGGTCGGAACAGTGGCGGGGACAGTGGGGTCAGTGCGAGGGTGGAGGGGGCACTGGTGGGGACAGTGGGGACGGTGGTGGGAACAGCGGGGACAGTGGTGGTGAGGACAGTGGTGCTGGGGACAGCAGAGGGGGATGTGGTGCGGACGGTGGTAGGGACCCAGAGTTGTTTGTTGGCGGTGAGCGTGGGGGGGGGAGGGGTTCGAACCGGTAGTGACCCCCTCGGTTTTCGAGGGGGGGGGAGGTTCGAACCGGTAGTGACCCCCCCTGGTGTTCGAGGGGGGGGGGGGGTTCGAACCGGTAGTGACCCCCCCCGGTTTTCGAGGGGGGGGGAAGGGTTCGAACCGGTAGTGATCCCCCCGGTTTTCCGGAGAGGGGGGGGGCCCGGTAGTGGCCCCTTCCGGTTTTCCGGAGGGGGGGGGTTCAGGGATGGGGGGTGGGGGGAATTTTTCATAGTAAAGCGGCGGTGGATCACGGATTCTCACATACTCGTACGGATGCATGTGAAAATGTCTGCGCATGCCTGAGTGTGTGTCCGTGCACAGCCACACACTACGATTTTCTCGGGATTCGCGGAGGCTGTTTGGGGTTTTTCTTGGGGCAGCGTTTCGTGGCCCTACAAGGGGGCTCCACCGAAGACGATGCCTACAACAGCGGTGCTCACAATTGCATATGGTTGGGTCTTTCGCCAGGCCAATTCAAATTTACCCCCCGTCTATTTTTGCACATCAGACCATCATTAAGGCACCCGTCACCATCGAAGAAAGATCCCAGGAAGCTTTCGAGGGCCTCAAATCATCGAGCACCTAAAGCAAGTTGATGATTTTGTGGTTTCCGCATTCCCCCTTCTATACGCTTCCGAGGCTTGCGCAGGGACTCCAACAAGGTCGTTAGATACACAAGGCGCTTCAACAATTGCGATTCCATGCGTTAGCCTGTCGGGCCCAGCTAGAACTTGAGCGCGCGCGAAACGCGCGCGATGGTTATAGTATATATGGTCGAGGGTTTGCCCCCCCCCCCAATGCTAATGCCGTCGGGCCCCCCCCTTCCGCGCGATGCCCCCCCCCCTCCCCCTGTGGGCGTGGGCGTGGCGTGGTGGCTCCCCCCCCTGTGGATGTGGTGTGGGTGTGGTGTGTTGCTGTGGGTGTGTGCGGGGTGACGCCATGGTCCTCCTCCCCCCTTACCTCCCCCCCTGTGGGTGCGGTGTGGGTGCGGCGTGTGGCTGGGATTGGCGTAATGTTGACAGCTCCGGTGCTCGACGTCGTGGCCGCCGCCGCTGGTGGTGCCGTCGACGTCGTCGTCGTTGTTGTCGTCGTTGTCGTCGTCGTCGTCGTTGTCGGTGTCGGTGTCGTCGTCGTCGTCGTCGTCGTCGTCGTCGTCGTCGTCGTCGTCGTCGTCTCGCCATTGCGTCGGTCATTGCCGCGTCATGTCCTCCTCCTCCTCCTCCTCCTCCTCATCCTCCTCCTCCGTCTCTTCCTCTCCTCCTCTCGTCCTCGTCCTCTTCCTCCTCCTCCTCCTCCTCCTCCTCCTCCTCTCCTCCTCCTCCTCGTCCTCCCCCCCCCCATCCCCAGATGGGCCCACGGCCTCCCCCCCCCAGATGGGATGGGTCCCGGGGTCCTCGGCCCCCCTTCCCCCTCCCCCCAGATGGGATGCGGTGGGGGAGGAAGAGGAGCAGCAGGAGGAGGAGGAGGAGGAGGACGAGGACGAGGAGGAGGAGGAGGAGGACGACGACGACGACGGCTATGACGACGACGACGACGACGACGACGACGACGACGACGACGACGACGACGACGACGACGACGACGACGACACCGACGACGACGACGACGACGACGACAACGACGACGACGACAACGACGACGACGTCGACGGCACCACCAGCGGCGGCGGCGACGACGTCTGTCAACACGACGCCACAATCCCAGCCACACGCCGCACCCCCACCACACCCACAGGGGGGGAGGGAGGGGGGGAGGAGGACCATGGCGTCACCCCGCACACGCCCACAGCAACACACCACACCCACTCCACATCCCTCCACATCCTCAGAGGGGGGGGGACCGGGGAAGCCACCACGCCACGCCCACGCCCACGGGGGGCATCGCGCGGGGGGGGGGGGGGATGGCATTTAGCATTGGGAGGGGGGGCCAAACCTCGACATTCATATGGTCGAGGTTTGGGCCCCCCACACGCCCCCCCCAATGCTAATGCCGGCCCCCCCCCGTTCGCGCGATGCTACCCCCCCCCCTGTGGGCGTGGGCGTGGGCGTGGCGTGGTGGCTCCCCCCCCCCCTCTGTGGATGTGGTGTGGGTGTGGTGTGTTGCTGTGGGTGTGTGCGGGGTGACGCCATGGTCCTCCTCCCCCCCTCCCTCCACCCCTGTGGGTGCGGTGTGGGTGCGGCGTGTGGCTGGGATTGGCGTCATGTTGACAGCTGCCGACGACGTCGACGTCGTCGTCGTTGTCGTCGTCGTCGTCTTTGTCGTCGTTGTCGGTGTCGTCGTCGTTGTCGTCGTCGTCGTCGTCGTCGTAGCCGTCGTCGTCACTGCTGTCGTCATTGCCGTCGTCCTCCTCCTCCTCCTCCACTTCCTCCTCGTCCTCCCTGGCCCCCATCCCATCTTGGGGGGGGCCCGATGACCCTGGGACCCATCCCATCTTGGGGGGCTGAGGACCCAGAGCCCGCGAATCATATATATTATATATATATATTAATATATATATATATATTTATATATATATATCCCGGGGCCCCACCCCGGGGGAGCAGACCCGGGCCCCGAAAAAAAGCGCCCCGACCCTCCATGGGGGTACCGGGGCTCATTTTCCATGTGTTTTTTACAGAGTTTCCGCGTCCCGGGCTCCGGAGGCCGCAGGGGCTGCTGAAAGAGGCCCAAGGCTGTTCTGCAGATGGTTCCAAGAGGCCCAAGGACAATCTCAGAGCGCTCCAAGAGGGTCCCAAAACGGCTCCAGCAGGGGTGCCCGACGGAGCTGAAGCCCTCACTTGAGCAGCGATTTTGCATCATTGCCCCTGTGTTTTTTACAGGGTTTCCGCGTCTGGAGCCCTCGAGGGCGCAGCCTACGCGGAATGAGTTCCAATCACAGGTTCCACCTGGCCCGGCCCATGGACAATCTCAGAGCGCTCCAAGAGGGTCCCAAAACGGCTCCAGCAGGGGTGCCCGACGGAGCTGAAGCCCTCACTTGAGCAGCGATTTGGCATCATTTTCCATGCATTTTTACAGGGTTTCCGCGCCCCGAGCCCTCGAGGGCGCAGCCTACGCGGAATGAGTTCCAATCGCAGGTTCCACCTGGCCCCAGGACAACCTCACAGGGCCCCAAGAGGGTCCCAAAACGGCTCCAGCAGGGGTGCCCGACGGAGCTGGAGCCCTCACTTGAGCAGCGATTTTGCATCATTCGCCCCGATGCCGATCGCGTTCCGGAGGAGTCTTGCCGGAACGCGGTCGGCAAGCGCGCCATCCAAAGCGCCGCGTTCCCGGAGGGGAGCAGGAGGAGGAGGAGGTGGAGGAGGAGGAGGAGGAGGGAGAGGGGGAGGAGGAGGAGGATGACGATGATGATGATGATAATGCTGATGATGATGCTGATGATGATGATGATGTTGATGATGATGATGCTGATGCTGATGATGCTGATGATGATGATGATGATGATGATGATGATGATGATGGCACCGGGGCTCATTTTCCGTGTATTTTTACAGGGTTTCCGCGCCCCGGGCTCCGGAGGCCGCAGGGGCTGCTGAAAGAGGCCCAAGGCTGTTCTGCAGATGGTTCCAATAGGCCCAAGGACAATCTCAGAGCGCTCCGAGAGGGTCCCAAAACGGCGCCAGCAGGGGTGCCCGACGGAGCTGAAGTCCTCACTTGAGCAGCGATTTGGCATCATTTTCCTTGTGTTTTTACTGGGTTCCGCGTCCGGAGCTCTCGAGGGCGCAGCCTACGCGGAATGAGTTCCAATCGCAGGTTCCACCTGGCCCCAGGACAACCTCACATGGCCCCAAGAGGGTCCCGAAACGGCTCCAGCAGGGGCGCCCGACGGAGCTGAAGCCCTCACTCGAGCAGCGATTTTGCATCATTCGCCCCGATGCCGATCGCGTTCCGGAGGAGTCTTGCCGGAACGCGGTCGGTGAGCGCGCCATCCAAAGCGCCGCGTTCCCGGAGGGGAGCAGGAGGAGGGGGAGGTGGAGGAGGAGGAGGAGGAGGGAGAGGGGGAGGGTGATGATGATGATGATGATGATGATGATGATGGTACTGCTGATGATGATGATGGTGATGATGATGATGATGATGATGTTGATGATGGTGATGCTGATGCTGATGATGATGATGGTACCGGGGCTCATTTTCCATGTGTTTTTTACACGGTTTCCGCGTCCCCGGCTCCGGAGGCCGCAGGGGCTGCTGAAAGAGGCCCAAGGCTGTTCTGCAGATGGTTCCAATAGGCCCAAGGACAATCTCAGAGCGCTCCGAGAGGGTCCCAAAACGGCTCCAGCAAGGGCGCCCGACGGAGCTGAAGCCCTCACTTGAGCAGCGATTCGGCATCATTTTCCTTATGTTTTTACAAGGTTTCCGCGCCCGGAGCCCTCGAGGGCGCAGCCTACGCGGAATGAGTTACAATCGCAGGTTCCACCTGGCCCGGCCCGAGGACAATCTCAGAGCGCTCCAAGAGGGTCCCAAAACGGCTCCAGCAGGTGTGCCCGACGGAGCTGAAGCCCTCATTTGAGCAGCGATTTTGCATCATTTTCTTTTTGTTTTTACAGGGTTTCCGCGTCCGGGGCCCTCGAGGGCGCAGCCTGCGCGGAATGAGTTCCAATCGCAGGTCCCACCTGGCCCCAGGACAACCTCACAGGGCCCCAAGAGGGCCCCAAAACGGCTCCAGCAGGGGTGCCCGACGGAGCTGAAGCCCTCACTTGAGCAGCGATTTTGCATCATTCGCCCCGATGCCGATCGCGTTCCGGAGGAGTCTTGCCGGAACGCGGTCGGCAAGCGCGCCATCCAAAGCGCCGCGTTCCCGGAGGGGGGCAGGAGGGGGAGGTGGTGGAGGAGGAGGAGGAGGAGGGAGAGGGGGAGGAGGAGAAGGAGGAGGAGGAGGATGACGATGCTGAGGATTATGATGATGCTGATGATGAGGATGATGATGATGATGTTGATGATGATGATGGTGTTGCTGATGATGATGACGACGGTACCGGGGCTCATTTCCTTTTTCTTTTTTCAGCGTTTTCGCGCCCCGGGCTCCGGAGGCCGCAGGGGCTGCTGAAAGAGGCCCAAGGCTGTTCTGCGGATGGTTCCAATAGGCCCAAGGACAATCTCAGAGCGCTCCAAGAGGGTTCCAAAACGGCTCCAGCAGGGGTGCCCGACGGAGCTGAAGCCCTCATTTGAACAGCGATATTACATCATTTTCCTTGTGTTTTTACAGGGTTTCCGCGCCCGGAGCCCTCGAGGGCGCAGCCTGCGCGGAATGAGTTCCAATCGCAGGTTCCACCTGGCCCCAGGACAACCTCGCAGGGCCCCAAGAGGGTCCCAAAACGGCTCCAGCAGGGGTGCCCGACGGAGCTGAAGCCCCCACTTGAGCAGCGATTTTGGATCATTCGCCCCGATGCCGATCGCGCCCCGGAGGAGTCTTGCCGGAAACGCGGGCGGTTTAAGGGCGCCACCCACCCAAGCACCGCGTTCCCGGAGGGGAGCAGGAGGAGGGGGTGGAGGGGGAGGAGGAGGAGGGAGAGGGGGAGGAGGAGGAGGAGAATGATGATGATGATGGCAATGCTGATGATGATGATGATGATGTTGATGATGATGATGATGCTGATGCTGATGATGATGATGATGATGATGATGTTGGTACCCGGGCTCATTTTCCTTGTGCGTTTTACAAGGTTTCCGCGTCCCGGGCTCCGGGGGCCGCAGGGGCTGCTGAAAGGGGCCCAAGGCTGTTCTGCAGATAGTTCCAATAGGCCCAAGGACAATCTCAGAGCGCTCCGAGAGGGTCCCAAAACGGCTCCAGCAGGGGTGCCCGACGGAGCTGAAGCCGTCACTTGAGCAGCGATGTTGCATCATTTTCCATGTGTTTCTACAGGGTTTCCGCGCCCCGAGCCCTCGAGGGCGCAGCCTGCGCGGAATGAGTTCCAATCGCAGGTTCCACCTGGCCCGGCCCAAGGACAATCTCAGAGCGCTCCGAGAGGGTCCCAAAACGGCCCCAGCGGGGGTGCCCGACGGAGCTGAAGCCCTCACTTGAGCAGCGATGTTGCGTCATTTTCCGTGTGTTTTTACAGGGTTTCCGCGTCCGGAGCCATCGAGGGCGCAGCCTACGCGGAGCGAGTTCCAATCGCAGGTTCCACCTGGCCCCAGGACAACCTCACAGGGCCCCAAGAGGGTCCCAAAACGGCTCCAGCAGGGGTGCCCGACGGAGCTGAAGCCCTCACTTGAGCAGCGAGTTTGCATCATTCGCCCCGATATCGATCGCGTTCCGGAGGAGTCTTGCCCGAACGCGGTCGGCAAGCGCGCCATCCAAAGCACCGCGTCTCCGGAGGGGAGCAGGAGGAGGAGGAGGTGGACGAGGGGGGGGAGGAGGGAGAGGGGGAGGAGGAGGATGATGATGATGATGATGATGATGATAATGCGGATGGTGATGATGATGCTGATGATGATGATGATGTTGATGATGATGATGATGATGCTGATGCTGATGATGATGATGATGATGCTGATGGTACCGGGGCTCATTTTCCTTGCGTTTTGCACAAGGTTTCCGCGCCCCGGGCTCCGGAGGCCGCAGGGGTTGCTGAAAGAGGCCCAAGGCTGTTCTGCAGATGGTTCCAATCGGCCCAAGGACAATTTCAGAACGCTCCAAGAGGGTCCCAAAACGGCTCCATCAGGGGTGCCCGACGGAGCTGAAGCCCTCACTTGAGCAGCGATTTGGCATCATTTTCCTCTCGCTTTTTACATGGTTTCCGCGTCCGGAGCCCTCGAGGGCGCAGCCTGCGCGGAATGAGTTCCAATCGCAGGTTCCACCTGGCCCCGGGACAGCCTCACAGGGCCCCAAGAGGGTCCCAAAACGGCTCCAGCAGGGGCGCCCGACGGAGCTGAAGCCCTCACTTGAGCAGCGATTTTGCATCATTCGCCCCGATACCGATCGCGTTCCGGAGGAGTCTTGCCGGAACGCGGTCGGCGAGGGCGCCGCCCAAAGCACCGCGTTCCCGGAGGGGGGCGGGAGGAGGAGGAGGTGGAGGAGGAGGAGGAGGAGGAGGAGGAGGGAGAGGGGGAGGAGGAGGAGAGTGAGGAGGAGGATGAGGATGATGATCAGGCTGATGATGATGATGATGATGTGTATCATGATGATGATGATGCTGACGCTGATGATGATGATGATGATGATGATGACGATGATGATGATGATGATGGTACCGGGGCTCATTTCCCCGTATTTTTCATGGTTTCCGCGCCCCGGGCTCCGGGGCCGCAGGAAAAAGGCCCGAGGCTGTTCTGCAGATGGTTCCAATGGGCCCAAGGACAATCTCAGAGCGCTCCGAGAGGGTCCCAAAACGGCTCCAGCAGGGGTGCCCGACGGAGCTGAAGCCCTCACTTGAGCAGCGAGTTTGCATCATTGCCCATGCGTTTTTTACGGGGTTTCCGCGTCTGGAGCCCTCGAGGGCGCAGCCTACGCGGAATGAGTTCCAATCGCAGGTTCCACCTGGCCCGGCCCAAGGACAATCTCAGAGCGCTCCAAGAGGGCCCCAAAACGGCTCCAGCGGGGGTGCCCGACGGAGCTGAAGCCCTCACTTGAGCAGCGATTTTGCATCATTTTCCGCGTGTTTTTACAAGGTTTCCGCGTCCGGGGCCCTCGAGGGCGCAGCCTACGCGGAGTGAGTTCCAATCGCAGGTTCCACCTGGCCCCAGGACAACCTCACAGGGCCCCAAGAGGGTCCCAAAACGGCTCCAGCAGGGGCGCCCGACGGAGCTGAAGCCTTCACTTGAGCAGCGATTTTGCATCATTCGCCCCGATGCCGATCGCGTTCCGGAGGAGTCTTGCCGGAACGCGGTCGGCAAGCGCGCCATCCACAGCACCGCGTTCCCGGAGGGGAGCAGGAGGAGGAGCAGGTGGAGGAGGAGGAGGAGGAGGGAGAGGGAGAGGAGGAGGAGGAGGAGGAGGGGGAGGGGGAGGAGGAGGAGGAGGATAATGCTGATGATGATGATGCTGACGATGATGATGATGATGATGATGATGTTGATGCTGATGATGATGATGATGATGATGATGGTACCGGAGCTCATTTTCTTTTTATTTTACAGGGTTTCCGCGCCCCGGGCTCCGGAGGCCGCAGGGGCTGCTGAAAGAGGCCCAAGGCTGTTCTGCAGATGGTTCCAATAGGCCCAAGGACAATCTCAGAGCTCTCCAAGAGGGTCCTAAAATGGTTCCAGCAGGGGTGCCCGACGGAGCTGAAGCCCTCACTTGAGCGGCGATTTGGCATAATTTTCCTTGCGTTTTTACAGGGTTTCCGCGTCCGGAGCCCTCGAGGGCGCAGCCTACGCGGAATGAATTCCAATCGCAGGTTCCACCTGGCCCCGGGACAACCTCACAGGGCCCCAAGAGTGCCCCAAAACGGCTCCAGCAGGGGCGCCCGACGGAGCTGAAGCCCTCACTTGAGCAGCGATTTTGCATCATTCGCCCCGATACCGATCGCGTTCCGGAGGAGTCTCGCCGGAACGCGGTCGGTAAGGGCGCCGCCCACAGCACCGCGTTCCCGGAGGGGGGCAGGAGGAGGAGGAGGTGGAGGAGGAGGAGGAGGAGGAGGGAGAGGGGGAGGATGATGATGATGATGATAATGTTGATGATGATGATGATGATGAGGATGATGATGTTGATGATGATGACGATGATGATGATGATGCTGCTGATGATGATGATGATGATGATGACGGTACCAGGGCTCATTTTCCTTGTGTTTTTTACCGGGCTTCCGCGTCCCAGGCTCCGGAGGCCGCAGGGGCTGCTGAAAGAGGCCCAAGGCTGTTCTGCAGATGGTTCCAATAGGCCCAAGGACAATCTCAGAGCGCTCCGAGAGGGTCCCAAAACGGCTCCGGCAGGGGTGCCCGACGGAGCTGAAGCCCTCACTTGAGCAGCGATTTGGCATAGTTTTCCATGTGTTTTTACAGGGTTTCCGCGCCCGGAGCCCTCGAGAACGCAGCCTACGCGGAATGAATTCCAATCGCAGGTTCCACCCGGCCCAGCCCGAGGACAATCTCAGAGCGCTCCAAGAGGGTCCCAAAACGGCTCCAGCAGGGGTGCCCGACGGAGCTTGGTTTTTTTTTTTTTTTTGTTTTTTTTTTTTTTTTTGAATTTTTGTTTTTTTTTTTTTTTTTTTTTTGTGTGTTTTTTTTTCTTTGTTTTTTTTTGTTTTTTTTTTTTGTTTTTTTTTGTTTTTGATGATTTTTTTTTTTTTTTTTTTTGAATTTTTTTCTATCTTCTTTTGTTTGTATGCCCTCACTTGAGCAGCGATTTGGCATATTTTCCTTGTGTTTCTACAGGGTTTCCGCGTCCGGAGCCCTCGAGGGCGCAGCCTACGCGGAATGAGTTCCAATCGCAGGTTCCACCTGGCCCCGGGACAACCTCACAGGGCCCCAAGAGGGTCCCAAAACGGCTCCAGCAGGGGTGCCCGACGGAGCTGAAGCCCTCACTTGAGCAGCGATTTTGCATCATTCGCCCCGATGCCGATCGCGTTCCGGAGGAGTCTTGCCGGAACGCGGCCCGCAAGCGCGCCATCCAAAGCGCCGCGCTCCCGGAGGGGAGCAGGAGGAGGAGGAGGTGGGGGAGGAGGAGGAGGAGGGAGAGGGGGATGATGATGATGATGATAATGCTGATGATGATGATGCTGATGATGATGATGATGTTGATGACGATGATGCTCATGCTGATGATGATGATGATGATGATGATGGTGATGATGATGGTACCGGGGCTCGTTTTCCCTGTGCGTTTACAGGGTTGCCGCGCCCCGGGCTCCGGAGGCCGCAGGGGCTGCTGAAAGAGGCCCAAGGCTGTTCTGCAGATGGTTCCAATAGGCCCAAGGACAATCTCAGAGCGCTCCGAGAGGGTCCCAAAACGGCTCCAGCAGGGGTGCCCGACGGAGCTGAAGCCCTCATTTGAGCAGCGATTTGGCATCGTTTTCCATGTGTTTTTACAGGGTTTCCGCGTCCGGAGCCCTCGAGGGCGCAGCCTACGCGGAATGAATTCCAATCGCAGGTTCCACCTGGCCCCAGGACAACCTCACAGGGCCCCAAGAGGGTCCCAAAACGGCTCCAGCAGGGGTGCCCGACGGAGCTGAAGCCCTCACTTGAGCAGCGATTTTGCATCATTCGCCCCGAGGCCGATCGCGTTCCGGAGGGAGTATTGCCGGAACGCGGTCGGAGGGCGCCGCCCAAAGCACCGCGTTCCCGGAGGGGAGCAGGAGGAGGAGGAGGTGGAGGAGGAGGAGGAGGGAGAGGGGGAGGAGGAGGAGGAGGAGGAGGAGGAGGAGGAGGAGGATGACCCTGACATCTTGTTGTCTTGATTTTTGTGAGACGGCCTCTTGACCTGATTTTTCAGCGAAGTCTTGATTTTTAGGCATGATGTGCGCATGTCTTGATTGTCGCGTACATGTCTTGATTATCGCGTGTATGTCTTGGTTTCCGCGTATATGTCTTGTTTTCTGTCGGATTGCCAGGCCTCTCCCTTCCAAAAAAACTATCCTCCCTCTCCCCCTACTACTACTACTACTACTACTACTACCACTACTACTACTACTACCACTACTACTACTACTATTACTACTACTACTACTACTACTACTACTATTGCTACTACTACTTCTACTACTACTTCTACTACTACTACTACGACTACGACTACGACCCTCTATAGGAAACTGCTGTGGGCACAGATCTGACGTCGCATTACACAGCGTCGGCCCTGGATAGAATATATATACTGCTGCGGACATCGATCTATACATTTACAGCGTCGGCCCTTATATATGTTGCTGACATCCGACGTCGTGATTTTACAGCGTCCGAGGGGGACTCGTCGAGGGCAGGGAGGAAGTCGAAGGGGGGGGGGATCGAGGAGGAGAAGGAAGGAGAGGGGGATCGAGGAGGAGGAGGAGGAGGAGGAGGAAGGAGGAGGAACTCAAGAGGAGGAGGAGGAGGAGGCGGAGGGGAGGAGGGGGAGGAGGAGGAGGAAGGGCGAGGGGGATCGGAGGATCGATCGCCACAGGGCTCAGGGCCAGCTGCGCGCGCCGCCGACGCCGCCGCCGCGAGGCCAGCGCCCGCGCGCCCCGGCGCGGCCGGCCCGCCGGAGGCAAGGCGCGGGGCGGGGCCCGCGGAGAGGAGGAGGAGGAGGAGGAGGTGGAGGAGGAGGAGGAGGAGAGGAGGAGGGTGAGGTGGAGGAGAGGAAGAGGAGAAGAGGAGGAAGAGGAGGATGAGGAGGGACGAGGAGGAAGAAGGGGAGAGGAGGAGGAGGCGAGGAGGAGGAAGAGGAGGAGGAGGAGGAGGAGAGGAGGGGAGGATGTGGGATCGAGGAGGAGGATGGAGGGGAGGAGGAGGAGGAGGAGGAGGAGGGGGAGGAGGAGGAGGGAGGAAAAGAGGAGGAGCAGGAAAAAGGAGAAGGATCAGGAGGGATCGAGATCGCAGGGGGCGCGAGGAAGAGGAGGAATACGAGGAGGATCGAGGAGGAGGAAGAGGAGGATCCTCGAGGAGAAGGAGGAGGGACGACGAGGAGCAGGATTGAATGAAGGGGGATGGGGGAATGCGGAGGAGGAGGAGGAGCACGAGGAGGGAGGACGCGGAAGAGGAGGGACGACTACAGGTATATACCTGAGGGAAGGGAGAGGAGGACGAGGAAGAGAAGGTACTCGAGGCCTCGGGCCGCAGAGGGAAGGGCATAAAGAGAGAGAGAGAGAGAGAGAGAGAGAGAGAGAGAGAGAGAGAGAGAGAGAGAGAGAGAGAGAGAGAGAGAGGGCAGGGAGCTCGAGGACTCGTGGGCAGGGAGCTCCAGGAGAACTTGAGAGGGGGAATTGAGGGCAGGGAGCGAATGGGGACAGGAGGAGGACTTGAGGGCAAGGACGCACGCCTCGTTGACCGCCGTGCCATCGATCTTTCGCAGCTCCTCTCGAGGCGATACGGTCGAGGTAGCGCGGCGGCTCGACGAGGCGTGCGACGCCGCGGGCGTTGCAGAGTTCAAGCCTGAGGACACCGCTTCTCCTCCTGATCCTCTTGATGGCCCCCCTTCTGATCCGCCTGATCATGATCCCCCTGATCTGCCTGATCCTTCTCCCCCCCCTCCTCCTCCTCCTCCTCCTCCTCCTCATCCTCCTCCTCCTCCTCAGTGTGATCATTATCCCGATCCTCCTCCTCTTCCTCCTCCTCCTCCTCTCGAGGCTTCCCCTTCTGCTCATTCTCTAACTGATCCGCCTGAGGACCCCCTTCGTTTCCCCCGACCCCCATGCGGCGGCCAGGCGCGCCAGAACCTCTCCCAGAAAGTTTGCGTATTCCTCGGATCCCTTCCTCCTCCTCCCCCCCCCCCTCCTCCTCCTCCTCCCCCTCCTCCTCCCCCTCCTCGATCACCTGGTTTCCTCCTCTAGGAGCCCCCCAAGCCGATCGCGATGTCGGACATCCGGGGGCCGCGCGCTGGCAGAAACATAGTCAAGAAATTCGCAACATGGGCGCGCAGGCAATTCGTGAAGAAGTACGCCTCCCACATGGTATTGGTCAAGGCCACCCCTCCTCCTCCTTCTCATCCCCCCCTCCTCCTCCCCCTCCTCCTCGTTATGTTCTTCCTCCTCCTCCTCCTCCTCCTCGCCCCCCTCCCCCTCCTCCTCCTTCTCCTCCTCCACCATCCTCCTCCACCTCATTTTTCTCATATTCGCCCGCCGTTGTGGTCCTGCTCCCCCCCCTCCCTCTGCCCCCTCGCCCCCTCGTTCCGCTGCCAGGCGATGACGCCCAAGCTGCGCCGCGACAAGACGATCACACTAGAGGAGGTCGCGCTGGATGATGTGGCGGAGGCGCCATGTGCATGGTCGCGTCTATATAGGAGGGGGCGGGGGAGGACGAGGAGGATGAGGAGGGGGGCGCGGAGGATGAGGAGGAGGAGGAGGAGGAAGGAGAGGGATCGATGAAGGCCTCAAGAAGATGAGGATGGGGACAATGAGGAGGAGGGATGAGGATGAGGACGAGGAGGAGGTGGAGGATGAGGATGAGGAAGATGAGGAGGGGGGGATGCAAGGATGAGCCCCCGCATCGCCAGGCGCTGGGCCATCAAGACGACAGCCGCACCGCGCCCATGATCGAAGGCCCATCGGGGAAGGGGGGCGGGGGATGAGAAGGATGAGACAGATATGGCGAGGAGCAGGATAGGATGATAAGGATGAGAGGACTGCGAAGCACATAGGACGAGGGGGATACGAGGAGGAAAACGAGCAGGAGGAGAACACGGATGAATAGGCGGGAGATGAGGAGGAAGAGAAGAAGGGATGGGAGGAGGGGCGTGAGGAGGGGGAACAAAATGAGGAGTGAAGGTGCAGACTGATGATGATGATGATGATGATGATGTGGTGGGTTGGGATTGATGATGATGATGAGGGGGTGGGGGGGGGGCGGCGGGGGGGGGGGGGGAAGAGGTATGAGGATTGAGAGGAGGGGGGGGGGGGGTGGGGGGAGGGGGAGGATGAGGAGGAGGAGGGGAGGAGGAGGGGGGATGGGGAGGAGGAAGAGGAGGAGGAGGAAGAAGAGAGCGACCACGGTGATCCCGACGACGACTGCCCCGACCTGGAGGTTTCACACAAGAGGAGGAAGAACCAGATGATGCGGAAGGTGAGGAGAAACATGAGGACGAGGAGGAGGATGAGGAGGAGGAGGAGGAGGCGGGGGAGGAGGATGAGGAGGAGGAAGACGAGATCGACGACGATGGGGCCGACGACGACGCCCCCGACCTGGAGGCTTCACGCAGATCCCACACTTCGGGATCTACAACGTGAGCCAGTCGGGGAATCGGCCCATGCCTGACTTGCCGACGGTGCTTGGGAGGGGTTGCTTGCTGACGGTGCTCGGGAGGAGGATGGAGGGAAGGGAACAGCAGGGAAAGGCAGGGGAAGGGAAGGGTTGGAGGTGGAGGAGAAGGAGGTGGATGAGGAGCGGTGGGGGTGGAAAAGGTGAGGAGGTGGAGTGTTCAGATGATGTGAGGGCTCATCGGAACGATGAACGATGTCGATCGCCAGGCGCGCCTTTTCCTGCACTGTCCTTGCGTGTCTGTGCCGTGGCGTGGACGTGCGCCTCCAGCAACTGGCGCGTCCCGATGTGTCGTGCAGGCACGAGCTTACAGGGGCTCGACTCGATCGATCGAACTTGAGGGAGTCGACTCGAACTTCGATTGAACTTGAGTGAATCGACTCGACGTTCAGGGCAGGGTGACTCACGAGGAGGAGACGGAAGAAGGAGGAGGAGGAGGAAACGGCGCGAGGGGGATAATGGAGGGAGGACGATGCGAATGAGGAGGAGGAGGAGGAGGAGGAGAAGGAGGAAGGGGAACGAGGGGGAGAGGGAGGGGGGGGAGGAGGACGAGGAGGAGGAGGATCGACGCTGACGATCCACAGGCGGCCACGCCCATGACGACGACAGCCAGGTGTTCGACTCCACGTACGCACAGATGAATAAAGTGTTCAACGGCCGCCGCATGAGCCAGAAGAATTTGGAGGCCCTCGGGCCCGCGCCCTCCATGAGTCACGGGCTCGAGTTATAGGAGGATGAAGCGCCCTGCAGGAGAATGAGCCTCGAGGAGACCGAGGAGAAGGAGGCGGCGGAGGAGAACGAGGAGAAGGATGGGGAGGGGGCCAGGGAGCCAGCAGGGGAGGACGCACCCAAGAGGAAGCGAATCAGGAGGATAAGCCAGGGAGGATCGAGGAAGAGCATGAGGATAAGACAGGGGGACCGATGCAGGATGGGCAGGATGAAGGGGTGACCCAGGAGATCGAAGAGGAGCAGGAGGAGGAGGGGCCCAAGCGGAGGCAGCCAGCAAGCTATGCTGCCCCTCTCGGAGCTTCGACCCCAGAGGAGGGTGATCTACGCCGTGCCCAAACGCAGGAGGAGACGCATGAGGATGCGACAGCGAGGATCGAGGACGGGCAGCCTCGAGGGCATTGGAGGGCGCAGGATCCTCCAGGAGGAGGGGTGACTCAAGGGAAGGCGAGGAGGTGGAGTCAGCCAGCAGGAAGTGTTGCCTCCCTGAGTCGGCATGTCTTCCCCCGTCCATGACCCTCGCTGCCGCAGGTTGTCTGGGACAAGCGCTATCGCGCCAGGTTCCAGGAGCAGTGCAAAAAAATGCATCACAAGCTGCCCAGGGCGAGCATCGTGGAGGGCCACAGGCCAGCATGCCGCC
>CAUYUJ010002991.1:0-5000 GCA_963575745.1 Prorocentrum cordatum
CTCCTCCGCCTCCTCCTCCTCCTCCTCCCCCTCCTCCTCCTCCTCCTCCTCCTCCGCCTCCTCCTCCCACACCGTCCGCCACCCCCGCGATCGTTTCTGAGGCTTCGGCCGCGCCGCCGCTCGCACCGCCCGCCTCCGTGGGGCCCGCGCCTGGGGCGGCCGCGGTGCCCGCCAGCCGCACGGCCTCGCGCCCGCCCTCCGTGCACGCCAGCCGCTCCGCCAGCTCGCGGACCGTCAGGCTCACGCGAGTCCTCGAGACGAACTCCTTCGGGGGGGGGCAGCAATAGGGGGGGGATAGGGATACGGGGGGGGGGGAGCATCGACCTGGAATCGGCGATGCATCGCCGATGGATCGGCGACAGGCCCCTGATAGTGAGTCCGCACCTTCCTGGGCGGGGTGGGGCAACCGGGCACCTATCGGCGATCGATGGGCGATTAGGGGTCGATGCATCCCCCCCTATGCCTGTCCCCCCCATATCGTTGCCACCGATCCTTCCGCCTCACGCAGAAGTGGCCCTACAGTCACCGTGCTGCCATCCCAGACGTGGTCGTGCCGTGTAAAGAAAAACGACGGGCGATGCTTGGCCATCCTCTGCGTCCGGGGGCCCTCGCTGGGCCCCAGGGCCGTCAAAAAAAAAAACGGGGGCCTCCGCTGGGCCCCAGGTCCGTCAACAAAAAAAGACTCATGATGAAACATCGGTCCAGGGGCAAGGGTCGGGACGTCAGGGGGCCGCGCACAGTGGAGGCCCGACCAGAAGAAACCTTCCACAAGAAACCCAACCCTGAGACCCCAGGGCGTCCATGGACTTTTGGTGCGGGAACGTCACGCTTCCCATCGCAAAACCATCGAAACCCAAGAAACCCAGGGCAACCTGGAGGCAAGCAAGGTGTTCCTTGGCAAGGGTCCCCACTACATAACAGGGAAAACACAGCGTCGCATGTCTGGGACACGGAACGCCACGCAGGGAGCGAATGGGCTCTCATGGCCACTGCGAGCATCGGCCACGATCGGGTTCCCCGACCTGGGGAACGGCCAGGAAACCCGAGGGCTTCCCTCCACATCCATCTTCCATACCTTTCGGCCTCTGCGGAAGGCGCGGAGGGTGATGCAGTGAAGCTGTTGTAAGCCTCAGGAAGCGCAGTAAAACCCAGCGCTTCACGAAGAGCAGGAGTGAAGAAGGTCAGCACGGAAGGTCCGGAAGACCAAGGGCGAGGGTGCCTGAGCCCGAAGTGGTCCTTGTGCCAGCGCCCTGACCATGAGCAAGAGTGACCTGTCGGGGTGCGCGGCTTTCCGAGGGAGCGGACGGGGCAAGCCCAAGCGCGCGGGTCGCTGCCAGCGCACCGCATCCGAGGATCGGGGGGGCGGCCCCAGAGGGCCCGCGCCAGAGGTCATTGCGGTGAAGGGTCACCCTGGCGTGCATCGGCGGCGAGCCTGGGAGGGAGGTGAGTCGGGGTGGGCCTCCTCAGAGGGCTCGGAAGGCCCCCGGCCGTCTGAGAGGCTTTCTGTGCCACCCCCTACGACACGCAAGACTGCTCGGAAGGCGCGGGGGCCTCTGAGGAGCCCTAGGAGGAGTCGGCTTGCGGGGGGGGTCGGGCGCGCGGGAGGCGGGCAGAGGCGTCGCCGGCGCCCCGCGCCCCCGGGGGGCTCCATGTAAGATTTCCAAGGCTGCGCCAAGCGCGCGCGCGCGTTACTTGCCCGCGCGCTCGCATTCGCGCAAGCGCATCCTAAGAAACTATGATTTGGCTCGGAACCGGGCGACAACGGGCATGGGGCGCCTGTCAAGGCTGCTTCTGGGAGCGATTGCTGCTGGCTCGACGCGCGCGATATGCATGTAACGACTTTTGGAGGACGGGCGCTGCGCCGTCCAATCCAACGCGGGAATGGCGCGGTCCGGGGCGCGCGGCCGTCGCGGCACACGGCGGTCGACGTGACCGCATGGGGCGCGCGATCGGCCGCGCGGCATTTGCGGGCCATTCGGCCGACGCTGCCGGGTCGCCCTCAGACAGCCCGCCAGGAATACGCAAATGCGCAATGCGCCAGCGCGCCGCCAGGATATCGCCTTGAAAACAACCTGTTCACCCTGAACGCCGACTGCGCGCCTCGCTGAACCAGCGAAGTCGCGCGGCGCGCCCGCGCCGCGGACCCGCCGCAATGAACTCGCGGGAAAAAAGCTTCTCTCCATGGGTTCTGAGACCGATTCTGGCCTACTTCCCCGTTCTGGCCGATTCTGGTTCCATCGCCGATTCCTCCTTTGATTCCGTATTGATTCCGTACTGATTCTTTTGATTCCGCTAGAATCAGGGGTCGCGGTTGTGCCGATTCTGTTTTGATTCTGTACTGATTCCGTACTGATTCCTTTGATTCCCCTGTGCCCCGGGGGCCATCGGGCCGCGGCCCGAGCTCCCGCCTCGGCGGCATGTTTTTTCCAGGAGCGCGGAAGAGTTTTGAAGGGGAGGGGGGCGGGGGGGGGGCGGAGCGATTTTTGGGGCGCATCGGGCGGCCGAACCGCAGATGTCCGGGCCCAGTGCGCGCGCCCGACATGGCAGGCGCGGGCGCGCGAGCGAGTTCTCGACCGTTGGCGCATCTGTAAGTTCATGCCCCGCCCCGCGCGCGGGAATGGAAACTTGGTCTGCGGCTTCCCATTGAACGCGTGGCCGTCGCCCCCCATGCTGCTCAGCGCGCAAAGCGCGCGAGCAGCATGGGGGGCTTTGCGTTGTCGCATGAGAAGTGCGCGGGACCGAACCGAACGGTCGGCGGCGCCCGCTCCTGCGCCGCGCGCGAGGCCATCGCGTCAGCGCGGGAGGCTACAAGGGCCTGGGCCGTCGCCCTGGGGCGCGGGCACAGCGCGAGGCCCGCGCGGGTCTCTCGCGCCGAGCATGCGCAACAAGGTCGGCCCGCCCGCCGGCTGGCGCTCGCGGGCGACGCGACGCCGGCGCCGACTGCGAGGCCGACTGGGCCCGGGGGATTCCTGAGAATCCCGGGAAGGGGCAGCGGGCCGCGATGGAATCGGCGCGGTCGTTGGCGCCCCCCCCGCGCCCGGCCCCCCCTGCAAGCCGACTCCTCCTAAGGAGCCCCGCCGCTTTCCGAGAAGGCCTTCGCCTTCTCAGTTCCCCCCCTCGCTCGCCGCCGAGTGCCCCCTGGCCCAAGGTGCGCCCAGGATTTCCGGGGGGGGGCCCCACGGTCGGAGGGTACCAACTATACACCAACACCGATCCTGGCCAGTATCACCCTGGGCCCAGGATCGGTGTATACGCCCTCCTGCCTGGGGCAGGAAGGCATATACACCGATCCTGGGCCTAGGATCGGCCTGGGCTGGATCGGTGTAGGTGTATAGCTGGTGCCCTCCGACACCCCTCACCAGGCCCGGGGGGGCCCAGGGGCTCCCGAACGGAGCGAAGAGCTGGCTGGGGGTACCTTGGGCCCGGGGCACCCTCCGCCACCCCCGACGGGAGGGCCCGCACCGGAGGTCCCGTCGGCGAAGAGCCACCCTTGCGCTGAGTCGGGCGTGCCCCTCCACAGGAGAGGGAAACTCCCAAATGTAGCAGAACAAATAGTATACGAGGGCGATCTTCTACCATGTCGGATCAGTTCTGAATATTCTGTTGTGACCGTCTCCCATTCTCCCTCCCCAGATCCGCCTGCAGGGGGACATGCCTGTAGGGGGACATCCTCCCAAACAGCAGCACAAATAGTATGAGGACGATTTTCGACCATGTCGGATCAGTGTTGAACATGTTGTGCCCATCTCCCATCTTTCCCTCCCCAGAATCCGCCTCCAGGGGGACATGCCCGACCTAACGAACCCTGGCGTGCAGCCGGCTCCCGCAGGACTGAAGGGGCCCTGGGACGCGCAAATAAATGCACACAAATAACAGGATCCCCCATCTGTTCCCTCATCTTCTGGGCTTCTGTCTTCCCCCCCCCACTTCCCGTACTTTCCCCTATTTTCCTGGGGAGTCGACGATGAATTGTGTCTGTGTGTTTTGCCCCCTCCTGCAGGACGGCGTGCTCCCAGCGCTGCCGCGCGTCGCCGCTGAAGACCAGCAGGGAGCGGCGCGGCAGCGGCACGTCGATGCGCCAGGCCGGCGGCGGGGGCCCCGCGCCGCTCGGCCGCGGCCCCGCCGGCGGGGCGGGGGAGAAGAAGGAGAGCGCCGAGTCCTCGAGCAGGCTGAGGTCCAGGATGCTCAGCGGGCGACGGCAAGGAGTCAGAGAGAGTACCGTCGGGGCGTTGACCTAAGGCACCCAAAATAAGGAACGAGGTCCCTTTTTGCTCCATAAGTTAACCTTCCATTTCCTGTCGAAAACACCAGGAAAGCCTGTGGCAAGTGCGAAACACTTAAGGAACGCGGAGCCCCTCCCCAACGAAAAGGGTTCCTTCTTCAGGGCTGAGGTCCAGGATGCTCAGCGGGCGACGGCAAGGAGTCAAAGAGAGTAGAATTAGAAGCCTGGAAATGGGCACCAGCACCAATGCAGGGGTTTGCCTCCGCAGGGGGAAGATGATCCTAGATTTCGGTGTTGGTGGTAATATTTCGGTCACCTTGGAAGCCAGAATATTATCACCATCACCGAGATCGGAATCTTCTTCCCTCGGTGGAGGCACACCGCCGATATTGGTGTTGGTGTCAACCTCTAGGCCTGCGATAGAAGAAGAGAACAAAAACACATGAGCGTAAACTTTTGGCGCTCCGCGCGGAGTTCCTGGATTCGCGCCGGACCCCCCCTCCCTGGCGCGCGGAGCGCGCCAGGGGCGGCGCCGCAGGCGCTGCCAGGGGGCCCCAGCGCCGATCCGAGATATCTGCGCGGAACTCCGAAACATTATTCTTATCTCGTTGTTTCTTCAAAATTATGAAACCGTTTCGTCACCGGGGGCGCCTGTCCCAAGGTGGCTAGCAATGCCCTGGCAAGTCCTGACGTGCCACCGTAGGATAATACAAACTGTCCAGCCGCCCCGGGACCCCCCGGCGGCGATAAAAGTGCATCTGATATACCGCACGCCGCC
>CAUYUJ010002991.1:10000-48196 GCA_963575745.1 Prorocentrum cordatum
AGGAGGGCGAGAAGGCGAGGGCGCGGGCCGAGGTCGGGAGCTCTTGCTTTCAGCGTGTCGCCCGCAGCCGCCCTTCGGCGTGGTGGGCCGGAACCGGCGAAGCGACGCGCTGACCGCAAGTCCCCGACCGTGGGGGACGGGGAAATGGAGACGGGGAGGGGGAATGGGGGAGGCGAATGGCGAGGGCGAGGAAGAGAGGGCAGGCGAGGGGGGGGGCAGAAGGGAGAGAGGCCAGGGGCGAGGCGGAGGGGAAGAGGGCAGACGAGGGGGCGAGGGCTGAGCAAGAAGGGGAGGGGGGAGGGGCAGGGTGATGGGGAAGGGAAGTAGGTAACCTTGTGCCGATGATACAAAAGGACCCCCCACTTTCCACGCTAGAGTTGATTATCCACGGCCAAGAAGAGTTTGGTCAGGGGCGCGGGGCGCGGAGGCCGAACTTGTTTTATCACTGTGAAAAGTTCACCATCGAGGTTGACGTCCTTCTTATGCTGAGATAGCAACATCAAGCGAAGCGAAGACGTTTTCGAGGATGTCTCAAGCGAAACCAACAGTGTTTGGAGGCAGCCTCAAGCGAAACGATCAATGTTTCAAGGATATCTCAAGCGGAACCAACAATTATTCGAGGATGTCTCAAGCGAAGCGAGCAACTTGTCGATGAGAGACTTCCTCCTCCTCCTCCTCCTCCTCCTCCTCCTCCTACTACTCCTCCTCCTCTTCCCCTCCTCCTCCTCGTTCAATCATCCTCCTCCTCATCCTCCTCCGTGCCTCTCCTCTCCTCCCCTCCTCCTCCTCCTCTCCTCCTCCTCCTTCTCTCCTCCTCCTCCTCCTCCCCCCCTCCCCCTTCCCATCCCTCACCTCTCCTACCCTCCTCCTCCTCCTCCTCCTCAGAGTCCTCCTCCTCCTCCTCCTCCTCCTCCTCCCTCCTCCTCCTCCTACTCCTCCTCCGCCCCTCCCTCCCCCCCCCCTCTCCTCCTCCCTCCTACTCTCCTCCTCTCCTCCTCCGCCTCCCTCCTCCTCCTCTCCTCCGCCTCCTCCTCCTCCTCCTCCTCCTCCGCCTCATCCTCCTCATCCTCCTCCTCCTCCTTCCTCCTCCTCCTCCTCCCTCCTCCTCCTCCTCCGCCTCGCCTCCGCCTCCGCCTCCCCCGCCTCTCCTCCTCCTCCTCCTCCTCCTCCTCCGCCCCTCTACCTCCTCCTCCTCCTCCTCCTCCTCCCCTCCCTTCCTCACTCCTCCCCTCCCTCCTTCCTCCTCCTCCTCCTCCTCCTCCTCCTCCTCCTCCTCCTCCCCTCTCCTCCTCCTCCTCTCCTCCTCCTCCCCTCCTCCTCCTCCTCTCCTCCTCCTCCTCTCCTCCTCCTCCTCCTCCTCTCCTCCTCATCATCCTCTCCTCCTCCTCCTCCTCTCCTCCTCCTCATCCTCCTCCTCCTCCCCTCCTCCTCCTCCTCCCCTCCTCCATCCTCCTCAGTGTCCTCCTCCTCCTCCTCACTCCTCATACCTCCCTCCTCCTCCTCGCTCCTCCTCCCCTCCTCCTCCTCCTCCTCTCCTCCTCTCCTCCTCCTCCGCTCCTATCCTCCTCCATCCTGCCTCCTCCTCCTCCTTCCTACTCCTCCTCCTCCTCATCCTCCTCTCTCTCTCTCTCTCTTCTCTCTCTCGCTCTCTCTCTCTCTCCTTCTGTCTGTCTATATTTCTCTACTTCTCTCTCTCTCTCTCTCTCTCTGTCGAACTATATGTATATGTCTGTCTCTGTCTCTATCTGTCTTTCTCCTTCTCCCCCTGGTCCCCTGAACTTTTTTATAGCTGTGGTTTACTATCCACGAAAGCCGAGGCACGTGAGCTACCCTACACGAGCAGATGAAAATCTGAATTTCCATTGTTTGTTTACACATCAAATATAATATGTTTGGAACTTTGGCGTTTCTCCTCCTCCTCCTCCTCCTCCTCCTCCTCCTCCTCCTCCTCCTCCTCCTCCTCTGTCTCCTTCTGTCTATGTTTCTCTACTTCTCTCTATATATATAACTATATGTATATTTCTGTCTCTGTCTCGATCTGTCTTCCTCCTTCTCCCCCTGGCACCCTGGACCTCGATCCTCGATCTTCGATGTTCGACCCTCGGACCTCGATCCTCGATCCTCGGACCTCGCCGCCGTCGATCCTCGGACCTCGATCCTCGACTCTGGGATCTCGATCCTCGATCCTCCTCCCACATGCTGGCCTCCGGTAGGCAACATTTATAATCTCCCCGCGACCCCGAATTTATTATCCCTGTGGGATTATTCTCCGTGGGACATGGTTAACCCTTCCCTGGGGCTCTCGCTGATCTTGAGAATGTCTCAAGCGGTTTGCCTAGTTTGCTGGCCAGACTCGTGGGCACGGATCCTCCTCAGGATGCCACAGGAGGCTCCAGCAGGCTCCAGGCGGCCCCAGGAGGCAGCCCCCATAAGGCCACATGAGGCCCCAAGCCGCCCCAAGAGGCCCCAGGAGGGCACCAGGAACTCCAAGGAGGCCACAGGAGGCTACAGGAGGCCACAGGAAACGCCGGCAGGCACCAGGAAGCCACGGAAGGCCCCAGGAGCCCCCACGAGGCCACAGGAGCAGGAGGCTTCATAAGGCCACAGGAGCGGCTCCAATCCCTGATGTTTGACGTATGTTCCTATAGATTGGGCCTCTCCTGGAAGAGGACACGCGAGGGCCCAGGAGGCCTCCGGAGGCCACAGGAAGCCCCAAGAGGCCCCAGGAGGCCCCAGGAGGCTCCAGGAGGCCCCATGAAGCCCCAGGAGGCTTCAAGAGGCCACACGAGGCCCCAGGCTCATGCGCAGAGACGCACTAATACTACTGAGACTTTTTCACGCTCCAACTCATTCATAGTTTGATTCACTCCCAGACCGTCAGTACTCAAACCCGCTTATGTTCGAAAACTCTTGCGCCAAGACACTCACTGCGGACAGGTCCATGCTAATAGATGCAAAAAAGGGGAGCTCCACGCAGTGAATAATTTGATACAACTCGATTGAGCCAACACTTCAGCCAAAATGGCTACGGATCAGACCGTCTAGGGCTATCTGGAAGCCTCCAGAAGTCTCTTGGGAGGAAGCCGAAGCCATAACATCTGAGGCTCTGGCTGCAAATCCCCATCAGACTCCCCCTACATTTGCACGCGAAGCGCGCTTTCCGTCATCCGCCACCCCTGTCTCCTGCGGAGGGGTGCTGGGTCCTCCACGCTCTATACTTCGCTCCACCAGGGCCGATCTCTAACTTGCAGAACGCTCGCTTTCAGACGTTCGAGATGACCCACGATGTCTTCCGAGATGACCCAGAGCGTCCCCCAGGTCTGCCAAAGGCGCCCCCCAGACGGTCCAAGATGACCCCCGGCGGCCCAAGACCGACTCAAAACGGGGCAAGAGCGAGTGCGGGGAGGAGAGGAGAGGAGGAGACGGCAGGAGACCAGGGGGAGAAGGACGCGGACGTGGAGGGGGTCGAGGGGCGTGAGCAACCGAAGCGCACACAGCAGAGCAAGCGGGAGCCGAGGTGGAGTGCAGGCCGCGGCGACGGGTGAGCGCCCACCGCCCGCCTGCGCGCCCAGCCTGGCTGGCCCCTCCCTGCGCCCAGGGCTGGCGCACATCTGCCCCAGCTCTTATGGGCCCCGGCCCGGAGGGCCCCCGCGGCGGGCAGATATACCGCTCCTGGGCCCCCGCACGGGCCCGACCGGGCCCGTGCGGGAGGCTCGTCGGCACCCCCCGCGCTGCCCAGACATCCGACGCCTGGATCTTTCGGGACACGGGCCCCCGACTTCCCGACCACTTCCCTGGGGCCGGTTTTTCATTCCGAGTCGCCTCCTCCTCCACCTCCACCTCCTCCTCCTCCTCCTCCTCCTCCTCCTCCTCCTCCACCTCCTCCTCCTCCTCCTCCTCCTCCTCCTCCTCCTCCTCCTCCTCCTCCTCCTCCTCCTCCTCCTCCTCCTCCTTCCGAGTCGGTGTTTGACGGCCCTGAGGACTGGTGAGGGCCCCGGAGAGGCCCAAAACTGCGAAAAGCCTTCGTCGCGACTTTTTTTCGAGGCGCCCGATGTCTGGGCGTGGCAGAGGCGAGGCACGGCACGCGGAGCGAGCGCGCGAGGCACGGCCGGCGGCGCGCGCGGCGCGTCGCGCGCGCTCCTTTTCCGTGCGGCGCGCGCCGGCCCCGCACGGGAGGTGAATTCCGTGGGGTCGCGCGCCCGGCCGGCCAGTCCTGCCGGCGCGAGCGCCCGGCAGCACAACGAGGGGGAGGAGGAGGAGGAGGAGGAGGAGGAGGAGGAGGAGGAGGAGGAGGAGGAGGCGGAGGAGGAGGAGGAGGAGGAGGAGGAGGAGGAGGAGGAGGACAAGCTAGGTGCGCTCGCGTCATATCTGACATCCTACCCCTCCCTCCCATCCCTTACCATGGCGTAGATCCCCTCTCTACTCGCACAGTCGAATGTCGAGCAGGGCAATGATCGCGAAAGGGTACGCGATGCATTGTAGAGCACGGCATGGCATGGCGTAGAAGAGCACCGCAAAGCGTAGTATCAACCTAGCATTGCATTGCATGCCGTGGCATGGCACGGGAAATGACGCCAGCGCTGTAGCGCGAGCACGAATCGAAACGAGCGGAAGCGCGGAAATGAGGCCAGCGCTGCAGCGGGAGCACGATTCGGAACGAGCGGGGCCCGAAAATGAAGCCAGCGCCTCAGCGAGAGCAGCATTTTGAAAAAAAATGCAAGCGAAAACCCAAATCCCGGGAATCCTGTGTAAAAAACAGTACGCGGGGGGAGGGGGTCGAACACTCCCAGCACGTCATCAGGGGAAGAGGGAGAGTAGTATTCATATTGAGAAATTGTGGAGGAGGAGGGGGGGGGAGAGAGAGCGGAGAGCGGAGAGAGGAGAGCGGAGAGAGGGAGCAGGGGGGAGGGAGCAGGGCGGAAGGAGGAGGGGGCAGGGAGGAAGGGGCCCGGAGGGAAAGCGGCAGGGAGGAGAGGGCAGAAACGGAACGAGGGGCTGGAGACACGAAGGCGCCATCAGCCCCGACAGGGCGATTGAGGAACACGAAGAAAATCGTGAACGTAGCGGTAAACGAGGAGGACGAGGGGCTGCAGAGGAGGACGCGTGAGGAAGGTGAGTAGAGAAGGAAAGCACATCTCCGTAGACAACGATGACAGACGCAAAGAACTTTCACCGAGACGATCACGGAGGTCGCTGAGCTTAGACTCCGCTGCGCACATGTCTGAACTCGTGCGGCCTGCTGGGACTTCGATGCCGGCACTTCCTGCTAGAACGTCAGTGCTTTCTCTCAATCGCTGCTGGCACTTCGTCGTGCCTGTTCGGGCCAGGCCATCCATAGTCCAATTCAACAACGCAAATGTATTGCTGTCTTGATGCGGGGCATGGGCAAGTCAGTAGCTGGTCATTCCGGCACATGCGAATTCCGAAATACGGAAACTGATTTTTAGGCCCAGCCCATCAGACAATAACCAGAGCTTAAGGCGTATACGTTTTCTGTAACAGACATTTTTGAAGGCGAGGCAATACCCGGTCCACAGCCAGACATGAGAGATGGCATGTGATCACAGCCACGATGTTGCTTGGATGACTGGTTTTAAAGGGAGTATCGGTTTCAACATCAACATCACGTCTGATGGGTGGAATATGAATCCCCTTATGTCATGGCTTGACTGATGCATTGATGGATGTTGTCGTTGCAGTTGATATTCTGGAGGTTGTGATTGGCAGGGCGCATAGAAGTGACGTCCTGGAGCTCCTCTTCATCGTCACAGAATTGGGCTGCTGCGCGATGGCACAAACGCCGTTGCCCCGCTTCCCCCTTCGACGACTGGCATCCCCACTCTTACATCCCATGCTTCCCCGCGACTGATCCAAAGCCATGACTCGCGCTATGGGGATCATGGCGCTCTGACCGTGTCAAAACATAGACTGTGCCGTCGCTGTCGGTACCAGTCTGCCTAGATTGAACGGTCCGACGCCTTGCCTCGTAGCGGCACCCTTCACCTCGCCCGTCCAGAATTGGACTGGTCGAAGCTGGATGGGAAGGGGGAGTGGGAAGGGGGAGCGAGAAAGAGAGGCGAGAAGGGTGAGAGTAGGTCGGGCCGGGCGAAAGGGGGGGATAGCAAAGGGGGGGGGTGAGAATCAGCTCACGTAGCGAATTCTCCCGGCGCCTCCCGCCGCCGGGAGGCGCCCTTGTGTGGAAGAATGGGCCCGGCGGCGGGGCCGAAACCAGCTGCGTGCAGCAGATTTCGTAGCCCCCCCTCCCCCTATCCCCCCCTTTCGCTCGGCCCGAGCATAGGGGGAGGGAGCCAAATGCCTCAGGCCCTCGGCCCCTGCCGGCCGGGAGCACTGCGAGCCCCAGCCTGGCAGGAGGGAGCACAGAGCAGCTGCAGCGGGCTCTTCTTGAAAGGCGCCATCGCAGCAGCCTCTGAAAACACACGCGCGCTCTTCATCGCAGGCACTTCCCTCCGCATCGCCCTCCCGTCCCCTCCCCTCGCCCTGCTCCCCCAGCCCCACCTCCTCCTTGCCGCTCCCGCCCAGTCCCCGTGACCCATCCCATCCCCTGCCCCCCCACTCCCGCCCTGCCCTCCCCATCCTCGTTTGTATACCCTGGGCCGTCACGCGAGACCCGCTGCCATCTCCCCCGGTATCATCTCCCCCCCCATCCACAATTACACAATATGATTACTGCTCCCCTCTCTCCCCTGATGACGTCCCGAAGATATCCGCCCCCCCCCCCTTCGCGTACTGCTTCCTACACGCAGGATTCCCGGGAAATGTGTTGTTGCTTGTTCTGAGGGAGCGCGTTTCACGGGCGCTTGCCTTGGGAACATTCGGCGGCGCGTTTCGAACGGGGGTGGGCCCCCCCAAACACTCGGCGCCGTCGATCAAAACCGGGGGGGCTCCCCTCCCCCCCAGCCCCCCCCCCCCTCCCGAACCCCCCCACCCCTCCCCAACGCGGGCGTTCAAACTTCCCCCCCCCCCTCGGCGCCGGCGCCGGCGCTAGCGGCCGCCACTTGCGCACACGGCGGGGACGAAGCGACGATGAGCAGAGGCAGCCCCAGGGGGTGCGGGCGGGTTGAACCTCCCCCCCTTCGCGCCGGCGTCGGCGCTGGCGGCGGCCAGCAGCGCCGGCGCTGGCGCCACCACCACCACCACCACCACCACAACCCACAACCACAACCACCACCGTCGTCCTCGTCGACGCTCCCCGCCACCGCCGCTCGCCGCCGCAGGCGCCGGCGCTGGCCCGATTTCCCCGCCGCCGTCGCCAGCCGCCGCCGACGCAAGCGCCGGCCCGAGGAGAGGGGAAGCAGGGAGGGGAAGGGGGGGGGTTGAACCCCCCCCCTCCGTCACGGGAGCGGTGGTGGGGGGGCCCCCCAGGGGGGTTCGAACCCCCCCCCCTCAATCCAGGGAGGGGGTGCGGTTCCAAAACACCCCCCCCCCTCCAAGCGACCACAGAACGCACTCTTTCGTTGTTTTCCTAAATATTGCTCCCGCTGAGGCACTGGCCTCAGTTTCGGGCGTCCGCTCGTTCCGAATCGTGCTCCCGCTGTTCGCTTGCCTCATTTCTGGGATTCTGCTCGTTCCGAATCGTGCTCCCGCTGAAGCGCTGGAATCATTTCCGCGCTTCCGCTCGTTCCGAATCGTGCTCCCGCTGCAGGTCTGGCGTCATTATGTGCCATGCCACGGCATGGTTTTCGGTCCTTCCAAATAAGCCTCAAAAACTAAAACAAACTTCCCCGAAAAAACCATAGAAAGTGATTGCACATTCGGTGTCGATTCGTTGATTTCTTGTGCCGCAAAAGCCCCCCCTCCACTTTGGGGCGTAGCCACGCCATGCTACGTCATGCTACGCTTTGATATTCAACACCATGCTATGCCATGTAATGCTACGCCATGCTGCGACATCCGACTGTGCGAATAGAGAGGAGATCTACGCCATGGTCAAGGATTGGAGGGAGGGGTAGGACGTCAGATATGACGCGAGCGCACCTAGCTTACCACCAGCACTCTCCCTTCCCCCCACCCGCCCTTACATACTTTACCAGCCTGAAACATATCCCTATCCCTATGCTGGACACCTCCTCATCACGATGCCAATCTTAGGGAGTCCCTTCTTTTTTGAGGGCGAACCCCTCAGATTGTCATCGCCTTTCGGCGTGTCAGTCCGAGGGATAGGGATACGTTCGAGGATGGTAAATAATCTCCCCCGGAGCCCTCAGTCACTGACGCGGCATGGTCGCAAAAAAACCCTGTTTTTTTTGCAATCCTGACGGGTTTTTGTTGCAATCCTGGTTTTTTTTGCAATCAGGTTTTTGTTTGCAATCCTGGGCTTTTTGCAATCCTGTTTTTTTTGCAATCCTGGGTTTTTTGCAATCCTGCGTTCAAGCCTGACCTCACTTCGTCCAGGGCAGCCGGGCCCGCACCAAAGAGCGGTGGCTCCTTCTCTGTCGCTCCCTCGCCCTCTGCCTCGCCGCCCGCTCCCCCCCTGGCCCCTCTCCGCTGCACTGCCCCCATACCGCGCTCGCACATCCTCACACACGCCCCCTCCAGCGCGTCCGCCAGCGCAATAGCCTCTCTCCTACAGTCGGGGCGTTGGCCCAAGGAACCCTAAAGCAGGAACGAGGCCCCTATTCTCCATAACTTGAACTTCGACTTCCGGTCGAAAGCCTGAGGACAACCTGAGGCAAGCTGCGAAACACGTAAGGAACGCGGAGCCCCTCCCCAACCAGAAGGGTTCCTTCTTCAGGGCCCCGACTGTACAGTCGCCCAGCGCGTCTGCCAGCGCAACAGCTTCTCTCCCACGGTCGCCCCCGCACCGCCCCCGTGATGCCCATCGCCCCAAAAGCGGCAACATGGAACAGGTCGGCGGTTTAAGCGGTGGGGAGTAGGCCTGCCCGTCCCCGAAGACGAGGGCAAAAGGGAAGCGCCCGTCGACTGTCAGAGCAGTCCGGCGCTTCGGGCAAACCGAGGCCTCGGGGTCACAGAAACAGTGCTTCCGGCGAGCGGCGTGTGCCCCCTCCTCCGCAAAGGTAGTCCCATCCTCCTCTCCCTCATCGTCCCCTGTTCACCCCGGCGTCCAAGTCTCGTCGCCCCCTCGCCGCCCCTAGGGGACCACATGCGAACCCGACCCCTGCCCCCCACGATTTCTGAGGGGGAGGATGGGGTTCACTTCGCTCGGGAGCCCCGAACGAAGTGAACCCCACCCTCCCCCCTCAGAAATCGTGGGGGGCTATAGGGGTTAGGATTCGCATGGGGCCCCCTCTCCTTCCTCCTCCTCCTCCTCCTCCTCCTTTCTCCTCCTCCCCCTCCTCCTCCTCCTCCTCCTCCCTCCTCCTCCTCCTCCTCCTCCTCCTCCTCTTCCTCCTCCTCCTCCTCCTCCTCCTCCCCCCCGCTTTCCCCTCGTTCCGATTACTCTCCCGCTTCGCGAGCGCCGCGTCGTGGCAGGGCAAGGGGGCCGCCTCGCGCCGGCCTGGCGTTGACAGCTATACACAGTACAGTGGGGCCACAGCTCCAGGGAAGCTCCGGTCTGCGCTCCCGCCGGACGGAGGGCGAGGAGCAGGAGGGAGGGCTCGAGGAAATGGCAGGAGTTTGAAGCTGGAAGCTCCCTCGCCCTCGTCCTTTCTGCCCTTCCGTGCTGACCTCTCGCGCTCCTGCGCTCCGTGAAACGCCGAGCTGTCTTGCGCTTCCTGAGGCTGTCGAGAGCTTCGCTGCATCACCTCCCACGCCCTCCGCAGAGGTCGGGAGGTATGGAAGGATGGAGGTTGAAGGGGCCCAAGGACACACAAATGAATACACACAAATAATCTAATTCCCCATATTTTCTCATATTTTATGGGTGTTTGTCTCCCCCCCACACTTCCCATATTTTCCCATATTTTCCTGGGAGTCGACGATTTATTGTGTCTGTGTGCTTCTTTCCCTCCTAAGAGGTGGAGGGCGGAGGAGCTGCACGAGCGGGGCCCAGGGAGGATGTCGATAGCTTCACTGCATCACCTTCCACGCCTTCCGCAGAGGTCGGGAGGTATGGAAGATGGAGGTGGAGGGCGGAGGAGCTGGACAAGCGGGGCCAAGGGAGGACGGGGCGGAGTGCCCGCAGGAGCGGGAGGACCACGGTGCGGCGGCAGGAGCGGCAGCCGCGGGGGCCGCAGCAGCAGGGGCAGGCAGCGGGAGCGGCAGGGGGACATTACGACGACGACGACGACGACGACGACGACGACGACGACGACGACGACGACGACGACGACGACGACGGCTGCAGCAGCAGATGCAGGAGCAAGGAGGCGAAGGAGCCGGAAGGAGACGATGGAGCACGGAGCGCGCGCTCGCAGCAACCATGCCCGCTGCAATCACAGGCGGAGGAGGGGAACGAGGCGAGAAGGAGGAGGGAGAAGGAGGAGAAGGAGGAGGAGGAGGAGGAGGAGGAGGGAGGTGAGGAGGATAGTGAGGAGGATGGTGAGGAGGAGGAGGATGACGACGACGACAACGTGGCGGACGAGGAGTGCGGTCAAGAGGGCAGAGAGGCGCGGCGCGGGCCGCATGCGGCAGGCTCGGGCGAGATCAGTTGTAGCTGAACTCCCGCTCACCAAGCCCCGAAGCAGCACTCGACCACTGAGGGCGGATTGCCGTCTTTGTGGCCACCCTCCCCCCATGGCGCGCCTCCCAGAGCTCCAGCGCAGTGACAAAAAAATCAAGACGGAGGTGCTTCTCACATTTCGGCCCCTAGGGGACCTCGCTGGGCCTCGGGACCGCGTCAAAAAGCGACTTAGGATGAAAGGCCGGTCCTGGGGAATGGGTAGAGACTTCCAGGGACCCCCGTATTGAACAAATCAAGACCCCGGACCTCTGGGCTTGCGGAGCCGAGCAGGGGTTGGCGGCAGTCTCCAGGCCGATGTGTGGTTCGCCCTGACCACCACCAGGGTGCACTGGCGGCGCAGAGAAGGAGGTACAGTCGAGGCGTTGACCCAAGGAACCCCAAATAAGGAACGAGGCCCCTTTTTTCCACGAGTCAAACTTCGCCTTCCCCTCGAAAACTGAAGGAAAACCTCAGGCAAGGTGTGGAACAAATAAGGAACACCGAGCCCCTCCCCAGCGCAAAGGGTTCCTTCTTCAGCGCCCCGACTGTACGGCGAGGGGGCGGCCTTCCAGGAAGGCAGGGGGGCCAATCCGCAGGGGCCCGCCGGGGGGCCCCTGCGGTCGAGAGCTGCTGCCTGGCGCTTCGCAGCGCTGCGGCGGCCCCTGCGGCACGCGATGCCCTGCAAGCGGGTGCGGTGGCGCTCCGCTCCGCGGGGCGGGAGGCTGGGAGAAGCTCAGGGCGTGGGCGCTGGAACCTGGAGACATGAATCGAGCGCCGCGCCGAAGCGCGGTGGGGGGCCAGAGCCGGCGGAGCGACACGCTAAGGCTAAGCTTCTGACCGTTACATGATGAGAGCTTCAGAAACCCAGAAGGCTTCTGAGAAGCACCCTGCCTGCTGGGAGGCCCCCTCCCTCGCCCACCCCCCCATCTCATCTCATGGGAGGGGACCGTATCCGTATGCACAGCCTCGCGTACGGCTCCCCTTGCTAAGGGAACGCGCAGGTACTGATACCGCCGCTCCCCAGACCTCTGCCGGGGTGCGTTCTGACCGGAACGTAGAAGAGAATCTGGCCGTGGCGACCAGAGCTCTCCAGGACGAGCAGCGGTGTCGGTACCTTTGCCCTCTGATCTGCAAGTCGAAGGAGAGCGTGGATGTGGCAACGCCAGGGTCGACCGCATCGAAGAAGCAGAGTACATGGGACGGGGCCCTGGACAGCGACGCCACGGGCATGGATGTGCTGTACGACCTCCTGCGCATCGCCGCCTGCAGCCCTTCAAAAGAGGAGCCACCGTCTCCGACTGCCCACCCCCGCGTGCCCTCTCCCCGGACGACACCCGCCCCGGCCTCCCAGGAGGGCAGCCCGAACTCTGAGGAGTTTCTACCCTCTCCTCCTCTCCCGGTCTTCCCGGCCCGCGCTGGGCCCCGCGCCGTCAGCCCCGCGCCCGCCCGAAGCGCCGGCAGCGGCTGCCAGCTCAGCGGGACGGCTTGCGCTGCGCAGCACGGGGCCGCCGCTGGCCTATGTCGAGGCCTCCCAGATGGGGGTCGGCGTAGATGGGGTCGGAGGATCGCGCCGCATCGGCGATGCATCGGGGATGCACTGGCGTCGCATCGCCGACGTCGGCGATGCATTGGCGACGTCGACGTGAAGCAAATCGGGCTCCACGCCGAGCCGCATCGGCGATGCATCGGCGATGCGGCGCGATCCTCCGACCCCATCTACTCCGACCCCATCTGGGAGGCCTAGACTATAGCGCGCGCCAGCACAGGGCTGCGAGACGGGCATTTATCCATATCCAGCGCCTGGAGACCGACGTCCTGGTGCCCCAGCGGGCGGTGGATATGGATATATTATGGCCGCCGAGGGCCCGAACATATGTGCATATATGTATATATAAAAATAGATAGATCGATTCCCCAATCAGAGCTTGCCTCTGTAGGGGTCCTAGCAGATTCATATGGGTAAAGTAGGTTTGTCGCCGATTCTCGCTGCACGCCCGGATGCCCGGGTGCCCGGGGGTGCCCGGGGCCTGGGTGCCCAGGGGGTGCCTGGGGGGTGCCCGGGGGTGCCCGGGGGTGCCCGGGTGCCCGGGTGCCCGGGCGTGCCCGGGCGTGCCCGGGGGTGCCCTATAGCTCCATAGCCATAAGCCCTATAGCCCTATAGCACTATAGCACAATAGCCCAATAGCCTAATAGCCCTACAACTCTATAGCCCTATAGCTCTATAGCCCTATAGCTCAATAGCCCTATAGCACTATAGCCCCCTAGCCCTATAGCCCTGATTGGGTTTTTCTCGCTTATCATATAGATGCATCTATATATATAGAGAGAGAGAGAGACGTGTGTGTATATATATATATCAATAAAAACACGCACACACACACACACACTCACACACACATACATATCCACCGCCCGTGGAGGTCCACGAGGATCGATCCCCCAGGCGGTGGATATGGACAAACCCCCAGCTCGGACGGGCGCGCCCGCTGCCCGAGCCTCGGCCTGCCGCGCAGTCGCTGCCCGGCCTGCAGCTGGGCGCGCGCTCGTCGCGCGGGGCGGGCCTGCCCTCCCGGCGGCTGCGCTGCAGCCTCAGGCTCGCGGGTGCAATGGCAATGGACGCCCTAGTAGTCCCATCATGGCATGGTTGTTTAAAGTGTTGAATGTTCCCGACGCCTTCGATATCACAGAAACTGGTTCGGCATGCTTAAACCGTTCTCCGGCATCTAGAAATGATTTGGCAACATGCCTCCTCTCCATTGATCGACTTCCACGACCTCAGGCTGAGCCGGCGCAAGCGCAGCGCCGGGCCTGCGTGGCCGCGCGGACCGCGTTCGTGGCGTGTCCCTGCAGCGCACACCCTCAGTGTTGCTGCAGCTGCCGGATGGCCGCGGCGCGCGCTGGTCCCCGTGGATGTGCGAGATGCCGCCGCGAGGGCTGCCGCGTCCTTTTCCTGTTGTTTGGCTCGCGCGCGTGCTGTTCGAAGCACGAGCCAAGTGGAAAAAGATCACACATCGGATCCGCAACCCTAGTTTAGAGGGGTGAAGGCCGATGCTGCAGTACGCAGCGGCTGTACCGCCCAGGCGGAAGCATCTCCTCAAACGCACTGTCGAAGCACAACAAAAGCTGTGACGGCACAAGTGCTGCCACGTCCTCGCCGAACACCCCCTGGTCTTCTATGACAAGTTGGACCGGTGGGAAGCCTAGCCCTTCCTCCTCCTCCACCTCCTCCTCATCCTCCTCCTCCTCCTCCTCATCATCATCATCACCATCACCATCATCATCATCATCATCATCATCATCATCATCATCATCATCATCATCATCATCATCATCATCATCATCATCACCATCATCATCAACACTACCATCGCCAGCATGATTATCATACTCATCATAATCGTCATCATCATCATCATCATCATCATCATCATCAGCAGCATCATCATCACCATCATCCTCATCAGCAGCAGCAGCATCATTATCAGCATCATTATCAGCATCATCGTCATCATCAGCAGCATCATAATCATCAGCATCATCAGCATCATCATCCTCATCCTCACATCCACATCATCATCAGCATCATCAGCATCATCATCATCACCAGCATCATCATCAGCAGCAGCACCATCACCATCATCAGATTCATCATCATCAACATCAACATCAACATCAACATCATCAGCAGCAGCAGCATCATCCGCATCATGAATGTATGATCCTCCTGCTCGTCTTCCACTTCCTCCTCTTCATCCTTCGTTTCCTCCGTCTCTTCCCCCGCTCCTCCATGTCCGTTCTCCTCCTCACCATGGTCCTCCTTCCACCCTGACCCTTCTCCGCCCTTCTCCACTGTACCCCATGAACCCGCGCGCAAAGGGATGCTTCCTGGGGGGAGTACCCGCTCGCCGTAGCGGTGCTGTCCTCTGGGGACGCCGTCTTGAAGGCCACCTGGGGCAGGCGTTCTGACTGGACTGCGAGGGGGCAACTGGGGTAGGAGGGAGGGGAAGGAGGAGGAGGAGGAGGAGGAGGAGGAGGAGAAGAAGAAGAAGAAGAAGGGGGAGGGAAGAGGAGGAGGAGGGAAGAGGAGGAGGAGGAGGAAGAGGAGGAGGGAGGAGGAGGCGGCGGGATATAAGCAGCAGGAGCAGCAGGAGGGGGAGCGGGAGCAGGGGGGAAGAACGGCGAGGAGCGGGGAGCAGAACGAGGGGGAACGGGGAACGGAGATTTGGGAAAAGAGGGAGGCCAGTGCCATCAGACTGCTGCACGCGTTGATCGCCACACTGGGCTGCGCAGGCCCAAGCGGAGCACCACTGAGAACCGGATAAAGAGGGGCACGCGATGAACACAAGAACAAGAAGATCAGAAGGCGACAACACGGGACGAGAGAGACGACATAAGAAAAGACAAGGCAAGCGGAAAGACCACGACGACAACAACAAAAAACATGTAACAGAAGCAGCCGCATCTACTACTACTACAACGACACACAACAACAACATCATCAACAACAACAACAACCGCAACAGCAACAACAACAACAACAACAACAACAACAACAACAACACTCATTGTAAGATGTGTGACTCTTACTTGCTTGCGTGTCATTCAAAACGAGTTCCCCACACCCTCGATACCCGCCCTTTTTTTCTTCGATCACACCCCCTTTGGATGTATTGTTTCTCTTTGCCGGGGGCGGCGGGCTTAGACAAGCGGGCAAACCTGAACGGGCGGACATTCCTACGTGGGCGTACATGTGCCCGCCATTGGAATTGGTGTGGGTCCTGCAAAAAGCGGAGGGGGAGAACGAGGGAGAGTGGGAGGAAGGGAGGGGGAGGGACGAAGGAAGAGGGAAAACGCCAGGAGAGAAGGAGCGAATAGGGGGCGGTTGATTAGAGGCAGAGAGGGAGAGAGAGAGAGAGAGAGGAAAAAACAAAACAGACGTATTATAAGAGAGGTAGAGAAGGAGAGAGCGAGAGAGGGGATAGAGAGAGAAAGAAAAACGGGAGGAGCCAGGATAGGGGAGGGAGAAGGGAGGAGGGAGAGGAGGGAGAGGGGATAGGGCAGAGAGGCATCAGGATGAGGGAAGAGAGGAGGGATAGAAAAGGGGGAAGTGGAGGGAGGAGGGAGAAGGGAGAGGGAGGAGGAGCAGGAAGGTAAGAGCGTGAACGTCGAAGGAAGTCCTAGGCGAAAGCGCCGCTCCTGAAGGAAGTCTCGGGCGGGAGCCCACGACGGGCGGGCGATCCCCTGACGGGCGGGTCGGGCGGGTGGGACATTCAAACGGCATGCGTGAGTATGGCGAGAGCGCGATTACTAAGTAAATTGAAACGGCATCCTTGGCGCAGCGTGTTTCCTGAACGTCGAAAGCACGATTTCTGAATACATCGCATGGAAGTCACAGGCGAGAGCGCAACTCCTGAATAACATGTGACGGGCTCTCTGGCGGGAGCGGGGGTTTTGATTAAATTGCGAGGAACTCTTGATTGAATCGCGAGGAAGTCTCAAGCGGGAGCGCCGTTCCTGAGTAAATTGTTAGGAAGTCTCAGATGAGAGTAGGGGTCCGGACTAAATTGCGAGGGAGTCACAGGCGGGAGCACCAATCCCGGGTAAATGGTGAGGAAGTATCAGGGGCGGGGGTCCTGAGAAAATCCGGAGGAAGTCTCAAGCGGGAGCCGTTGTTGTTGTAATCTGGGGGGGCCTGGGGCACAGTTTGACCAGGAAGACTTTCCCTGTCAAAAAACCGGGTGCGAGCGTCGAGGGGCACACTTTGATTGAGAAACAGTATGCACCAGTGAGGGGGGATCAGCGATAACTAAACCTTCAGACATGAGAGCTCAAGAACAACAACAACAACAACAACAACAACAACAACAACAACAACAACAACAACAACAATAATAATAATAATTTTAAGACCGTTCGCCCTTATATGCCCGAGTGTCCAATAACGCGTATTTCCCAAACCCTCGATACCCGCCCTCTTCGTCTTCGATCGAACCCCTTTTGGGGGGTATACCTTTCTTCCCTGCAGACCGGGCCCCGGCAAGCGGCGGGGCGGCCGCGGACCGTCGGCCTGGCCAGCGGCAGCGCTGATCGGCGGGGCGGCCGCGGACCATCGACCCGACCCGAAGAGGGACGGACAGGGGACCGACCACGACGACGACGACGACGACGACGACGACGACGTCGACGACGACGGCGACGACGACGACGACGACGGCGACGACGAGCGAAAGCGAGAGCGAGAGAGAACGACAGCAGGGCCACGAAGGGCACGAAGTAGGCCACGAAGAGGCGACAGCGGGGACACGAAGGGAATACGTGAGCGCGAACAGTTCGGGGGCCACGAAGTGCAAATAATGCGGGGCCACAGAAGACAACTATGGGGCCACTGAGGGTAGCAACTGGGCCACGTAGGACAATGAGGGGGACACAAATGGCGACAGCGGGGCCACGAAGGGCATGCACATGGGGCCACAATGGGCGCGACTCCTGGGTGCCTGGGTGTCGGGAGCGCGGCGCTTGGGCAAATTGCAAGAAATTCCAACGCAAGGCCATTCTTCAGTAAGTTGCAAGCAAGTCTCCAGCGAGAGCGCGACTCCAGAGCGCCGGGAGAGCGATTCCTGAATAAATTGTAAGGAAGTCCCAAGCAAGAGCGCAATTCCTGAATAACATGCAAGGAAGTCTCGGGCGGGAGCGGGGGTCCTGGCTAAATTGTAAGGAAGTCTTAGGTGGGAGCCGTTGTTGTTGTAACCCGCGGCCCAGGGGGCCAGTTTGACCAGGAAGACTTTGCCTGTCAAAAAACAGGGTGCGAGCGTCGAGGGGCACATTTTGATTGGGAAAAAACAATATGCACCGGTGGGGGGGGATCAACAATACTTGTTCTTCAGAAATGAGAATTCAACAACAAAAACCATGTTAAGACTGTTCGCTCTTACCTGCTCGAGGGTCCGTTGACGCGTAGTGCCCAAACCCTCGATACCCGCCCTCTTCGTCTTCGATCGTACCCCGTTTGGGGGCTATACCGTTCTTCCCTGCAGGCTGGGTCCCGGCAAGCGGCGGGGCGGCCGCGAACCGTCGGCCTGGTCAGCGGCAGCGCTGATCGGCGGCAACCCGACCCCAAGGGGGACGGACAGGGGACCGACCACGACGACGACGACGACGTCGTCAACGACGACGACGGCGACGACGACGAGCGAAAGCGAGAGCGAGAGAGAGAACGAAAGCAAGGCCACGAAAGGCACGAAGTAGGCCACGAAGGGCGACAGCGGGGACACGAAGGGAATGCGTATGGGGCCACGACGGGCGCGAACGAGCGGGGGCCACGAAGGGCACAGAATAGGGCCACGGAAGGCAACGACGGGGCCATGAAGGGCAGCAACGGGGCCACGTAGGAGAGCGAGGGGGCCACAAAGGGCGACAGCGGGGCCACGAAAGGCATGCACATGGGGCCACGACGGGCGCGAACGAGCAGGGGCCACGAAAGGCATACGTATATTGGGCCGCAGAGGGCAAGAACGGGGCCACTGAGGGCAGCAACGGGGCCACGAAGGGCAGCGAAGGGGGCCACGAAAGGCGACAGCAGGGCCACGAAGTGCCTGCATATGGGGCCACGACGGGCGCGGAAGAGCGGGCGCCACGAAGGGCAAAAATATATGGGACCATGAAGGGCTGCGAGGGGGCCACGAAGGGCTGCAACGGGACCACGAAGGGCTGCAACGGGGCAACGAAGGGCAGCGAGGGGGCCACGAAGGGCTGCAATGGGGCCACGAAGGGCAGCGAGGGGGCCACGAAGGGCTGCAACGGGGCCACGAAGGGCTGCAACGGGGCCACAGAGGGCAGCAAGGGGGCCACGAGGGGCTGCAACGGGGCCACGAAGGGCAGCGAGGGGGCCACGAGGGGCTGCAACGGGGCCACGAAGGGCAGCGAGGGGGCCACGAAGGGCTGCAACGGGGCCACCAAGGGCAGCGAGGGGGCAACGAAGGGCTGCACCCGATTCCTAAATAATGTGTGAGGGAGTCATAGGCGTGAGCGCGACTCCTGAGCGTCTGAGTGTCGGGAGCGCGGCGCTTGAATAAATCGCGGGGAATTCCAACGCAAGGGCGGTATTCTTGAGTAACTTGCAAGCACGTCTACAGCGAGAGCGCTCCTGAGGAATCTTTCATGCTCCGTCGAAATCCTCTAGGACCCATCGGAACCCTCAAGAATCATCGAGAAATCATGGGGTCCTCGGACTCTCTAGAGATTCTGAGCAATCAAAAAGCATCATTAAAAACTAATTGGAATGCATGATGGGTCCATCGTGGCACACCGTCGCGAATCCACGAAGAGGACGTCCGCCGCGGATGACTCTACACTACTCTGTCCCGGCCGCGTGGCCGATGCTTGGCTTCCCAGCCAGAGCGAGAAGCGGACAATTCATGCCCCTCCCCCGCCAAGAAGCACCCCTCTGCCGGGCGATAGCGGATGGGCAAGCAGGCCCAACATTGGCGGATGGGCTGGTACATCTGGACTCCGAAATGCATGCCGACCTGGGGCCACAGGTAGGATGATGCCGCAGATGATTTCATTCATTATGATGATGATGGTGATGATGATGATCCTGATAATCATCATAATCATCATGACGATGATGCTGATGATGATGATGATGATGCTGATGATGATGATGATGATGATGATGATGATGATGACAGTGATGATGATGCTGATCATGATGGTGACAATGACGATGACGATGACGATGACGATGATGACGACGATGCATATGATGATGATAATGATGATGATGGTGATGATCATGATGATGATGATCATGATGATGGTGCTGACGATGACGATGCTGCTTATGATGATGGTGATGATGATACTGATGATGGTAAGGATGATGGCGGTGGTAATGTTGATGCTGGTGATGCTGATGACGCTGATGCTGATGCTGATGCTGATGCTGATGCTGATGATGATGCTGATGCTGATGCTGATGCTGATGCTGATGCTGATGCTGATGCTGATGCTGACACCGATACTGATGGTGATGCTGCTGCTGATGCTGGTGCTGATGCTACCGATGATGATGCTGACGATGATGATCAGCCCAAGAGCGCAGAATGCCCTCGGAGCACCGACCCTCGATACTTACCTCTGCCCGCCAGCTCCCTGCTGCGCCTCCTCCTCCTCCTCCTCCTCCTTCTCCCCCTCCTCCTCCTCCTCCTCCTCCTCCTCCTCCTCCTCCTCCTCCTCCTCCTCCTCCTCCTCCTCCTCCTCTCTCCTCCCTCCTCTCCGCCTCCTCCTCCTCCTCCTCCTCCTCCTCCTCCTCCTCCTCCTCCTCCTCAATGCCGACCCCGCCCACCTGCTGCGCTAAGCGCAGCGAGGCGGCGCCCGCGCCCAGGCGGCCGCCGCGGCCGGAGGTCTGCGGCGGCGGCCCGCGGCCAGAGGACCTCGCCGCCCCGGGCGCTCCAGGGGTGCCAATGTCGTCGACGTCGCCGACGCGGTCGCATTCGCCCTCCTCCTCCTCCTCCTCCTCCTCCTCCTCCTCCTCCTCCTCCTCCTTGTCCTCCTCCTCCCCCTCCTCGCATTCGGCGCCGTCGCCGCCGTCGCCGTCGCCCTCGTTGTGGCCATCGTCGCCGTCGTAGCCGTCGCCGTCGCTGTCGCTGTCGTCGTCGCCGTCGCCGTGTCCGTTTCCGCCGTGGCCACCGTTGCGCGTCACGCTGCGCGAAGCGTGGAGCGCGAAAATAGCTTCGCGCTCTCGCGGGCCACCCAGGGGAGAAGGGGAGGATGATGAAGTGGAGGAGCCGAGCCGCGAAGCGCGAGCCGCGAAGAACTTCGCGCCCTCGAGGGCGCCCTTGGCTTCCCTGCCGCAAGAGCGCCTGGCCAACACCGACGTCACTCGGGCCCAGCCGCCTGGCATGCCATTTCGCACCCCTGCCTTTCGAATGGATGCAATCCCAGCTCGCGCTGGGGAGGAGGAGGAGGAGGAGGAGGAGGAGGAGGAGGAGGAGGAGGAGGAGGAGGAGGAGGAGGAGGAGGAGGAGGAGGGGGAGGGGGAGGGGGAGGAGAAGTGGCAAGGGCGCTGTGGTGGCCCTCTTGGACCTTCCCCACCTGAGACGCCCCCCCGCCCCAACCCGCCCCGCAGGGAGGGGGGGCCTCCAAGAGGACGGTGCCCAAGAACGGGTGGCTCTCAGAGCATGGCCCGAGGCACGTGCGCGGACCACGGGGCGGGCCAGGGGACGCCTTGAGACAGGACGAGGGGCCACCAGGTCCGAGGAGACGTCGTGGGCCCGGCCACGTCATTGCCCCCCCATGGTCATCATCCCCCCTCTTGCAGAGGCCTCCTAGATGCGGTCGAAGCAGATGGGGTCCGAGGATCGCACCGCATCAGCGATGCATCGGCGACGTCGGCAAATGCATCGGCGGCGACCGCGTGAAGAAACTCGGGCTCCGCATCGGCGGTGCACGATGCGGCGCGATCCTCCGACCCCACCTGCTCGGACCCCGTCTAGGAGGCCCAGACCCCGGCCGCTCCCGAAGGAGGGGGGGGGGCCGAGGCTTCGCCCGCGACGGCCGGGCGACGCAGCCCGTGGCGGCGGCGACGGCGGTGGCGGCCAGTCGAATCGGGGACCCCGGGAGGGGCCGAATGGTTTCTTCAGGGGGGCTCGAGGAAGGAGACGGCGACCAGTCCGCTGAGCACCCGCGTCGCATTGGTACTCCATGCCAGTGCCCCGGGCCGCAGAAGGGAGAGGGGCCAAGTTTGGACGGTGGGACGATGCACACGGCTTCGCAACCGATCGCGAAACATACCCACCAGCCCTACGCACGTTTAGACCCCGCTCAATAGAACACTAGTAAAAGAGAGCCCTGGCCCGATGCCCTTTCCGAGAAAAAAACAGTATGCCCGGAACTGGCCCTGCGACCTCTGGCGTTCTGCTCTCCCGTTGCCCTTCTGCTCCCCGTTCCTCCTCCTCCTCCTCCTCCTCCTCCTCCTCCTCCTCCTCCTCCGCCTCCGCCTCCGCCTCCGCCTCCGCCTCCGCTTCCGCCTCCGTCTCCGCCTCCGCCTCCGCCTCCGCCTCCTCCTCCTCCTCCTCCTCCTCCTCCTCCACTCCTCCTCCTCCTCCTCCTCCTCCTCCTGCTCCTCCTCCTCCTCCTCCTCCTCCTCCTCCTCCTCCTCCTCCTCCTCCTCCCCTCCCTGGACTGCGGCGAGTAGATGGTCCCATCGGATCTGGCCGAGCCCCGGTGCGTGGGAGGCTCGTCGTTCTCCAGGTCCTCGGGTGCGCGCGGGCGTCGCGGCGAACGCACGCGAGCGGATCGGGCGGGTGGTACAGTCCGCCCGTATAATACTCCGAGCTTCTAGCGTCGGGGGGGCGTCACCCCCGCCGACAGCCCTGTATCGACCCCCGTCGCGGGCAGCCATCGCGCGCCGAAAGCGCTCCGATACCCGTCGCGGCGCAACGACCAGGCGAGGTTGACCACCGTCGGGGGGGGTACCCCCCCCACGCTCATTAAGAAACCCAGTAACTCGCCATCGCTCGGACGTCCATTCCCTGTTTTTGTTTCGGTTTCGTGCGTGGTTTGTTCGGCAAATGGTCAAGGATGCTCCTTGATGGTCCTCGCCGAGGAAAAAACGCACACGTCCACGCGATGCCAGGAGTAAGGCTGCGCGATAAGGGTGCAACGCTTTTCGGACGAGCTTCGCCAGCGAGAGCCGCCCAGGATGTGGTGTGCGGGCTGACTGTAAAGGGGGGGGGAGGCGTACGGCAGGTTCGTGTCGTGTCGACCCAACCGTTGGTTCCTGACACCGCGGGGATCGTTCAGCCTTGAACGATCGGCCGTTCCGGGAAACATCAGGATCGTGCAACACCGACCCATTCTGGGCCGCCGGCAGCGTTCAACGTTGAACGCCGCCGGCGGGGTCGCCACCGGTCGACAGGACGCGAACCTGCCGCACGGGGGGGGAAGACAGGGGACCCGAAAAGGGAGCCTCTCGGGCCCCTTTTCGGGGCCCCTGCTGGCTCTCCGAGGGGCCCTGCAGTGCCCCCCTTTTCGGGCCCTGGTCTTCACCCCCCCGTGTGGATCGGCCCCCAGCACAGCAGTCGGGGCCTTGACCTAAGGAGCCCAAAATAAGGAACGAGGCCCCTTTTTTCCACAAGTTAGCCTTCGAATTCCGGTCGGAAGCATAAGGAAAGCCTGAGGCAAGCTGTGAAACACCTAAGGAGCGCGGAGCCCCTCCCCAACAAAAAGGGTTCCTTCTCCCGGGCCCCGGCTGTGCCACCTGCCTGCTCCCCGCCCCCCCCCTGCGCCCTCCCCTCCTCCTGGGCGTGATCCGCCCCCCCCTCTCGGCCGAGGAGCCCGAAGAGGGCGGTGGCGTGCACTGCGGGAGGGCGAGGGCGCATCGAAGGCTCAAAGGAGCCTGCCTCATCTGGGACGCACGAGGACATGCTGATACCAGATGCCCGCCCTGCAGGCGTGCGTCTGAGCCGCACCTGCAATATAACCATCTAGTAGTGCATCGCGTCCCGGGCGGTGTGGCCAGAAAGCGCCCAGCACGGAGCTGATGTGGTGTAGCACCCCGTAGCTGCGGATAAAGAAAGGGGCGGGCGGGCGCGGGGGGGGGCGCGGGGGGGTCGCGGGGGGGTCGCGGGGTGGGTCGCGGGTTGGTCACGGGGTGGGTCGCGGGTGGGTCGCAGGCGGGCCGCGGGCGGGTCGTGGGCGGGTCGCGAGCCGGGTCGCGAGTGGGACGACGACGAAAACAACAACAACAACAACAACAACAACAACAACAACAATCACTTTACCCGAACGCTCAGTGTTCTCACCAGTGCCAGGGTTTTCATGCGACGCCAGCCAATACCCCCACTTTGTGGGGGGGCAGTGCAAGCTCTACCAAATATCCACACGACTCTTCGCCACCACCCACACCCAGCTTCCCGCCCTATGACGTTCGGACACTTCACTTCGTGGCCTGCGGACGACCGTGGCTACTACACTGGCGTGGAGTACACACCCACAGAAGTTGTTAAGCCTACGTTCGTACACCCACAGAAGTTGTTAAGCCTTGTTAACCCACAGAAGTTGTTAAGCCTTCCACAGAACATCTGTTGCATATGATGCATATGGTACATGATACACATGATACACATTCGTGTGATTTTATGATGCGCGGTGCTAAAATTCTTAAGAACCCAATGGTTTTTGGAGATTTCGGCGTGCGCGCGCGAAGAAAAAACGAATGTGTCCCGCATGGTATTATTTGACAGGGATGATGGCCCTGGCAGGTGCGCAACCGTTGTCGCAGAAGTTCGAAAAAGTTGCTCGCAAAAGCCCGTTTGACAGAAATGTTTAAAAAGTGTTGGGTTTCCTACGAATCCGCAAGAGCGCGCGGGATGAGATTTTGACATTTTTTTGTTGAAAAACCATTGTTTTTTTTGATGTTTTTATGTTAAAATCGCTCCGAACACTAAGCTTTTGGAAGGATTTCGTCTTGCGCGCGCGAATGTCCACTTTACCTTATTTTTTGCAAGGGATTCTTGAAATTTGATTATATTAGAACAAGAAATGTCATTTTTAGTGTTTTTTGCAAGGGAAAGCGGATTACAACAAAACAACCGGATCTTGACACATCTTTACCTGAGGCTTCCTCACGAAAATGATGAAAATGTAGCTGCGGCCTAGGCGGCGCAGGGGGGCGTGCACCAGGGGCCCAACAATAATTATTCTTTAGAATAAATAATGTTCAACAACAACAACAACATTTAAACAACAACAATTTACTAGCACGTGGGACCACTCCGTTCTCACCAGTGCCAGGGTTTTCATACGACGCCCGCCAATACCCCCACTTTGTGGGGGGGCCGGTTCAAGCTCTACCACATTTCCAAACGACTCTTCGCCACCACCCACACCAGCTTCCCGCCCTATGACGTTCGGACACTTCACTTCGTGGCCTGCGGACGACCGTGGCTACTACACTGGCGCGTGGCTACTACACTGGCGGATTGTGGCCCCTGGCAGGCGCGCGAACGCCGTTGAAAGAGCTTGCGAAAGTAGCTCGCGCGAGCTCGTGTAACATAAATGTTGAAAAACCATTCTGGTTTTTAAGGATTCGGACAGCGCGCGCGGGTAGAAATTTTGAAAATCCGTGCACGTGTTTTTCGAGGACCTACGGTGCGATTCGTGCGATTTTATGATACGCGGTGCTGAAATTCTTAAGAAACCCAATGGTGTTTGAAGATTTCGGCGTGCGCGCGCGAAGAAAAAAACGAATGTGTCCCATATGGTGTTATTTGACAGGGATGATGGCCCTGGCAGGCGCGCAACCGTTGTTGCAGAAGTTCGAAGCACGTGAAAAAGTTGCTCGCAAGAGCCCGTTTGACAGAAATGTTGAAAAAGTATTGGGTTTTCTAAGAAATCCGCAAGAGCGCGCGGGATGAATGTTTGAAACTTTTTTTTTGAAAAACCATTGGGTTTTTCATGTTTTTATGTTTGAACATCGTCGACATCGTTACGAACACTAAGGTTGTTTGGAAGGATTTCGTCGTTGCGCAGCGGACAAAACATGTCCACTTTACCTTATTTTTTTTGCCAGGTGGTGGGAGGGGGGGGGGAAAGGGGAGGATTCTTTAGTTTGGTTATGTTAGACCAATAAAATGTCCACTTTAAAAAAAAATAAAAGCATTATTTTTTTGCAAGGAAAAACGGATTACAACAAAACAACCGGATCTGGATCACATCGTTTTACCTGAGGCTTCCTCACGAAAATGATGAAAATGTAGCTGCGGCCTAGGCGGCGCAGGGGGGGCGCGCTCCAGGGGGCCCAACAATAATTATTCTTTAGAATAAATAATGTTCAACAACAACAACAACAACAACCAACCAATCACTTTACCCGAAACGCTCAGTGTTCTCACCAGTGCCAGGGTTTTTGCATGCGACGCCAAGCCAATACCAACCCCCACTTTGTGGGGGGCAGTTGAGCTCTACCAAATATCCACACGACTCTCGCCACCACCTCACAACCCAGCTTCCCGCCCTATGACGTTCGACACTTCACTTCGTGCCCTGCGGACGACCGTGGCTACTACACGGGCGTGGAGAACACACCCACAGAAAGTTGTTAAGCCTACGTTCGTACACCCAACAGAAGTTGTTAAGCCTTGTTTAACCACAGAACCCACAGAAGTTGTAAGCCTTCCACAGAACATCTGTTGCGTATGATGCATATGGTACTTTTGGAGAATTTCTGGCGTGCGCGCGCGAAGAAAAAACGAATGTGTCCCGCATGGTATTATTTGACAGGGATGATGGCCCTGGCAGGTGCGCACCGTTGTCGCAGAAGTTCGAAAAAGTTGCTCGCAAAAGCCCGTTTGACAGAAATGTTTAAAAAATGTTGGTTTTCCTACGAATCCGCAAGAGCGCGCGGGATGAGATTTTGACATTTTTTTGTTGAAAAACCATTGGTTTTTTGATGTTTTTATGTTAAAATCGCTCCGAACACTAAGCTTTTGGAAGGATTTCGTCTTGCGCGCGCGAATGTCCACTTTACCTTATTTTTTGCAAGGGATTCTTGAAATTTGATTATATTAGAACAATAAATGTCATTTTATAGTGTTTTTTGCAAGGGAAAGCGGGGGGGAACAAAACAACCGGATCTTGATCACATCGAATTACCTGAGGCTTCCTCACGAAAATGATGAAAATGTAGCTGCGGCCTAGGCGGCGCAGGGGGGCCGTGCACCAGGGGTCCCAACAATAATTATTCTTTAGAATTAATAATGTTCAATAACAACAGCAATCACTTTACCCGAACGCTCAGTGTTCTCACCAGTGCCAGGGTTTTCATGCGACGCCAGCCAATACCCCCACTTTGTGGGGGGGGCAGTGCAAGCTCTACCAAATATCCACACGACTCTTCGCCACCACCCACACCCAGCTTCCCTCCCGCCCTATGACGTTCGGACACTTCACTTCGTGGCCTGCGGACGACCGTGGCTACTACACTGGCGTGGAGTACACACGTTGCAAAAGCGTGCGAAAGTAGCTTGCGCGAGCTCATGTAACATAAATGTTGGAAAACCATTGGTTTTTTTAGGATTCGGACAGCGCGCGCGGGTAGAAATTTTGAAAAGTCGTGCAGGTGTTTTTCGAGGACCTACGGTGCGATTCGTGTGATTTTATGATGCGCGGTGCTAAAAGTCTTAAGAAGCCCAATGTTTTTTGGAGATTTCGGCGTGCGCGCGCGAAGAAAAAACGAATCTGTCCCGCATGGTATTATTTGACAGGGATGATGGCCCTGGCAGGTGCGCAACCGTTGTCGCAGAATTCGAAAAAGTTGCTCGCAAAAGCCCGTTTGACAGAAATGTTAAAAAAGTGTTGGGTTTCCTACGAATCCGCAAGAGCGCGCGGGATGAGATTTTGACAATTTGTTTGTTGAAAAACCATTGGTTTTTTGATGTTTTTATGTTAAAATCGTTGCGAACACTAAGGTTTTGAAGGATTTCGTCTTGCGCGCGCGAATGTCCACTTTACCTTATTTTTTGCAAGGGATTCTTGAAATTTGATTATATTAGAACAAGAAATGTAATTTTCTATTGTTTTTTTGCAAGGGAAAGCGGATTACAACAAAACAACCGGATCCTGTACACACCCTCTTTTCTGAGGCTTCCTCACGAAAATGATGAAAATGTAGCTGCGGCCTAGGCGGCGCAGGGGGGGCGCGCACCAGGGGGCCCAACAATAATTATTCTTTAGAATAAACAATGTTCAACAACAACAACAACAAAAACAACAACAACAACAACAACAACAACAACAACAACAACACCAGCAACAACAACAACAGCAACAACAACAACAACAACAACCACAACCACAACAACAACAACAACCACAACCACAACAACAACAACAACAACAACAACAACACCAACAACCACAACCACAACAGCAACAACAACAAAAATGTTAAGACCGTTCGCCCTTATATGCTCGAGTGTCAAATAACGCGTATTTCCCAAACCCTCGATACCCGCCCTCTTCGTCTTCGATCGAACCCCTTTTGGGGGGTATACCTTTCTTCCCTGCAGGCGGGGCCCGGCAAGCGGCGGGGCGGCCGCGGACCGTCGGCCTGGCCAGCGGCAGCGCTGACCGGCGGGGCGGCCGCGGACCGTCGACCCGAGCCCAAGAGGGACGGACAGGGGACCGACCACGACGACGACGACGACGACGACGTCGAAGATGACGGCGACGACGACGACGACGACGACGACGGCGACGACGAGCGAAAGCGAGAGCGAGAGAGAACGACAGCAGGGCCACGAAAGGCACGAAGTAGGCCAGGAAGGGCGACAGCGGGGACACGAAGGGAATGCGTATGGGGCCACGAAGAGCGCGAACGAGCGGGGGCCACCAAGTGCCGATAATGCGGGGCCACAGAAGGCAACTATGGGGCCACTGAGGGTAGCAACTGGGCCACGTAGGACAGTGAGGGGGACACAAAGGGCGACAGCGCGGCCACGAAGGGCATGCACATGGGGCCACAACGGGCGCGACTCCTGGGTGAATGGGTGTCGGGAGCGCGGCGCTGGGGCAAATTGCCGGAAATTCCAACGCAAGGCTATTCTTCAGCAAGTTGCAAGCAAGTCTCCAGCGAGAGCGCGACTCCAGAGCGCCGGGAGAGCGATTCCTGAATAAATCGTAAGTCCCAAGCGAGAGCGCGTTTCCTGAATAAAATGCGAGGAAGTCTCGGGCGGGAGCGGGGGTCCTGGCTAAATTGTAAGGAAGTCTCAGGCGGGAGCCGTTGTTGTTGTAACCTGGGGGCCAGGGGCTCACTTTGAGCAGGAAGATTTCCCTTGTCCAAAAACAAGGTACGAGCGTCGAGGGGCACACTTTGATTGAGAAACAAACAGTATGCACCGGTGGGGGGAACCAACAATTTTTATTCTTCAGAAATGAGAATTCAACGACACTCATTTTACCCTCATGCGCAATGTTTCCACACGAAGCATGCGACAATCATGATAACCATCCACATCATGGGGGACTCTTGTTCTATAGCGGGGTCCGTTATTCCCATTCCCAGATCTCCCGCCCAATGAGGTCTTACAAACACCTCCTCCGAGCAATTTCAACATATCCCGCCTCGAAAACACATGCCCGCGCCTTGCTGCGCCGATGCGAGACCGCCAGTGGAACCCCAGCGAAGGGTAAAAAGCACAAGGAAATATCGAACGACAGGATTGCCCTGGTGGGGATGGGGGCTGTCGGCGGTGAGGCAAGGACCTGGCCCTGAATAGAAACGGAGGAAGTCTCGAGCAGGGCTGCTCTTGTTGCTGGGAGCGGCGCCACTGCTGAAGAGAGTAGGGCGCTAGTCCAGCGTAAACCAAAACCAAGTCTCGAGCGGGAACGCTGGTTTAGTTGGGACGGCGGCTTTCGGCGGCGAGGAGGAACACCGCCTTGAGCAAGAAAGGAAGAAGCATCGAGCGGGAGCGGTGGTTTTGTCGGGCTGGGGGCTGTCGGCGGCGAGGAACAGCACCGTCCCGATGAAAAAAAGAGAGGACATCTCGAGCGGGAGCGTTGTTCTTGCTGGGAGCGGCGCCAATTCAAAAGAGAGTGGGCGCCAGTCCAGCGTAAAACGGAAGGAGGTCTCGGGCGGGAGCGCTGGTTTTGTCGGGGCGGCGGTTTCCGGCGGCGAGGAGGAACACCGCCTTGAGTAAAAAAAGGAGGAAGCCACGAACGGGAGCGGTGGTTTTGTCGGGACGGGGGCTGTCGGCGGCGAGGAACAGCACCGTCCCGTGGAAAAAGAGAGGACATCTCGAGCGGGAGCGTTGTTCTTGCTGGGAGCGGCGCCAACTCAAAAAAGAGTTGGGCGCCAGTCCAGCGTAAAACGGAAGGAGGTCTGGGGCGGGAGCGCTGGTTTTGTCGGGGCGGCGGTTTGGAGGAGGAACACCGCCTTGAGTAAAAAAAGGAGGAAGCCTCGAACGGGAGCGTTGTGTCTGATGGGGGCGGCGCCGATGAGAAAAAGACTAGTGCGCCAGTCGAAGGTAAAACGGGGGGAAGTCTCGAGAGGGAGCGCTGGCTTTGTTAGGACGGCGGCTTTCGGAGGCGAGCGAGAACACCAACCCTGAGCAAAAAAGGAGGAAGTCTCGAGCGGGAGCGTTGTTGTTGTTGGGCGGCCGGTTTTGGCGGTCCCCCAAAACGCTCGAGCGTGAACTTCATTTTCTATGAAAACGTAGCCAGCACCTCGGCGAGAGCGCCAGGGCACCTATAAGGGGTCCAAGAATAAGAATTGCTTAGTATCAACAGCAACAACAACAAAAACAACAATACGAACAACAACAACAACAACAACAACAACAACACCAACAACAACAACAACAACAACAACAGCAGCAGCAGCAACAACAACAACAACAACAACAACAACAACAGCCACAACCACAACCACAACCACAACCACAACCACAACCACAATAACAACAGCAACAACCACAACCACAACCACAATCACAACAACAACAACAACAACCACAACCACAACCACAACCACAACCACAACCGAAAGCAAAAGCAAAACCAAAACCACAACAACCGCAACAACAACAACAACAACAACAACAACAACAACAATCAATTTGAGACTGTTCGCGCTTATCTGCTCGCGGGCCACTCAAGACTTATACCCCAAACCCTCGATAGACGCCCTCTTTGTTTTCGATCGTACCCCCTCGGGGGGATATATCTCTCTTACCTGCAACGTGTATTTCGTGCAGCCTCTAAGGCAGGGGAAGAGAGGACGAGTGGAAGGACAGGACAAGGGGGCAAGGAGGAGAACGGAGCACGAGACTGCGTAGCAGAAGGGAGGCTGGAAGCAGAAAACACGTGGCAGAACCAGACGGACAGATCGACCGGGTAAACCCTAACGGGCGGGCCGGGAAGGCCGGCCCAGGCGGCCAGGTCGAGCAGGCGGCCTGGGCACTACAGGGCGCCACCCACAGTGCGCCAGCCACAGGGCACCTAATGGCACCAACCATGGGCCGCCGCTCCAGAGGGCACCGATCGCAGGGTACCAATCATATCGTAGCGCATCGAAGGCCCTCTTTGGAGCGCCCCACATGTATATATATATATATATATATATATAGACTGTATGTATGTGTATGTGTTTGTGTACGTGCAAATGTACACGTATATGTAAATGCATACGGGAGCAACAAGCCCTACCAATCCGGTGAGAAGACGGGAGAGGGCACGCGAGAAAACGCGGGTGGGGCGCGCGAGTCACAGGACGTCCTCGGAGGGAGACGAGAGCACCATGCATACAGCGAACCCGTCTAACAGGGATGCGCGGCAAGGGTGCAAAATGCCTTGGAGTGCCAAGTTAACGTTGTCCGAACGTGGCAGGCGCCCAAAGATGGGCCGGGGAGGCAAGGATGCAAGGGTGCATTTGGGAAGGTGTCCCACCCTTTCTATCCGGGCTGCGGGTTGACTGTATGGCCGATCCTGGAAACCTTGACCCTCAAAACGTTGCCATCTCTTGGGGCAATCGATCGTTTCGCTCGGAACATCCTGAAAATTCAATCCGCCGACCATCGAGCTCGCTATTTGTCGCCGTGCGCGCGGATCTCAGGACATCCTCCGACAGAGAAGAAAAAATCATGCATGTGGCCGATGCTGGAAATCCCGAACCCCAACACATTGCCACCTTTTGGGGGTGCATTCGAATGACGACCAAAAACGGGTCTTACGCCAGATAGCATCGGGACCTTACTGCAGGGGCCCTGGGGCACACAAAGAGATACACACACACAAATAACCGGATTCCCCATGCTTCCCCATCTGTTCTAAGTTTTTGTCTTCCCCCCCACTTCCCATATTTTCCCATAATTTCACGGGCGAAGAACGGTACGAAGAACGGTATAAAATAAACTGTTTCGCTGTCGGGGGCGCCTGTCCCTGGGCGGCTGGAAAGTTGATACCCCTACGGTGGCACCGTAGGGGTATATATGAACTTCCCAGCCGCCCAGGGACAGGCGCCCCCGACGGCGAAAAAACGTTTTTATCTTATACCGTTCTTCGCCCGCTGGATATTTTCTGGGGATCAGCGCTTCACTGTGTCCGTGTGCGTTTGTGCTCCATCCCGACGTATAACAGGGGATATGTCGACCCCTATCCCAGGCTTCGTGGGGGTTCCGAATGGACCAGAAATTTGGGGCCTAACCCTGGGATATACGATGGGGGGGTGTCCATTCTCGATAGGGGTGCGTCCGAATAGCCCCCTTGGGGTGTATCCCAGGGTTTTCCCATTCTTCTGAGCGGCCAGACTTTTCGGGCGAAACTCGGGGATTGGGGGAGAAACATCGCCCGCGAACGTACGCGGCGGGCAGCCAGCGCGGCACGCCACAGCAGGAGAACGAGGGCGCCCACGCGCGACCTCGCGCGGGCTCGCCTGCGCGCCGACGCCGGCGAGAACGACTCCATTGAGGGGGCCCTGGGACACACACACACACACACACATATATATATACACACACACACACTAGAACCACGCGCACGCTTCGCGCGCGCTTAGGTTCTAGCTAGGATCGTCACCCAGGATACGAGTACTGGAACCCTCTTGGGATTTTTGGGGGGGCCTCGTCGTCCGGCCGCTCGCTGGGAGTTTGACGTAGCTTCTCGGGAGCCTCTGAACCTGTCAGGGGCCTCCTGGAAGCAGGTTCGAAGCATTTTGGGGGCCGATTTGAGGCTTCTCGGGGCCTCCTTTGGGCCTCCTCGGGGTCTCCTGGGGCCTCTTGAGGGGCCTCCTTGGGGCCTCCTGGCGGCCTCTTGGGGCGGAAGGCTCGAGCTTGCGGTTCGTGGTCCCCCTCTGGGCCCCCTCTTGGGCCCGTCTTGGGGCCCTATTGGGCCATCTTGGGCGCCTCTTGGGCCGTCTTGGGGCCCTCTTGGGCTGTCCTGGGGCCCTCTTGGAAGCTTCTTGGGCTGTCTTGGGGCGGTCTTGGGCGCCTCTTGGGCCGTCCTGTAGCGTCGGTAAGCCCAAAAGGCAACTTTGTGAAAAATGTACGTTTTACGGAGGGAATGGGCCAATTTGTGCGTCTAGGGGCCCTCTTGGGACGCATGTTGGAAGCTTCTTGGGGCGTCTTGGGGGCGTCCTTGGACGTCTGGAGGCCATCTTCAGCATCTCGGAGCCCTCTTGGAGGCCTCTTGGAAGTTTCTTGGGCCGTATTGGGCGCTTCTGGGGCCGTCTGTCTGACCGGGGAGGCCTCCGGCAAGCCCCGACGAGCCTCCGGGCCCCCCGGGGCCCACATTTGTGGTCGGGGTCCCGGCCCCAGGCCCCCGGACCCGGTGCGCCGTTATGTGTATATATATATATATATACACACACATATATATATAACACAAATTTAAAGATTCCCCATATTTTCCGATATCTTCTAGATGTTTGTCTTCCCCCCCACTTCCCATGTTTTCCCCTATTTCCTGGGGAAGCAGCGATTCATTGTGTCTGTGTGTTTTTGTTCGATCCTAGACGACGGCGCCCACGCGCGACCTCGCGCGGGCAGCCTACGCGCGCCAACGCCGGCGAGAACGACTCCATCCTCTTGCGCCGCTACGTTGTTGTCTCCGCCGGCAGAGCCGCCCCCGTTCGACCTCCGCCGCCACCACGCTGGCCTTCCGCCAGAGAAGGCACATGCTGGCTAGAAAACTGCAAGGTGCGACGACGACGCCGAGGAGGAGGACGAGGACTGCAGAGGACGACGACGACGAGAAGGACGAGGAGGAAGGGTGCGGGAGGAGGGCGACGAATCGGAGGGAGGTGAAGCAGAAGGCTGGAAGAGGAGGGCGAGCGAGGAAAGGGGGAAGGGGGGAAGGCGGAGGGAGGAGGAGGAGGAGGACAAAGCCCAGACAACCGACATCGTGTTTTTCGTCAAAACGTCGAACCCATGAGGTCTGGACCCCTTCCCCGGGACTGGTTCTTCGTCCTGAGTCGGGCGCTGGCGGCCCCGGGGCCCGGCAAGGGCCCCCACGCGCCGAAGCTAGCGAGAAACCTCTCGGGGTGATCTGCTCACGCGCGGGGGTGTCTGGGAGGCGGCTGCGGACGACGGTGTGGGCGCCCAAGCCGTTCTCAGCAAGCTCGAAGGAGAGGCCGAGGGCAGAGTGGACGCGAAGGACCATGGCGCCACTCCTCGGTGGCGTCTCGCACGTGCCGCAGCCCGAGTGGCGGCGATTCGAGCACGCCGTGCCTCGGCGAGGACGGGAGGAGGGCGGGGGGGGGAGGCGGAGGCGAGGGGCCTGGGAGGAGGGAGGAGGGAGGAGGCCGGCGGGAGGAACACCCGAGATCCGACGCTGCAAAGAGAAACTGCAGCATCGCAAAAGCAACAACAACAAAACAAACCACGACCGACGCCCCGGACCCCGTCTTCACCCCCATCATCATCCCCATCATCACCCCCATGATCCATCATCGTCACAATCATCGTCATCATCATCATCATCATCATCATCATCATCATCATCATCAGCAGCAGCATCGCCATCATCATCCTCCATCATCATCATCTTCATCCCCCCCTCGTGTAGAGGCCTCCTAGATGGGGTCCGAGTAGATAGGGTCGCAGGATCGCGCCGCCTCGCCGCTACCTCGGCGATGCATCGGAGATGCATCTCGGTAATGCACCCGCGATGCATCGTCGACGTCGGCGATGCATCCGCGACGTCGGCGTAAAGCAAATCGAGCCCACATCGAGCCGCATCGGCGATGCATCGGCGATGTGGCGCGATCCTCCTACCCCATCTGCTCGGACCCCATCTCGGAGGCCTAGAATCTCAGGGGAGGGGCGGGGAGGGCCAGAACAACACAAATCAACCCTGGGACTAATTCTGGGACGCACAAGGCCATACTAGTACTCTATGTCATCCTTGGAGGCGTGCGTCCGACCCGAACATATAGCATACCCATGTTCTAGTACATTATTTCCCGAGCGGTGTGGCCAGAAAGCGCCCGCCACGACGCATGTACTAGAAGATTTCTCGGTGCGCGCGTCGCCCCTGGGAGGGCGACGCGCACATAGTATTAGCATGTTGGGGTGACGCCGACTCGGGACTGGACAGAACCTCCTGTAGCAAAACGTGGTTTAGTGAAAACGACCTCGGGCCCAAACCTGGCGGGCACAAGCCTGGAAAACGACGGCCGCGGCGCCCTCTCGAGAACCGAAAAAGGACAATCCACTAATCGACGTGTCAGGGTGGGGATTCTGTCCACCCCCGACCGACATTGTGAGCGTTTGTTTGATTCGGCGTTTCCACACTGGGCGAAAGGGGGGGGGGGTCTGGCCCCAGACCTCTGCTCAATGCGACTCTTTGCAGCAGCGCGTCCTGTGCGGGAGAGACTCCACCCGCTCGAAACAGGCGCCAAAAAAACAGCCCAGATTTACTCCGTTTTGGACGTCCGAAATGGGTACGGAAAAAATGGGCACAATGCCCAACAACAGATGTTGTCCCAAACCAACAGCGGCCGCTGTTGGGCAGGCGGCCTTCTGTCTCGCATGGACACGGGCCGCGGCGGCGCGGACAGCGAGCCCTGCTCAAAACGAGCAGGATCCGCCGCTGGTGAAGGGGCCCCAGGACACACAAATAAATACACACAAATAAACATATTCCCCCTATTTTTTAATATTTTCGGGGTTTCTGTCTTCGCCCCCACTTCCCATATTTCCCCATATTTTCTGGGGAATCGACGATTAGTTGTGTCTGTGTGTTTCTTCCCCTCCTGAGTTGGGCACTCTACCCATCCTTGCCGTGCCCGTCCCGCTCGTGCAGATCCACGGGGGGGGATTGGAGGGAGGGAGGTGCGAGGGCCCGCGCAGACCGGCAGAACGATGCATCAAAAACCATCACGCTCCCGTCCTTAGCAGTAGGTCGGGCATGTCCCCCTACAGGGGAGATTTCCGACGGACAAAAAAATACCCCCAAAATAATCCAAAAATAGTCCAAAAATAGTCTGGGGACTATGTTTGGAATATTTTTGTTGGCCTGTTTGGGGTATGTTTGGTGATGTTGTTCCATTTGTCGTCGAAAATCCCCCTGTAGGGGGACAGGCCCGACTTGACGTTATAGCACCCCCTCCCACCAGGACCCCACCTCTGCACCGCCGCGGCCGGGAGCGCGCCGGCCTCGGAGGGGGGCCCACCCCGGGGGGCAGAGAGGAGCGCGGGGGGCGCGGCGCTCCTCCCCGTGCTCCGCGAAGGTCACGAAGCAGGCCCCGGAGCGCGGTCCGCCTCGCCCGGGCGGGGGCGCAGCGGGAGAGGCAGGCACGAGAGGCAGCACGAGGCCTGCCAAGCGGTCGGAGCAGGCAGGACCCCCCCCTCCTCCTCCTCCTCCTCCTCCTCCTCCTCCTCCTCCTCCTCCTCCTCCTCTCCTCCTCCTCCTCCTCCTCCTCCTCCTCCTCCTCCCTCCTCCTCCTCCTCCTCTCCATCTTCCTCTCCCTCCTCCTCCTCTTCCTCTCCTCCTCCTCCTCCTCCTCCTCCTCCTCCTCCTCCTCCTCCTCCTCCTCCTCCTCCTCCTCCTCCTCCTCCTCCTCCTCTCCTTCTTATTATTAGTCTTAGTATTATTCTTATTATTAATATTAGTATTCGTATTAGTATTTTTATTAATATTATTATTACTAGTATTATTATTATTAATTATAATATTATTATTATTATTATTAATATTATTACTACTAGTATTAGTATTAGTATTATTATTAGTATTATTAGTATTATTAATGTCATTATTATTATTATTATTAATAATATTATTACTATTAATATTATTATTATTAGTGTTGTTACTATTATTATTATGATTATTATTATTAATATTATTATTATGATTAGTATTAGTATTATTAGTATTAGTATTATTAGTATTATTATTAGTAATAATAGTATTATTACTAGTATTATTCGTGTGAACATTAGTATTAGGATTCGTCGTCTTGGTCTTATTCGTATTATCATTATTATTATTATGAGTATTATTACTAGTATTAGTAGTAGTAGTAGTAGTAGTAGCAGTAGTAGTAGCAGTAGTAGTCGTAGTAGTAGTAGTAGTGGTATCATTATTGGTTGTTGTCGTATTACCATGAGTATTCATATTATTATTATTAATAATAATATTAATATTAGTAGTATGCATATTCTTCTTACTAGTATACTTATTCTTCTTATTTTCAATAGTATTATTATTCCTCCTCATCCTCCTCCTCCTCATATTCCTCCTCCTCCTCCTCCTCCTCCTCCTCCTCCTCCTCCTCCTCCTCCCCCTCCTCTTCCTCCTCCTCCTCCTCCTCCTCCTCCTCCTCCTCCTCCTCCTCCTGCCCCCTCCGCTTCCTGTGCTCCTCCGCCTCCTCCTCCTCCTCCTCCTCCTCCTCCTCCTCCGACCCATCGGTCAGAGGAAGCAAGTAGAATGTTTGCGTCGGCGGCTAGGCAGGGGACGTCTGCGCTGGCGGATAGGTCCAGCTCAACGGGGGTGTCGTTAGAGCGAGATGTGCTGCGATGCAGGAGGGGGCAGAGGCGGAGGACGCGGCCGAACGAGAGGGTGGAGGGAGCGAGCCGCTCAGGAGGGCGGGTTCACGCCCCGAAGCAGGCAGAAGCATGAAGTAGGAAGGCGTTGGAAGTAGACTGGGTCTCCGCAGGCCCCCCAGAGAGGAGGGAAGAGGGGAAGCCACTCGATAACATTGAGGTACAGGGAAGTTTTTAACACATGATTAAAACAACATGATTACATGATTAATGTATGAATGAGTTATTGCATGAACCCATCTTTGTTTTGAATACTAGATCCCTGCATGTTTAATACATGATCCGCACGCGGAGAGGGTATTAAAAACGGCACTGTATCATTGAGGTAGGAAGGCGCTTAGAGTAGAAGGAAATCGGGACTCCATCAGCACCTACTTTCAACGACCGATGGGTACGGCCAGACCTGGGCGAAAAGAACATCTTTCAAGAGCATGAGGCCCTCCGCCGGCCAAACCGAAGAGCACTCGAAGGCCCCCCCTCCCCAGGATGCACGAGAGCACCCAACAAGCACGAAAAACATGAGGGCGCCCTCCCTGAACCGACCTCGATAGTGTACCTCGGACCTGAGGCAGAAGAACATCCTTGATCGGGGGCGGCCAAGAGGGGGGCGTCCAAGAGGGGGGTGCAAATCATGGCAGAGGGCATGTGCGCGGCCCAAGGGGGGAGGGCAGGGACGGAATCAGAAGAGACGCGGTGAACTCTTGGGAAATATCGTGGCCCACGCCATGATATCCACCCCCCCTGGTCATCACCCCCCCCTCTTTGCCGCCCCCGCCTTGAGGAGCACGAGGCCCTCCGCCGGGACAGAAGTCGGCGACACGTAGGAGCGACCCTGGGCAAGAGTGGCCTTTGGTGCGTAGCTTTTGGGGGGGCCGCGGGGAGGCCAAATCCGGGCGCGCTGGCCGCTACTGCCGCTTCGCGTGCGGCCATCTGGGGGCCCACCTGTGCCCGCGCCAGAGGTCCCTCCGGCGAAAGGTCACTCTTGCGTCCAGTCGAGGAGGAGCCATCCTTCGGGGTACCCTCCCCTGGGGGATGCACGAGAGCATCCTCTCCTCCTCCTCCTCCTCCTCC
>CAUYUJ010002991.1:54834-97334 GCA_963575745.1 Prorocentrum cordatum
CTCCGCGGGCGCATGGGGCGGCTACTTGGATCGCCGCGGGGCTTGCTGAGGGGATGGAAGGATACAAGTGGATGCGAAGGTGGTTTTATCCAGCCTAACCCAGCTTAGAAGTGGGCTGCACATGCCCTAAATGGCTTCAGGGCGCACAGATCTTAGCTAAGTGGGCGGAGACCACTTAGCGGAGTTACCTCACCATCCTAAACCACTCAGCTAAAACCCACTGTAGCATCCACTTCTGATCCCTGAATCCCCCTAGCAACGACCGCGGCGATCCAAGAAGGGCCTCCCAGGCCCCAAAACCGTGCGTTGACGGGCCAGGCGGTGAGGTCGTTAGGCAGTTCGCGGCCACCGCACGGTCTGTCACCGCATTATGCTGGGAGCCCCAGAAGGCCAAGCAGAGCCGGCACACGCTGCTGCCGCGCATGGTGGACAACCTCCGCGCCACCAACGGCAAGATCCGGCATGTCACGCTGGAGTTCCGGGAGGCCCGGGGGCTCCTGCACGGTACGCGCGGCAAGAAGGACCGGTCATTCTTGATTTTGGACGAGGACATCCTGAGGTCGGGGGCGTCGAATGAGAGAGGAGGTTTCTCGAGATGTTTTTGTTCATCCCCTGGCGCTAACAGTGGCTGCGCGGGCCACCTCCTTCCCGCCAAAGTACCGATCGTACGTAGGCGAGGGGCCTTAGGGAAACAACAAGTGACATAAACATAAAAACTCGGAGGTCCGCGCGGATTTCTCGGATCGGCGCTGGACCCCCCTCCCTGGCGCGCGGAGCGCGCCAGGGGCGGCGCCGGAGGCGCCGCGGGGGGGCCCCAGCGCCGATCCCGAGGAAATCCGCGCGGTCCTAAGAGTTTTTGTATTTATGCCACTTTTGTTCCCATATGCCTCGCCGCGATCGTACGTTGCGCGGGCCCTGGACCATTCCCCCACATCCCCATTGGCTTGGCGTTTCGTCTTCGCGAGCCGGCGTGCTATGACGACGCAGCGGCCCCCGCCCTGGAGTGCCCAACCCTGCCCCACGTGTTACCATCACCCGGGCCCCACCCCATCGGCAGCAGCCGCCAGAAATAGCAAGAGGCACGCGTGCCAAGGTCGGGGAAGCGTAAGGCTCGGGTGAGCCGGGACTCGGGCTAGCCGATTTTTTTTAGACGAGCGCGTCCTGATTTTGGACAGTCCCGTTTTCGTAGGATGTCCGCAGCGGGGGCCCGCGTCAAATTTCAGAGTGGGCCTCGTCATTTTGATGATGGCCCCCGTCAGGCCAACCCGAGTCCCCCGTACCCGAGTCTTACGTCTCCCCGATAAAGATCATACGGATGCGGGACACTGTGAGATGACGAACTCTGGCAGTTTTGGAGAGGCACGCGAGTGCTGCGACAGGCCGGCGAGTGGCCATAACGAGGGAGCGGCGAATGGCAGCACGGCTGTGGGAATGCACCGCGCGGTTTCGGTCTCGGAACAAAACAAGGGGAGAGGGGGCCACGCGGGGAATGCGGGAGCGCGGTCGGCCGGAATGACAAAAACCACGCGCGGTAGGGGGCGGGGGGGCGCGGTTTGGCAGCGAGGGGGGCGCACGGTCGGTTGGAATTTGAACGAGTGGGCGGGGGGCACGGTCGATCATGATAACAATAGCGGCGGGGTTGGGTGCGGAGGCCACGGTCGGGCAGCGGGGGGAGGCACCGTCGGTGTGAAGAAGGGGAGGCGGGGCCGCGGGGGGTATAGAGTGGGGGGGGACGGGGGGGCACGGTCGGCCGGACTACTGGGGACAGGGGCGGGGGGGGGCGGGGGGAGTGTGGGGAGGGGGGGGGGGGGGGCACAGCGATCGGGGGCATAAGGGGGGGGATCGAGGGCGGGGGGGATGGGGGCGGTGGGCGGGAAGAGGTAGGGGGGGCCACGGGTTCCCGCGCAGGAGAGGTGTGCACGGTCGGTCGGAATGGGGGGGGGCGACGGGGCCCACGGTGGGGAGGAGACTAGAGAGGGGAGGCAGCCGGCTGGGTTACGCGGGGGGGGTCGGCGGAGCGGGGGGGGGGGAGCGGGGGGCTACGCTTGGGGAGCGGGGGGAGGGGCAGGGGGCCACGGTCGGGCAGTAGGGGGGCGCACGATCGGTCGGGGGGAACCCCGGGGGGATAGGGGGGGGCACGGTCGGTCGGAATAGTGGGACAGGGGCGGGGGAGGAGCCAACCACCCACACATCCAAGCACTAGAGTGCACACCGCCACATGCCAGCACACATCCCAGCACCCAGAGAGGCCATTGCCAGTATGTGTTCCAGCACACCACAGCACCACAGAACGTCCGACACACCTCAGCACACTTGTCCCAGCATACGGACCGCAGCACACTGAGGCAGTACACCGACACATCCCAGCACACCCAGGTACGGACGGTCGAAACAGTGCAGTGCGAGATCACACCAGTTAGCACGATACTTAAACCGATATTTCGGGCGTTGTAGGTTTCTGGGCGTGTCTTCGTGGTTGCTGAGGATTTTCTGGCCTCAGAATGCTTTGCAGCAGCTGCGCGTCGAGAGCTTTCTGCGGGTGCCCGGATCGTCCCGGATGGCCGCCGGAGGCCCGAGTAAGGGGCAGAAAGCCACAAGGCGTCGAAGATGGGGTGAGGTCCAGGGGCGTGTGGCTATCATGGCCGTGGCGATGAAATCTCCTGGCTACATGGGCATGGCCCCCTCCTCTTCCACCAAAGCGTTCCCTCGCCCGCGCACAAGCCCCTCGGGCCAGGATGCGTTACGATTGACGCGATCCCTCTCGTCAGCGCACCCCCTTGCGAGGGTGGCGCCGGTCCGCAGCTCCATGCTGGAGAAGGCCCGGCCGTGCAAGTTCAGCGGTTTTAACAAGGGCTTCCTGAACTCCGCCGCCGCCAAAAGGGGCCTTTGCGAGCGGGAGCCGCTGCAGGCGCACCCGCACTGGTCCTCCAGCTCCAACGCCGCGCCCTCGACGCCGCCGCCCGCCACGTCGAAGGGGGCGGAGTCCAGCAGCTCGGGCGCCGAAGGCGTCAGGCCAGGCGAGAGGACCAGGGTCCACCCGAGAGGCTGGCGCAACACCCGTGACGACGACGACGACGACGACGACGACGACGACGACGACGACGACGACGACGACGACGACGACGGACGACGACGACGACGACGACGACGACGACATGATGACGACGACGACGTCGACGACGACGTCGACGTCGACGTTCGACGTCGACGACGACGACGACGTCGACGGCGACGACGACGACGACGACGACGACGACACGACAACGACTCCATGGGCCCGCAGCGGGCCTCGGGACCGTCAAGCGCCGACTCGGGATGTCAAGCCGGTCCCGGGGAGTGGGTCGAGGCCTTCGGGGGTGCAGGTCGTGAAAAAATACATGACGTTGGGGGCCTTGGCACCCAAGACGGCCCTCGAGACGACCTGCGAGACGTCCCCAAGACGGGCCCCAGAAGGCACAAGACCCCCCCCCAACGTTACAGCGCTGGTCTGCCGTGCGGGCCTGCCGTGCTGGTCTGCTCTGCTGGTCTGGTCTGCCGTGCAGGTCTGCCGTGCTGGTCTGCCATGCGGGTCTGCTGCCGTGCTGGTCTGCCCTGCCGTGCTGGACTGCCCTGCCGTGCTGGTATCCTGCCCCCGCCCTCGCCTGAGCGGGATTCTGGGGACCCCCATGGGGAGGCAGCGGGGGGCCGTGCGAAGACAGCCGAACCTCCTCCTCCTCGTCCTCCTCCTCCTCCTCCTCCTCCTCCTCCTCCTCCTCCTCCTCCTCATCCCTCCCACGCGCCCCCGATCGCCCCTCGGCAAGACGCGAGGGCCGGCGGACCACCCAGAGTCGCCCGCTGAGCCGCCGCCCGTGCGGACGGACGCGGAGGACCGGCGGAGGATCGGAGGGCACCGACTAGACACCTGCACCGCTCCCGACCAGGCCGATTCTGGGCCCAGGACCTGTGCATCCAGTGGAGGCCCATGCCGAGAAGCACCATGCATCTGTGGGTTCTGGGCTCCCTTTTCCCAGACACCCGAGGCGCACTGGATGTGGACGGATAGCTGACTTCTTTGTCCCCAGCCGCTGCACCTCGGCCTCTTGGCGCTCCTTCACAGCAGGTCCAAGACGAAGAGGAGACATAGGAAGCCCATGCCGAGAAACACCCTGCTTGTCTCCAGGGTGCCCTGGGTGTCTTGAGTTTCGATGGTTCTGCTATGGACAGCGTGGCGTTCCCATACCAAAAATGAAAGGACGTCCTGGGGTCTCGGGGTTGGGTTTCTCGTGGAAGGTTTCTTGTGGACTGGCCTCCACTGTATGCGTTCCTGCCCAAGCCAGGAGGGCACACACTGATCCTATTGGCGCCCAGGCTGCGCCTTTGGCCAGGCCCGGCGCGGGTGTAAAATAGCCAGTGCCCTCCTGGAGGCTGCTGCTGGGCGGCGCGGACGTCAGGTCGAGGCTGCCGCGGGCGAAAGATGATGGGCCCATTTTCCACCATAACTACCATGAGTAAGAGAGGGAGGAGGAGGAGGAGGAGGAGGAGGAGGAGGAGGACGAGGAGAGGAGGAGGAGGAGGAGAGGACGAGGAGGGAGGAGGACAGGAGGAGGAGGAGCGGAGGCGGAGGCGGAGGAGGAGGAGGAGGAGGAGGTGGAGGAGGAGGAGGAGGAGGAGGAGGGGGAGGGGGAGGGGGAGGGGGAAGGGGAGGAGGAGGAAGACCTCCTCATCCCCCCTTCTTCCCCGTCCTACACATGGTAGCGGTGGTGGAAAATTTGCCAATTAAAAGACCTGGCTGTATCCACGGCCTCGCGGGCGGGGCCCCTGGGCCGCGACCCCGCGAACGAGGGGCGTCCTGTCGCGGATGCCCCTCGCGCAGCCTCCTCGCGCGACCGCGCATCCGCGGGGATCGCGCCCCGGAGCGACCGCGAGGGCGCGGCTATGGCATGTCCACCGCTCATGAGGCTGGACGACGACGTGCGCGAGTTCGCCGCCCAGGTTGCCGCGGGCTCGCGCGCCTCCGCGGCGCCGCGCGCGCCGGGCTCGCCCTCCGCAGCTGCCTCGTCCGCGGCCGCGGCGGCCCAGGATCGGCGTCTGCTCGCGGCCTTCGGAGAGCATCGGCGGCGAGCCCCTGGGGGGAGGGCAGGGGGGGCGGGCCCTCTCGGAGAACTCGGGAGCTCTCAGATGCCTCCTCACAGACTCTTGGTGGAGCCTTCCCTCAAGCAGTTGCGAAGCGTCCCGGCTCGCCTATAGCCCCACCAAAGAATAGTGTAAGAGCCCGTTGTGGGTTGCGCGACATGTGTTTGGAACTTTTCTTTCCGAGATTGCTCTGCTTCAGCACCTCGGGCTTATGCTCTAAGAACATTGCTTTTGTTCTTGGAACAGGTTGGGTACGGAAACAATTGGTACAATGCCCAACCGCAGTTCCTGCTCATGTTGAACAGGGCTCGCTGTCCGCGCCGCCGCGGCCTGTGTCCATTTGAGACAGAAGGCCGCCTGCCCAACAGCGGCCGCTCTTGTTTTTTGGGACAACACTTGTTGCTGGGCAGTATACCCACTCTCTCTGTACCCACTTCGGGCATCGAAATCAGAACACGTCGTCGTAGACATCGGAACGCCGGGACGGTCGGTCACCGCTCGATGCTCCGAAGGCAGAGCGGCGGCTTCTCAGGGGTCGCGGGGGCTGCCGAGAGGCCCCGCCGCCCTCCGGGAGGGCCTGCCCCCTCCCACGTCCCCCCCCCCCGGGCGCGCCGCCGAGAGGAGAGGGAGGAGGGGTGGCTTCTCATCATCCTCATCATCATCATCATCATCATCATCATCATCATCATCATCATCATCATCATCATCATCATCATCATCATCGTCATCGTCATCGTCATCGTCATCGTCATCGTCATCGTCATCATCGTCATCATCATCATCATCATCATCATCATCCGCAGCAGCAGCAGCAGCAGCATCATCGGAGGAGGAGGAGGGAGGAGGTACCGGTACTGCTACCCGTGCCTCGCTTTGCCCTTTTGGGGCCTCCTGGGAGGCCCTCGCTGCCACGGCCCGAGTCGCCCTAGACTTCCGGTCAGAAGGCTCACTGGAAGAGATCTGGGGAAAGGGCGGTATCTGTATTTTTCGGGGGCGGAAAAGAGGGGGGTGATGACTAGGGGGGGGTGGATATCATGCGGGGGGCATGATGTTTCCCCAGATCTCGTGGCGCCTCTTCTCATTTCATTACGTCCCAGGCCCCCCCGCTGGGCCGCGCACATGCCGCCGGTCATAATTTGCACCCCCCCCTCTTGGACACCCCCCTCTTGGCCGCTCCCGGGAAAGGGCGGTATCTGTATCTTCAGGTTTCCCCATCTTTGGAGGCGTGGGCCTCTCCAGAAGGGCCCCCCGAGGGCTTCTCGAGGAGGCTTCTCTGCAAGCCGCCTCCGTCGCGGCGCCATGCGCCACCCCCGCTCGCGCGACGCCAATGCTCCGGAGCGCGTCAGAAGCCGGGCGAAGGCTGGCAAACCCGTGGCTGTTAAAACGTGGCTCCGGGCAATTGTTTTCTGCACGAGAAGCAGCCCGTTTGCTATTTCGGGCGTTGAGCTTTCTTTCCGCCGGGATTTTTTTGGTTTTTCTTCCGGGAAGATCGCTTTCGCAGCCACGGATTTGCCAGCCTCGCCCAGCTTCCGAGAGTGACCTTTCGCAGGCGTTACCTGTCGGTGCGGGCCCACCATGCAGGGGCCATGCGACCGCCCAGTGCGAAGCGGCGGCAGCGGCGCCGTCGCGCTGGGGCCGGGCCACCCCCCTGGCGCCCCACCCGCGAGTCGCACGCCAACGACCGGGCCTCACCGCCGTTACCCGCCAGAATGGAAGAATGGCCGTGCCATCAAGTCGGGCCTGTCTCTTTACAGGGGGGATATCCAAGAATAGTAAAAAAAATGCATGGGGGCGATTTGTTGACCAATTTTTAAGCATCCGGGGGCATTTTTTGACCATGTTGTATTCTTCGTCCAAAATCCGCCTGTAGGGGGACATGCCCGACCTAACCGTAGCACCCCGCAGTCGCGGCTAAGAGTGAAGGGCCGGCGGGAACGTTTGCAGTTTGCGGGGCTCAGCAGAAGCCCGCCGCGGGCGCCGTTTCTCGTCAAAGCAATGTGGGTGGGTCGCGGGCCGGGTCGCGGGTCGGTCGCGGGTGGGTCGCGGGTGGGTCGCGGCAGGGTCGCAGGTTGGGTCGCGGGTGGCTCGCGGGTTGGGTCGCGGGCGGCTCGCGGGGCGGGTCGCGGGGTGGGTCGCGGGTGGGACGACGACAACAAGCAAACAAACAAACAAACACACAAACAAACAACAAAAACAACAACGCAACAGCGCAACAGCGCGTCAAGCATAATCCTCACCACGGATCCCTACTTCAGCCCTGCACCCGGGGACAATGACTGACCGTTCGGTCCCCTCACTCTGATCTCATGGATGAGGAGTCTAGCGTAGATCCAAGACGTCCGCGAGGGCCGTCGAACGCCTAGGTCTATGCAGTTTCTTCTTCCTCTATTCTCTGCAGGAGGGGGAGGAGGAGGAGGAGGAGCAGCCCGACGGCGGCGGCCCGCGCACACTCTCCGACCTGGCCAACCAGCTTTTCGGGGACCTGGCGCTCGACGACGTGGCCCTCGCCGGCGAGGCCCCCAGCGACGCGACGGACACGACCAAGACGCCCGAGGGCGCCTCGTCCCTCGGCGCGCCGTCGGACTTCTCCGAGTCCGTCCACGCGGAGGCTCGAAGAAGAGAGCACGGCATCCCTTGCTCCTCATTATTTCTGAGAGGGAGGGTGGGGTTCACTTTGCTCGGAGGTCCCGAACGAAGTGAACCCCACCGTTCCCATCAGTAACCGTGGGGGGTAGGATAGGCTTCGCATGTGGCCCCCTAGTGGGGGAAGTGAGAAGGAGAAGGCCCTCGCAGAAGGCAGCGGGGGCTTCTCAGGAGCCCTCGCGCCTTCTGAGAAAGTCTCTGCATGAGCTTTCGGGGGAGGCTCGAAAGCCTCGTCAGAAGGCCGGGGGGGCTTCCGAGCCTTCTGGGAGGGCCCGCCCCTTCTCACTGTTCCCCCCGGGCGCGCCGCCTCCGCCTGCCACTGCGTGACGAGCAGCGAGCTCCAGCGGATTCATCCTCGTCTTCCTCCTCCCCGAGGAGGGGGAGCATGAGGAGGAGGAGGAGGACGAGGAGGAGAAGGAGGACCAGTATAAACCCAAGACGCATCGACCATGTTGGGATCGACCCTCCCTCCAAGCTCCCTCTTCACAGGCCCCTGCACAAGGGTTCATTTCCACTCAAGGAAGTGCCCTGGTGGGAGACAACCGTTGGAAGATCTTGAAGCCTGACAAAACACCATTCTTGGAGCTCAACGCCACGAATCGACTTGACTGTTGCGTCTTGACGATCCCGAACCGTGCCAGAATTCCATTCCTGGGAGTTCAAAACCACGAATGGCCCTGACAGTCCAGAATCACTCCACAGCACAATTCCTGGTATGCTAACAATTGAAGCCCGTGGAAGTCCTATAGTTTCTTCAGGCGGGTGCGCGCGGCGCGAAGGCGAGTGGCACATGTTGAAAAGGAGCCGCCCTCAACCAGTCAAACCCTTACTGTTTGTTCATAAAACAATACGAAACCAAGAAAAAGCAAAGTGCGCGGAGCTCAGGCGAAGGCCACATGTTGAAAGCCACCCGCCCTCAAACCGTGCAACCTTTGCGAATATTTCGGACGAGTGTGCTCGGCGCGGAGGCGAGAGCCACATTTTGAAGACCACCCGCCCTTCATGCGAGAGACTGTTGCCACCAACTGCTGACATTCAGACCGGACCCCCAGATTTTCTGCGACATCATACAAGCCCGATCGATATGTGAGGGCACGAGTGGCCGAACCAAGGCGAAAGCACCCCTGGCACAAAAGCTGCAACGCAAAGAGGTCAGGGCTCTGGGCCTCCTGTCTTGTTGCGTCTCGCCCACGTCTGGCCCCCCCCCCCCCCATCTTGTTGCGTATCGCCTCCCTCCTCCTCGTCCCTCTCCTCCTCCTCCTCCTCCTCCTCCTCCTCCTCCTCCTCCTCCTCCTGCTCCTCGTCCTCCTCCCCTCCTCCTCCTCCTCCTCCTCTCCCGCTCCTCCTCCTCCTCCTCCTCCTCCTCCTCCTCACTCCTCCTCCTCCTCTCCTTCTCCTCCTCCTTCCTCCTCCTCTCCTCCTCCTCCTCCCTCCTCCTCCTCCTCCTCTCCCTCCGTGTAGAGGCGGACCGCGCTGCGCTGCCGGACGCGGGGGAGGCCACCGTGGCGCCCACCGCAGGTTTCCGGCTGCTGCAGCAGCGGCGCCGGGCGAGGGAGCAGCAGGCCGCACAGCCGCCGGACGCGGACAAGACGTGTGTATATAATATATATATATGTATATATATACGCATGTGTATATGTATATAGATCGCATATACATGCAACATTCTATAGATACACATATCCGTAATCCGCGGACGATCTGTATGCACCGTACCGCATTGGCGTCTCCCGAGGCGCTGTCGATCTTCGACCCAGGAATCGTACGGTGCATACTTGCTCGGTTCTTCGAAGCCCGGAAAACTGTGCACCGTACCACGTTGGAGCATGGCCTGAACGGAGTCCAGGCATGGTACGGTGCATGGGCGCCGTTCTCGTATGTAAACCCACTGCATCTTGGAGTTCTGGGTTCTCTTTTCCCAGACACCCGAGGCGCACTGGATGTGGATGGATAGCTGACTTCTTTGTCCACAGCCGCTGCACCTCGGCCTCTTGGCGCTCCTTCCCAGCAGGTCCAAGACGAAGTGGAGACATAGGATGCCCATGCCGAGAAACACTCTACTTGCCTCCAGGGTGTCCTGTGTTTCTTGGGTTTCGATGGTCTTGCCATGGTAAGCGTGACGTTCCCCCGCCAGACATCAGGGGATGTCCTGGGGTCTCAGGGTTGGGTTTCTCGCTGAAGCTCTCATATGGTCGAGCTCCTGCTGCGTGAACATTCTTGCCCGAGCCAAAGGCTCACCGCCCACCAAAAACCACCCCAACCCAACCCGCAGGCCCTGATGTGCCCTCAATTTCCAGTGGGGGGGGGGATCGGGGAACATGGAAAAAACACATACAGGGTCTGGCTTGACTAAGGAACATTCACTTTTCAAAAGGGCTTCGGTCGTTCCCTTGGTTTGCATGCGCTCCGCTGCCTCATTGGCCGCGAACCCCCCTGGTGTGCCTGCGGACTCCGCAGACCTGCCTGGAACAGAAAGGGGCCTCGTTCCTGATGGATCCTTCCTGAGGCCAGGCCCACCACTGCATGGAACCCCTCCCCCCCCCCCCCTCTCCCACCCGGAAATCCGGGTCCTCGGGTCGCGCGGGGCTGGCCCGGTGCCGCAGCCCAGAAGCCGCAGGCCTCGGGGAGCTCGGTGGCGGGCGCGGCGGGCGGCGCCGCGGCCCCGGCGCCGCGGGACGAGAGCGAGGACCTCGTGCGGCTCTGGATGCGCCAGCGGTGGTAGGCGGGGCCCCGCGTGGGAGCAGCGAGCGTCTCGAAGGGGGAACAGCGTCGGCAGCACCCCGAAGCATACCATACTTCTACACTATACGCGCGTCGCGGCGGGCGCTGTCTGGCCACGCCGCACGGGAAACGATATACTACGAGATGGATCTGTTATGTGGTTGGGTCGGACGCGCGCCTCCAAGGAGGACATCTAGCATTAGTATGTCTCTGTGCGTCCCAAAGAATGCCGAAATATTATGTTTATGTTTTTATATTTCTCATGTCGGCGATGAGGTCCGAGCCCCTAGGCCTCCCCGATGGAGTCGGAGCATATGGGGTCGGAGGATCTCGCCGCATCGCCGATGCATCGCCGATGAGACTCGATGTGAAGCCCGATTTGCTTCACGTCGACGTCGCCGATGCAGTGCTGACGTCGACGATGCATCGCCGATGCATCGGTGATGTATCGCAGATGCATCGGCGATGCGGCGCGATCCTCCGACCTCATCCATTCGGACTCCATCCAGGAGGCCTCTAGTGCTCTAGTGTCGCTGGTGAAATCCAAACCCTAGGTACCCTCGCCTATCCAAGGTCAGGCAAGTCGATGGTCGGCGGGGGTAGGGTTCGGAAGTCGCCACCGATCATGTGTTAGAACGTTATACCATTTATTTTGGGTGGTCCGCTCGGATCTCTCCGTTCGGCGCCGGAGCTCCCTTTTGCACTCCGCGCGCCAGGGAGGGGATCCAGCGCCGATTGAAGAACACCGCGCGGGCCTCCAAAAGTTTGGGTGTGTGCCATTTGTTGTTCCTCTAGCCCTCCCTTCGTCGTTTCACTCCGGGGGGCCGAAAGCGGTCTCTGGCACGGCAGTTTTTTCTTCATGCCTTGGGACCGCCACGGGCTTCCCTCCGCCATGCGCGGAACTCGAGCATGGGGCTCGGCGGATGTCGCCGGCTGGATTGCCGGATCACGAGGAGAATCGCCGATCCGATGTCCGCCAAAAACCGGCCACGCGCAGAGGGGGGTAGGGTGAGGGGGGAAGTCTTTTTGGAGGCACCCCTGCGTCTCAGAGGGCGTGGGCCTTGCTTGAAGACTCAGGGCGCGCGCTTTCTAAGGAGCAGCCTCCTCCTAAAGAGCCTGCCCCCCCCCTCCCCCCCCCCGCCCTCGGTGCGCGCGCCCAGGGTTCGGCAGCGGCCTCGCCCGAGGGGAGGCCGCCCGCGCGCCTCCTGCGGCCGAGAGAAAAAAAAGACGCCGCGGGGCCCGGCCGCCTGCGGGGCCAGGCCCGCGGGAGATCACGGCAGGCACGGGCGCGCCCAGGTCTGAGTCGGGCGTGTCCCTCTACAGGGGGGATGTTCAAAACTAGTCAACAGAAACAGCCCAGGGGCGACTCTGTTTGAATATGTTGTTTTTTGTTTGTCGAAGATCCGCCTGTAGGGGGACATGCCCGACCTAACCCTAGGTAAAGTCAGCCCGCACAGTAGGGACGAGTGAGTTTCCAAAGTTACCCCCTTGGATCCTTCGCCTTCGGCCCATCCGTGGCCGCTTTCGCTGGCCTCGCCCCGCTCGCCGAGTGCCGACAGGGCCTCTCGAGGCCCTTGGATGCCCACCGCGCGTCCGTATGGAACGGGTTGACTGCAGCACCGTGGCCGAATTCGCCACGGCACCGACGCAATGGCGTTGGACAGGAAGCCCCCTACTGAGAGGAGGAGGAGGAGGAGGAGGAGGAGGAGGAGGAGGAGGAGGAGGAGGAGGAGGGTTGGCTTCTCAGCAGAGGAGGAAGAGAAGAGGTACCCATACCGCCTCCCTTGCCTCATCTTCCCTCCTTTGAGGGTCTCCTGGGAGGACTTGTCGCCACCGCTGGATTCCGCCCCGAATCCTGATCCGAAGGCACGTTCTTCAGCAAACATGACAGGTCAACATCTGCCGAGACATTGATTTTTCATGGCGCCCACATCGCAGAGCGGACTTCGCCCGGAAAACAATCGGATGGGACCCGATGGTCTTGGAGAATGTCGTCCCGGACCCTGGCCAGGAATGAAGGTTGCAACAGATAAACGTGAGATTCACTTCGCTCGTCGCTCGCCGTTCTGGGGTCTTGCTCTGGCAGACATCCACGCCAGAATCCGCTGCAGTACGTCTGCAAGGTCGGTGCAGGGAGACGTTCGGTTTTCGGAGGGCCGCGCGGGTTTCTGGAGTCGGTGCTGGCCCCGGCCCCACTCCCCTGGCTCGCGGAGGGCGCTAGGCCATGGGGGGGGGGGGGGGGGCAGCGCCGATCTAAGAGATCCGAGGGGGTCCCCGAATGCTTTGGTGTATGCCGCTCTCTGCCCCTAAAGAACAAGGGATTGGCATCGCCCGGACGTGTGCATTCTTTCTCGGCGAGGACCATCGAGAAGCATGCTGGACCATCGAGAAAGCTAGGCCACGCAGGAACTCGAAACAGGCACGCGGAACGGACGCACGATGCTGCAGGATCTGGCCGGGCCTTGCAGGATCCTGCAGGAGCCTGCAAGGCTTAAGTCGGGCCTGTCCCTTTACAGGAGGAATATTCAACAACAGTGGAACAAGTACTATTGGGACGCTTCTGTTTATAACTATGTTTGACCATTTTTGCATATTGTTTCGCACTTATTTTCAATTGCTCGTCCAACATCCGCCTGCAGGGGGATACGCCCGACCTGATGCAAGGCCCGACTGACCCGGGCATTGGTTGCCCCGGGCCAGACGGTCCCCGAGCTCGCCGATGCAGCGTCGACGCCGCCGATGCGGGCGCCGCTGCAGCGCGGCCTCCTCGAGGGGCCCGCTCGTCCTTGGGGGAGCTGGCGGCCCGCCCTGTGGCGGCCGCCCTCACGGCGCCGCTCGGGAAGGGCGGGGGAGCATCCCCGGAGACGAAAGTGCAGTGGAGGCCCATGCCATGACGAACGATCAGCACGCACCCATACCCATTAGGGGGGGACGGACTGAGCTATTGGTGCGCGTTGTCGGATGGGGGTCCCCGCTCGAATGGGGGCCTCCCCAGGGGTCCGACGACCCGCATCCATACCCATAGCCAGTCCTTCTCCCACCGACCTCCCTATGGGTATGGGTGTGTGTTGTTCGCTCGTCATGCCAAGGAACACCCTGCTTGCCTCCAGGGTGCCCTGGGTTTCTTGGGCTTCGATGGTTTTGCGACGGATGGTATGACGCTCCCACGCCAAGGTCAGTGAACGTCCTGGGGTCTCAGGGCTGGATTTCTTGTGGCAGGTGTCTCGTGGACCCGCGTCCACTGCAGCACTACGACCAGCCAGTGGCTGTCCCACCCTCTCGAGCTGGTGGCACCTCGTTCGGGGCATGCCTCCCCAGAGAGCTCCTGGGAGGAGGTGCCACCAGCTCGAGAGGGAGGGAGCGGCCACCCCCCCAGCTGGTGGCAGTGGTGCTTCTGTCCCTCCTGAGAGGAGTCGGTGCGTGAGAGGGGGCGCGGCCGTGGCCAAGGCACGCTGGCCCTGGGACCCTGGCGTGGCATTTTTGGTTGCTCACGCTGGGAGTGCGCGCCGCGTGTTCCGGGCCCCAGGACCCTCACATGTCGATCCGCCTCAGAGGACGACGCAGGAAGATGGGGTCTGGGGCGCCGGTGGTGATTTTTCATGATGTTGCATGTTTTTATGTTTTTTTCCTGCAACGGTGGATTGAGGGGAGTCAAGCTCGCTGTGAGGCGGCTGGGAAGACGAGCCAGGAGGGGCCACATTGGGCTAGCAGAGGGCTACAGCTCAGCCGACACATTCGGGGGGTGGCACCGAGCGGGTCCCCATCCGACCTTCCCTACCCGGCGCGGTGGAGGAAGATCAGGAGGAGGAGGAGGCTCACGAGGAGAGAAGGTCGCGGATGAGGCGGATTGGGAGGATCACGTGATGGGGGTGGATGAGGAGGGTGCGGAGGACGAGCATGCAGGAGGAGGGGGTCTAGGCCTCCTAACTGAGATCGGAGTGGATGGGGTCGGAGGATCGCGCCGCATCGCCGACCGCCCTTTCGGCTCGATGTGGAGCCCGATTAACTTCACGTCGACGTCGCCGATGCATCGCCCACGTCGACGATGCATCGCTGGTGCATCGCCGATGCATCGCCGTTGCGGCGCGATCCTCTGACCCCATCTACTCCAACCCCATCTAGGAGGCCTCTCAGGGGAGGAGATGGGTACGAGCAGGGCGACTCAGGGAGGGGCTCGCCTGCGACAGGGGTTGAGAGGCGGTTGTGCCCGTCCCCGGCGGAGGCGGGGCGGGGGGGTGGCCCGCCGGCGGACGCTGTAATAGTGGCCCTCAGGGGAGGTGCCGCCCGTCTGGGATTCAGGGCCGAAGGAGCGGGCCATGCGTAGGAGGGAGGTGATGACCAGGACGGGGAGGAGGAGGAGGAGGAGGAGGAGGAGGAGGAGGAGGAGGAGGAGGAGGAGGAGGTAGGAAGAGACGAGACGAGGAGGAGGAGGAGGGGGGGGGGGAAGAGGAGGAGGAGGAGGAGGAGGAGGAGGAGGGAGAAGGAGAGGAGGAGGAGGAGGAGGAGGGAGAAGAGGGAGGAGGAGGAAAAGGAGGGAGGTGGAGAGGGGAGAAGGAGAAGGAGGAGGAGGAGGAGGAGGAGAGGAGGAGAGGTAGGAGGGAGGGGGAGGAGGAGGAAGGAATGCAGGAGGAGGAGGAGTTGCAGGAGGAGCGGAGGAGGAGTTGCAGGAGGCAGAGGAGGGGGCGGCATGATGGGAAGGTGGAGAGGGAGGGGACGGAGGAGAGGAGGAGGAGGAGGGAGAGGAGGATAGGAGGAGGATGAGGAGGATGAGGAGGAGGAGAGAGGAGCAGGATAGAGAAGGAGGAGGAGGAGAGGAGAGAGGAGGAGGAGGAGGAGAAGGAGGAGCAGGAGAAGGTGAGGAATAGGAGGATCAGGAGGAAGAGGAGGAGGAGGAGGAGGAGGAGGAGGAGGAGGAGGAGGAGGAGGAGGAGGGAGGCACTGACGCTACAGCTCCGTTGCTGCAGTTTCGATCTGCGCAAAAAGGCCAAGAACAGGAAGTGCCATCTACATATTTGCTTGGCGCTCTGCGCGGAGTTCCTGTATCTGCCCTGGACCCCCCGCTCTGGCGTGGGGAGCGCGCCAGGCGCAGGGCCAGAAGCGCCGCCAGGGGGTCCCAGCGCAGATCCAAGAAAGCCGCGCGGAGCGCCACACGTTTTTGTTTATGGCGTTTTGAGGTTCATCTTGTAGCAGCGCCATGCACAGGTGACAGGTGGCGGAGCGACGTGACCAGGAAGCTTCGTGCCCTCCCTCCTCGCCTTCTCCTCCTCCTTCTCCTCTCCTTCTCCTCCTTCTCCTCCTCCTTCTCCTCCTTCTTCTCCTCCTCCTCCTCCTCCTCCTCCTCCACTCTTCCTCCTCCTTGTCCTCCTCGCCTCTCCTCCCTCCTTCTCCTCTTCTCACCTCTCCTCCTCCTCCTCCTCCTCCTCCTCCTCCTCCTGCTCCTCTCCTCCTCCTCCTCCTCTCCTCCTCCTCCTCCTCCTCCTCCTCCTCCCCCTCCTTCTCCTCCTCGCCTTCTCCTCCTCCCCCTCGCCGCCCTCCTTGCCCCCCTCGTCTGAAGTGAAGTGATCCGGCCTCTGGGCCTGCCGCTCAAGCCAGATACGCCTACAAGTATTGGCGAACGCAGACGCATCCAGGTAGGACCAGACAGATCGAGGTAACTTTCAGTCGGGCGCGTCCCTCTACAGGGCGAATGCTCGAACATAGTCAAAAACTAGTCGGGGGACGAGTTGTTGAGGATCTGTTTCACAATGTTTGAATGTTTGTTTGGTTTTGTTGTTACCTTTCGGCCCAAAAGCAACCTGTATGGGGGACACGCCCGACCTGAAGCTAACTCCGCGGATCTCCCGGCGAACGTGGAGCAAATCCCGGGCCGCCCGCAGGGGCGCGAAGACGAGCGCGCGTCGCGCGTTGCGGCCTGGGCCGGAGTGCGAAGAGGTCGACCGGTTACCAGACTCGGACGTATCCCTGTCCCTGAGATTGGCACGCCAAAAGGCGATGACAATCTTAGGGATTCGCCCTCAGAAAATAGGGGAATCCCTAAGGTTTGCATCGTGATGACAATAAGGGATCCGCCCCCAAAAAATAAGGGATTCGCCCCCAAAAAATAAGGCGATGACAATCTTAGGGATTCGCCCTCAAAAAATAGGGGAATCCCTAAGATTTGCATCGTGATGACGAGGTGCCCAGCATAGGGAGAGGGATAGGGTCCAGGCTGGTAAACCAGGAGCGTTTGCTCGGAGTGTTGGTTCGCGTCTTCTGGCCCACCTTGCTGTGGCGCGACACGCTAACCTTAGGTCGTGCAGGTCCCTCTACAGGAGGAATGTTCAAAAATAGTCAAAATATAGTCTGGGGGCAATTTTTGTCGCATTTCTGGGCTATGTTTGAATTTGGTGTGGGTATTCTTGGTTTTCCGTGCAAAATCCGCCTGAAGGGGGACATGCCCGACCTAACGCTAACCTTGTCCCAGTCCCCAGGTGTCAAAGTTCCAAGCTCTTTCCATCCTTCCGCTTCTTGGAGCGGATAGACACGCCATCAGTTCGCAGGGCATGGCGTATCGCCTGTGCCACTGCAGCGGCACGCTAAGCAAGACTTCGTGGCCGTAGGAGACCTAACCAATCCGGATGCGTCCCGCAAAAGTCAGCATGTCATCCACTTCCCTCCAGGTAATTAGCTGCATTGCGTGCGAAGCTGCCTGTAGGCGGCCCGCGTAGGCCCAGAGGAGGAACATGTGCCAACGCCGTGACACTGCCTTCACCGCCATTGCTGGATTCGCCTCGAGATACCTTGGGTGTAAGGTCTCGGGGCCCTCGAGGTGTGCAAAAATGCGTGTCCTTTTCTATGCGTGCTCGCTGTACTTTCCTCCCATGTTCGTCTTTATCAACGGTGGGACGTTCTAGTGTCCTTCCAGTTTCGTTCCTTTTTCGTTCCAGTTTCATTCCAGTTTCGTTCCGCTGTCGTACCATGGTCTGTGCAGTTTTGTCCCAGAGCAACACGTCACTGAACGGAGCTTTCACGGGGTGGTCCCAGAGGAGGAGGAGGGGAGGAGGGCATCCAAAGGAAGGAGTTTCCCCAGACCCCCTCGCGATGTGAAACAAATAGTGCGGGAGGTTCCCTTTTGTTGCTATCTTCGGCCTCCGGGGGCCCTTCCGTGGCCTGGGGACCGTCAGACATTGTCTCGGGACGAAAAACTGGTCCCAGGGAAGGGGTCCAGACCTCTGGGCGTCGACGTCGCGAAAGAATCACGACGTCGGGGGTTGGGTCGCCAGCGAGCGTTGGCAAGGACAGAGTGGTGGGAGGGCAGGCCTTCTCTGCGCCGCTGTACTGCAGCGCCGCCAGCATAGAGGACATCCTCTCCCCCCGCCAGCGGCCTTCCGGCGTTTGAGTTCTGCGTGACGTCTTCGAAACTGGTTCACTTCCACCCACCGCAGCCAAGTGTCCATGGCGATCCGTTCGATCCGATTCGAGTTCGACTCCGGCCTGATCGATCCGATTCGATTCCGATATGCCGACGATCCGATGCATCCCGATGCCTGCATGGCGCTGCTGTGCACCCTGGCGCGGCCGATCCGATCCAACTCCGGCCCCGCGCCGATGCAGCCCGGTCCGATGCCCGCTCCACCCCGCTGCGAAAGGCTGGTTCGGTGTTGGCTGGTCCTGCCCAGCCCCGTCGCCCCTCGCATCCCTTGCGACCGCTCCTACCGGGGCGCGTGCCGCACGCCATCGTCGCCGCCGGCGCGCCGCCGTGTGCAGCTGCACGTGTGCGGGGGGGCGCTGCGCCCCACAGTGGCCTCTCCTTCTCCCCCCCCCCCCCCGCGGCCGCCTGCTCTGCCCTCTTCCCGCTCTTCGCATGCCTTGACGTCGCTCGGACATGTGCATTTTTTCTCGGCAAGGACAATCGAGGAGCATCTTTGATCATGTCGCGAAAAAAACACGCGCGAAATCGAACAATGCACGGGGAATGGACGTCCGAGCGATGGCGAGATGCTGGCCAATGCGCTCTCCCGTGCTGCCGTCCAGCTCTCTCGCTGGTGCAGCCAGCTCTGCCTCGCCGCCGACGGGGAAGTGTGTGCGCCCGGCGCGTGTCCCGCCTCCCGCTTCCCCTTCCCCTTCCCCTTCCCCCGCGCTTGTCGTTCGGCGGTCGGCGGTCGTCCGTCGTCTTCGTCGTCGGGCTCCCATTCGCTGGTAAGAACGTGTGCGGGGGCGCGGCCAGTTGATTGGGAGGGGAGGCGAGGGCCCCTTGTTGCAAGTAGTGCGCGGGGCGGCGACGAGGCGGCGATGGGCGCCCTCCAGCCAATGCGCGCGGCGGCGGCGGGTCTTGCCGCGGCCCGCCCTGTCAGCTCAGGGGCGCCCGCTATACACCTGCGCCAATCGAGGCCAGGCGCATCCCAGGCCCAGGATCCAACGAAAGGCCCTCCTCCTCCTCCTCCTCCTCCTCCTCCTCCCCCTCCTCCTCCTCCTCCTCCTCCTCCTCCTCCTCCTTATCCTCATCCTTATCCTCATCCACTTCCTCCTCCTCCTCCGGCTCCGTCCGCCTGGGCAAGAAGTGCGTGTGCACCGGTAGTGCACCCTGGGGCCCGTCCTGGCCAGGACCTGGTGAAGGTGCACAGTTGGCGTCCTCTGATCTGTGGCAACAGCCATGCGCCTCGTGGATGTCACCACCTCACTTGCGAAGCAGGCAGCCACTGATCCCACCACTCAAGCCGCCTCGCCGATACGCTGAGTACAGAGGCTTCACCGCTTCCCCTTAACGGCCCGAAACACATCCCGACCCCTAAGGTTGGCATCGCATGACTTCGGTCCGATCCCAAGGACTCCACGATCTTCTCTGGGGCGCGTCCTTCATATTGTCATCGCCTTGGGATTGCCAGTGTTAGAGATAGGAGTGATTTCAAGGCTGGCTATCCCTGCTTCATGGGGCAATGAGCGAGGGCTGCCTTCAGGTAGAGCAGTGAGGATCCAAGGGGCTACCTTTGGAACAGTTGGTTGCGGGATCCGACAGGCGACCAAGGCTGCGGTAATACTTAACCACCAGGTGTAGAAATTCGAAGTCTACTCAATATTGCCGGAGCAGTTGTATAGGCAGCTGGCTCAGTTTGTTGTGCCACCAACTTGATGATGATCAGCGACTACGGCCTTGGACGCGTGCCGTGAGGTAGAGCCATGGCGGCTACAAAGTCGGAAGCCAGCGGAAGGCCTGCGGAAGTTCGCGAAAATAAAGGGTGACAGAGTGGCCATCCAAGAGTTCTGTCGTGTGCTTTGTTGGGGGAGCAGAGTTTCCAGAGCGGGCCAGCTGTCTTGCGCTGTACGGTCCTCGTCAGAATCCAATCTCTCTTCGGCACCGCGCACGTGTTCACAAGGCCATCCACCAGCTACCCTGATGAATGGCAGTCTCCTCTAAAGCTAGATTTGTGAAGCCTTGCTTCGCGGGCGTATTTTTATCAACCCAGCCGGAGGTTCGCACTGTGACGTTCGTTGGTCTGTTGTTTTGCCGATTTTGAGCTGCGAGCTTTGGAGCGAAAAACGGGGGGGGAGGAGGAGGAGGAGGAGGAGGATGAGGGTTGGCTCAGATTTACCTTTGCACTCTTGTGTTGGGCCATAAGATCGGCCACCCGCACCGATCCTGGCCAGGCCGATCCTGGGCTCTCGGCCTATCCTTGGCGCGCGGAGGGCGCCAATGGGGGCCCAGCGCCGATCCAGGACAGTCCGAGCGCGCGGAGCTCCGAAAGCTTCTGCTCGCGTGTGCCGTCTCTGTTTCCGCGGCCTCTCCCCGGCCACACACACGCCCGCTCAGACGAGCTCGCGAGGATCCGGACAGCAAGGTGCTGGGGCCGCTGCAGGCGCTGGTGAAGCGGCCGGCCGCCACCGTGGAGGAGGCAGCCGGCCTCCTCCGGGGAGGGCCAGGAGGAGGCGGGCCAGGGAGAGGGCCAGGAGGAGAAGATGCGCCAGGCGTAGCAGGAGAGAGGCGCCTCCGAAGCAGCTCCCGGAATACTATACATTCGCCGGCGCGGCTCCGTAGCGCCAGCCAGAGCCAACGGGGAGGAGGAGGAGGAGGAGGAGGAGGAGGAGGAGGAGGAGGAGGAGGAGGAGGAGGAGGAGGAGGAGGAGGAGGAGGAGGAGGGGGGGGAGAATGAGGAGGAGGAGGACAGGATGAGGCAGGCGAAGTGTTTCGCGGATGACTCGTGCTTGGGGTGCGTAGGGAGTCCCCGAGATGGCAGTGACCTGTCGGGGACTCCTCGGTGGCTTCTTGGAGGGGAGGCGGGGGCGGAGGCGGAGGAGCAAGCGGGTGGAGGGCGGCGGCAGAGGCCAGAGAGGGAGGAGGCGGGCGGAGAGCACGGGGGGGGAGGTGCAGGAGCAGGAGGGGGCGGGCGGAGCAGAGGCCCGCGAGGGGGCGGGGGGCGGCGGAGGCCGTGGACCAAGGGGTGGGGGAGCGGATGGGGCGGAGCAGGCATGGAGGAGGAGGAGGAGGAGGAGGAGGAGGAGGAGGAGGAGGAGGAGGAGGAGGAGGAGGAGGAGGAGGAGGGGGAGAGGAGGAGGAGGAGGAAGAGGAGGAGGAGGAGGAGCAGGAGGAGGAGGAGGAGGGGCAGGGGGAGGACGAGAGTAAGTTACGCATATACCCCGCTGGCAACGCCTCGGGCGACCTTGACCATATAATGCACACCAGTTTGATCAACCGTCCCCCCTCCCCAGGGCCGACCGGCCCTGGGGGGGGATGGCCGCGTCTGAAGGGTACACGAGGCAACGGGAGGAGGAGGACCGCTGTAAACCTAAGTCGCATCAAAGAGGTTGCATGGAGCCTCCCTCCAAGTTCCCTCCGCATCGGACCCTACACGAATGTATCGTTAGTGCGGGGAGTGGCCCAATAGAAGACAACCGCCTGAAAATTGCCACTCGCGCCAAAATCTTGTCCTGTGACTTGAAAGCCGCGGATCAACGCGACTGTCGCGTCCTGATATCTTTACATCGTGCCAGAATGTCATACCTGGGACGTGCACCGTGCACGCCGCGACAACTGACAACTGCTACCATAGTTGAAGACGAATCGTCGAGGCACTGAGGCGAGAACCACGTTTTGAACAGGATGGGGGATTAGGAGTGGAACCCAACGTGGGTCTTATCTGGCCTTACCCACCTTATATGTGGGTTACAAGTGCACTATGTGGCTTAGGATGATGAGGTAACTCCGCTAAGGGGGCTCCGCCCACTTAATCCAGATCTAAGCTAGGTTAGGCTGGATAACACCCACCTTCACATCCACTTGTATCCCCCTGTCCTCTCAGCAACCCTCGCCGCGATCCAAGAGTGTATTCCTCTCCGGTTTCTGCGAGCAGTCTGCATGGATTCCTGGACGGAGAAGCAGTGGTGGACTGGGCGACTGCCCAGCCTTCAACTGGCGTGACACGAGCCGGGGCGCGGCAGGCGGGGAATCAGCCCAGATGTCCTTCCGCCCAGAGCACATACAACCAGCTGTTTTGTCTGGAGTCGTCGGAATTGGCAGGGTTGGACTGCAGTCCGTGTCTGAATTCCACCGGCGAGCATAGGTCATGGTAACGCATGAACGCGCGCTCGTAGAACAAAGTATTGAGAAGACGATGATTCATCAAAGCGAGAAACGGATTCATTGATTGCGCCGCCGGAACAGAACAGGACAACACATCATGTCGTAAACGCAGAAGCCGGATTACGACATTCAAGTTTGGGCGGCTTTTCTAAATCCGGGGCCGTTCTTCGGAGTCCCAGATTTCTATCGCTACCAGGACCTGAGTGGCTCGATCAGAAGTCGCGGGCAACATTGGGGGGGAGAGGGTCAGGAGGGGATGCGTGCGACCCCCAGTCGCACACTCGTCTCCGACAGGGGTCCGAGACCCCGCCCGCCGAGGGGCGCTCAGATATCTGCAATCGGGGGTGCTTATGGCCGATCTGCCGGCGAATCATCGCCGATTCCAGGTCGATGCTTCACCCCCTGAGCCAGTCCACAAAGATATTACACCAGAGAAAAGCCTCAATCAGTGGACGGCTTGAAATGGGATCGATAAAGAGGTCGATAAGGAGGTCGACCGGGAACCCGGGAACCCGGGAACCCGGAACCCACCGAAATCGGCCCGGAAGCAATAACCAGGAACCCGGGAACCCGGAACCGGGAACCCGGGAACCCATCCGACCACCAAAATTGGCGTTTTTTTTCGCCAAGTCTTTCTATGTCGGTTAGGACTCGTTCAGTGCAAGCATTGATTGGGGAGTTTTCATACTTGTACGACCACCCTTCGGATGATATGGAGGTTCGGGGTGGGGAGGGGAAACCAGCCTCTCATTCCATCAATCTGCAGAGCTCCCGACAGAGCTCACGATCGACTTTGCAATCGGTCTCACCATCGATTTGAGATTCGAACTCACGATCGATCTCACAAGCGATCTAACGATCGATCTCAAAAGCGATCTCACGATCGATCTCACTATCTATCCCGCCACCGACCTGACAACCGAACGCACCATCGAGCTCGCATTCGGAGCCACTATCGATCTCACAACAGCTGTTACGATCGGCCCCACCATCGATCTCATCAATCTCACAATCGATTTCACCATCGATCCCATTCGCACAATCGACCTCACAATCAGTATCACTATCGATCGCAGTACCGAGGTCACTGTCTATCCCGATACGACCGATCTCACCAGCGATCCCACCATCGATCTCACAACAGATCCCACGATCGAGCTCACAAAAGATCATACGTTCGATCTCACAACAGATCTCACGATCGATCCTACAATCGATTTCTCTATCGATCTCAGCATCGATATCACATCAGATCAAATTATCGATTTGACAATCAATATCACTATCAATCAGAGAATAGGACTTACGATCGATCTCATAAGCGATCTCACGACAAATCCCACGATCGATCTCCCAATCGATTTCACCATTGGTCTGAGAGTCGAACGCACGATCGATCTCACAATCGGAGTAACTATCGATCTCGCTATCGGTCCCACTATCGATCTCACAATAGATCTCACCATCGATCCCACTATCGGTCTCACAATCGATCTCACAATGGATCTATCGATCGATGCCAGTATCGATTTCACTGTCGATCTCACTGTAGATCTCACGAGCAATCTCACCATCGATCTTATAATGGAACTCAATATCGATCTCACAACACGTCTCACTTTCGATCTCACAACATATTCGTTCATCGATCTCACAACAGATCTCAGTATTGATCTCACGATCGATCTCACCACCGCGCCACCGACGGGACACCTCGCGCCACCGTCGAGACGCCCCGCGCCACCGACGGCACACCGCCGCGCCACCGACGGGACACGCACGGGGCACCGCCGCGCCACCGACGGGACATCCCCGGCCACCGCGCGCAGGGGGCGGGCCACGGCGGCATCATTCCTCTCGCGCGACCATGCAGCTTCGCCTCGCCCGCACGCGCGACACGAACACGACACTGAAGTCGATTTCCTGGTGGGGGGCTCTCCGTTCCATTGCGATCTTACCCCCTCGCTTACGATCAGCAGACGCCCTCTTGAAACATGTTGTTCTTGAGCGTCGCCCGTGAGGGCCTACCAGTGCATCTCTGCAGTACTCAGGTGCCGACGTTCTAGTCAGATCTCTGATAACATCTGGCCGTGGGTTTGAGGTGGCCTTCGGACGGCACTCTGCAGACAATCGTTTCCAGTAGTCCTGGCATGGTATGCCTTCATACGCTTCTTTTTGCGGGACGTGGAAGTGGGCGCAGGCTGGGCGAGGCATGCAGGCTGGCGGGGTGGAGCGCGAGGGCAGCATTGCCGCAGACATATTTGTTTCACCAGGGCAGGAAAGAGACACTGCCAGGTCCTGACGTCTTGAAGCCAGTGTCTTAGTGTTGTGTTAGTTTTCTGTAGAAAGCGCACCAGTTCCTCGACATTTGCAACTCATAGAGGCTCAAACATGGCTGCTCCATTGGTGCCAGCTCCACCAGCGCATGCAACTAGGAAGGCCGCCTGGTCCATTTGTAAAGTGTTCGTTTCTGCGACGGTTCCACACCGAACGCACGCGCATGATGGCATTCATGGGCGACACACATACTCAGACATGCGACGTCCTGATTTTTTCAAGACGGGGTCCGTGGAAGTCCCGACCCTTTCCCCGCGACCGGTTTTTCATCCTGAGTCGTTTTTTGAAGGTCCCGAGATCCGGCGAGGGCCCCCCGAGGCCGAAAATGGCCAAAAATCTTCTGTCCGAATTTGTTCACGACGCGATCTTGCTCAAGCGCGTCCACCCGTGGGGTGGGTGGCCCGGCGGCCCGGCGGGCCCTCTGCGCGGGGGGCTCCGCGCCGCCGCCGGGATCTCGCGGCCTGCTGCGGGGCGGCGCAGGCGGGGAGCGGCGCCAGGCGGGCGGCCTCCCGGGAGCCCTCGGGGGCCATGGCCCCGCGGCCGCTCGCGCGGACGCTGGCGGTGGGCGCTGGTGTGGTGTGCCCCGTGCAGCCCGTGTTCGTCGAGCCGATGCCCACGCCGGAGGACTGCCCGCACTGCGGCTTCGCGGAGTGGTCGTGCGAGTCGTCCTGCAGCCCGCTGCTGCGCATCGAGTTCAATTTCTCCCACTGGACGGACGGGTGCTACGAGGAGATCCCAGGGAACGACAGGACCCTGTTCTGGGACGTCGACGTCTTCTGCCAGGTCCCCGAGGCCGAACACGAACTGGGGCTCACCTGCGACTCGATGCACGACTACGTGATGCACAACCCCTACGTCCTGAACTTAGACCGCTGCACGCTGAGCGGTACCTCGACAATGTCGGCCATGGAGGAGTGCCATTGGACATGCAAGTTCGGGCGGCCCGTCTACCGTTGCGCGTGGACCTTTGACCCCGAGGGCAAGTTCGACCACGGCGGCGTCTCGACCCTGGAGAAGTGCTGGCTAATGGAGGGCTGCACCAACTCCTGGCCCTGGAAGCAGAGGGTGAAGGCCGCGTGCAGGCCCATGGACTTGTGGGTGCAGGCGGGCCTGAGCGAGCAGCAGAAGCATGACCTGCAGGAGCAGCTGCTGCACCTGGGCGGCCCCCTCGCCGACGCGACCGAGGTGCTCGTGGAGGCGTTGATGGCTGCGGGCCTGACGAAGGAGGAGGCCGACGCGGCCTGGAGCAGGTACAACGCCACCGTGCAGGAGCTAACCTCGCACGCTGAGGCGCTCAACAGCGCTGGGCTGCTCCAGGCTGCTCTGGACGGCGTGGACGGCGGCGCCCAGAGGGTCGACACCGTGTTGACGACGGTGTTGCTCCAAGGGGTCGAGTACATACAGCTGGTACAGACGGTTGTTGCAGCACAGGCCGTCAAGGGCGTGATCGTCGAGGCGGCCAGGGGCGATTACACCTCAGACGACGTGGTGGTGGAGTTCAGCCAGGACAGCAAGTTAACAATTGAGGCCTCGCTTGAAGCTCGTGGCGCATTCAAGGCGACGCTTGCGCTCGTCAATCTGCGACGGTCCGAGACGCTCGGGGTGGACGTCCTCGCGGCGCTGCAGGCCACGCCGGGCGTCGTGTCCGACGGGGCCCGAGTCTCCGTAGAGTCCGTGCGGGTGGAGGTGGTGCGCGCGCCAGAGGAGGGCACCGTCGACCTCGCCGAGGAGGTCGAGGCCTACAGGGAACTGGTGAGGAGCCAGCAAGACGAGATCCAGGGCAACAGGGAGACGGCGAGCATCCTGACGATCGTGGTGGTCGCGATGGGCGTGCTCGTCGTGTGCCTGAGCGTGCTGGCGGTGGCGATGTGCATCGCGCGGAAGAGGACCGAGAGGGTGTTGCCCCCCACCGAGTCCAACCGCATCGTCATCGGCCGGCCTATCGGCCAGACGGAGCCCGTCGTGTCCCGCGCGCGCGGGGAGGGCGCCGCCTGCGCGAAGGGCGGCGAGGCCGAGCCTGCCCCGGCCGGCATCGTGGACGCCGTGCCGCTGAAGCCCGCCCAGGGGCCAGGTGCGGGCCCGACGAAGGGCTCTGGGTTGAGAGGCCTGGAAGTGTGACGGCGCTAAGCCTAAGAAGGAGGTTGTATCTTTATGTTTGAGTCGTTGTTTTCCCTCCTCACTAAGCCCGCCAGATGCTGCCGTAGCCAGGGCCTTGTCGGCGACGCCCTGGTCTGCTATCAGTGTCCACTTGGGCACGGAGCTCGTGAAGCTCGACGTAGCCACCAGCCCAGAGGGGGCGGTGCGGGACGCAGCGCGCACTGCGATTTGCTCCCCGCGCTGCAGTTGTAGTTAGTTTTATTGCTTGGCTGTCGATCGGTTGATCGGGAGGGCGGTTGGAGTGATGTACGGAACAAGGTTCTGAGTTTTCCCTGATGCGAGCTTCTGTTATGTCTCCTCGCAAGCTAGTGATGTGTCCTCACCTGTACCATCTGTTTTCGCTGCTGCGCCGTTGGTGCAACCAGCTGGATGCCGTATGGCATCCATACCGGCGTGGATCGTGGGAGCTCGCTGGCTCATTGGCTGGACATGTCACCAGCTCCAGCCCAGGCCTGTCTGCCACTACTCGTGCGGTATACGGCAGCCTCGTTCCATGCACCTTGCCGCGCTACACTTGAAATCGCGAGGCTCATGCATCGAAAGAAAAGGGTGGCGGCATTGGCATACACAGAACAACTGTACAGGGTGTAAGTCCTGCTGTGGAACTACGGATCGTACCAAATACGACTCAGAGGTATGTACATGCACATGTTCGCACAGGTTGACGCACAAGTCGTCGGTTATCCCAGCGGCATCACGCTGCTACAGTCGATGGGCACCACGCAATGATTATATTTGGACTCGTAGGCAGAGATATATTATTTGAATAATGATGCGCAGAACGAATTCGAGGTGAAATGCTATGGTTCATTGTGCGGGGGGGGGGGGGGGCACGGCGGGTGTGTAGGCACATATGTGCAATAGGTCGCGACACGTATGACCCATTGGCACATGTATTGTGTTGGGGGCCTTGTTCTGAGCGTCGGCGTGCGTCTACGGCGCCCCATTGGCTCCGGGCCCTGAACTGAAGGTAATTCTGTCGCTCCATGCCCCCCCCCCTTTTCCGATGCCGCTGGGACGTCAGTGTCTTCCGAGCTCTTGTAGACCGGAAGCACGCGGGGGGGTATTTGCATGGCGTGTGTCTGTCGCGGGGGTCGCAGCAGTTTTCGCAATTCGCGGCACCAGGCCCCGGCGTACAAGCTCCAGTTCGTCGGCCACGGCAGGGGACCAGCGCTCAGCCTGGAGCCCGACATTGTCGACCTGGGTGCTGTGATGGTGCTTCCCTTTCTGCGTTCGCGTCCATTCTCTCCTTCCCCTTCTCTCTCGCCCCAGGTGGTCTTCGCCACGTCAGAAGAACCCGGCGCCTGCCCCAGGGAGGTCGCGGGGGGGTCGCGGGTGAGTCGCGGAGTGGGTCGCGGGGGGATTCGCGGGGGGGGTCGTGGGGAGACGCGGTGGGACGACGACAACAAGCAACAAACAACAGCACACAAGCAGATCCCCGGGCCACGGCATCCCATTTGCACCCATGCACCCAGGGATGGTGCAAGACCGTTCGGCTCCCCCCATTCTGAACCTCACCTTGGTAAAGCCGTGAAGGGATAGAGTCGGGTCGGGCATGTCCTCCTGCAGGCGGATTTTGGAGGAAAAATGCAGACCGTGCATAGCAGATTCAAGCATTGGCAGAAAAAAACCCAACAATTGTTCCCAGGATGTGTTCTGCCTCTTCTCGAGCATGCCTCCTTTAGAGGGACATGCCCGACCTAAGGATAGAGCGATGGCAAGCGCAGGGGGGACAGGCAAGCGACGCCGCTGTCAGCGAGGGTGGGCCCGAGCTGTCCGCGCGCCGGGTGCGGGCGCGGCATGCCAGGCTAGTACTGACGCTTCGCGTGCCTCCACCGGCTGTGCGCTCGCTGGAGAATTCGGTTCCGCCCGCAGCCCGGGTCGACCCTTGACGCCGCCTGCGCCGTCGCTTGCGGCTGCGACAAGAAAGACCTCCACCGGCGCATGCAAAACTGACGCCCAGGCTGACTTGAGACGACTGGGGAACCGTAGGAGTTTAGAGAGGGGCAGCCGCCATCGTTCGAGGGAGGAGGAGAAGGACGAGGAGGAGGAGGAGGAGGAGGAGGAGGAGGACGAGGAGGAGGAGGAGGAGGAGGAGGAGGAGGAGGACGGCGAGAACCGGGAGGAGCAGGAGAAAGAGGAGGCGGTGGAGGAGGAGGAGGACGAGGAGGAGGATGTGCAGGAGGTGCAGGAGGAGGAGCAGATGACTCTTGGAACGCTTTTAGTTGCCTGTTGGGGAATATGTAAAGCGTTTTGGGTGCCTCGGGGATCCTCTTGAGTCCCCTCGGGGGTCTCTTGGGAGCCTCTCGAAGGCCCCTTTGGCGCCCCTTGGGGCCGTCTGGGCGCCTCTCGGGGCCTTCTTTGGGCGCTCTTGGAAGCTTTAGAAGCGCTCTTAGAGCCATCTTGGACGACATCGATAAAAAAAGAGGAGAGCTCGAATTAGTCTTGCCCTTCCAGAGTGTCTAACATCGTCTCTTGGAGCGCTCTTGGGAGCTCTTTTGGCCGTCTTGGGGCTCTCTTGAGCCATCCTGGAGCCATCTTGAGGCCTCGGAAGCCTCCTGGAAGGCTCCGTGACCATCTGGAGCCGTCTTGGAGCGTTAGTGGGGCCTCTTGGAGGATTTTGGGCCGATTTGAGGCATCTTGGGCTGTCTGGAGCCATCCTGGAGGCCGTCTTAGAGCGCTAGTGGGGTCTCTTGGAGCATCTTGAGGCATCTTGGGCTATCAGTAGCCATCTTGGAGGCCGTCTTGGGCTCTCCGAGGCGCTCTTGGAACCGTCTTCGGCCATCTTTGACGCTCCATCCCCTCGCGGTCCCCCTCTTCCAAGTCCAGTGAAAGGGGTTAAGGAGGAGAGGTAAACCCATCTCCGAAGGGGAAGAAGGGGGTTGGAAAAGGAGGTTCCCTAGACCATCTGCGCCCAGAGGGCTGGTGGGACCTAGGCCCCAGAGTCGAGAACCCACATGCGCATGTGCGGCTCGGGAGAGCTCATGTAAGTTGGTGCTTCTGGTCTTGTACCTTTTGTGCCGTCGGCTTAACCGGCTTCGTAGCGTGGCGATCGTTCCAACAACGTGATGCGGACAACAGCTAGTGGTATGGGCTGTGTCATCGCGCGCATGTCTCGAGCAGTGGGAAGCACTGGGTCAAGATGCCAGAGATGGCGGCAGTTTCAACGTGCACAATCATTTCAGGACGTGAACAGTAATCAAGGAGAGGATTGCCTTGTGGGTGTGCCTTGCCCTGTGGCTCATCATTTTGGATTCTGCGTTGGGGGTGCTCAGTCTGGCCGTCGAGCGCTTGCTGGACGCTTCTTTCTCCTCAGGCCCGGGCCCACATTATTCAACGATCGCATTTGGGAGTTCCGAGCTCCCTCCCCGGATGATGCTTCAGGAGTCCAGGCGAGCTTCTGAGTCTTGGAGCAGATGTGTAGCAGTTGTTCGCGCTTCCGCATCTCAGATGTCCTGCCAATCTCTTCTCTGCTGCTCCCTTTTTTGTGTATGTTTCTGTTGTTTCTCTCTCTCTCTCCCTATCCGTTTTTCGTTTGCCTTGTTATATCGATATGCACCCCTATCGTTCCATACCTACGTATCCTTTATGCTTCTCTCCCTCTCTCTCATTGTTTTTTTTTTTGTTCTCTCTCTCTCTCTCTGCATAGTCCTCCGTGAATGTAATAAACATATACATGTATACACAGGTATCCAGCTCGATGTCCCCCTGTCTCTGTCGCTGTCTATTATTTTAAGGTGTTGTTTCTCTCACCCTCCTTTTCTGTACATAGATTACCATATACATGTCTATCAAGATCATGGCATACGTATCCGTGCTCGTCACACTGCCCATCCCCTTGACATCCCTTCTCGTCGCTTCCCGTATAGTATTACATGTTCCTTTGTTTGCTTGTTTCTGCATGGCGTATTCGTCATCGGCTGTATTCGCACAGCTTCAGAATTCATGTTGTTCGTATGCAGGCTGTCAATGCAACGCCAAGATGTTGATGCGTCTCTGTATATCTCTCTCTCTGTCTCTTCTCGCTCTCTGTCCCCGTTGTTCTCTCACTATCTTGTAGAAGAGGTCCATTCATTAGATCCTTGCGCCTGTTGTTTTCTGAAGCTGTCTCTTTCCCGGTTCCCCTTTCAGTTCTGCTCCCTAACCGTGACGCCTGCTCCCCGCTCTCTCTCTCTCTCTCTCTTGTTCTTGCATCCTCTTCTTTTTCAAGCGTTCGGAGTATCTCTCGTCCACTCCTTTATTTCCGCGAGTCTCAACGTTGGTTCGTTCAATCGCAGGCGTGCGACGAGGTGAAAGCTACCGTGTCGATCTTGAACTCCTCCAGCCTCATGGTTCACTTTGGTGTCGTATTCGAGCACGTGTTTCAGGATGAGTTGTTTCGATTCTTCGTGTGGCCACTGAGAAACGGCCGTGAATCTTGTGGGGACTTCTCGCCAGTGACCGTTTGGAATGTCTCAGTGCAGCTGGGGGTTCAATCATGAGCGAGCTGCAGGGTTCTGTGCGTATATCGGCACACCGATACGACACCATTGGTTCATTTGCACAGGTTTACGCCCGTACGCATTTGCCGTGCTGTTGTGCCACCGTTGGGGTAAGCCTTGCACCACTGCTGCAGCGCTGCCAGGCCGCAGCGTTGCACCATTCTTGCGATTCTCCTTGATCCCCAGGCCCCCCCTGAGCTAGCGTCTCAAGATAATGGTTTCGGTGCCGCCTGGGCGAATCTGGAAGATTCCTTGAGCTGTCTTGAAGCCATCTTGTTCCAGCGGCTTACGCCGTTCCGCCGGGCCCCAGCGGAGTAGAGACCTCCAGGGCATTCGGTAGGTTATGGTGGAGCTGGAATGGCTTGGTGCTGTTGTTCACGCCCGCGAGGGTTCGACTCTCAGGGGCCCAGAAGTCGATTTGGGGCATCCAGTTTGCTTTTTTAGTACCTCGAGGCCTCCAGGGGGTCTTTTGGCAGCCCTGTTGGGGGCCTCTTGGGGGCGTCTGGTGGGCTTCGAGGTGTCAGTTCGTATTGCCCCTCGTCAGCCTTTCTTGGGGCCCTCGCGGGCCGTCTTAGGGGTCCCTGGTGCAGTATTGGGGTTGTATTGGGCCGTGCTCGAGCCCTCCGGGGGACCTCATGGGCCGTCTTGGGATAATATTGTGGGCCCCTTTGGCCGTACCAGGGAGGCGAGTATGTCGAAAACGTCCAGGTGAGGGGGCCGAATGGTCATTTAATGTCCTTGGGCGCGTGCTTGAAGTAGGGTTCCGCGGTTCGGATCGTGGTTGTATTGCTGTTGCGGGGAAATTTCACTCCTGAAGAGTAGTTGGTGTTGATCCCCCCTTGCCTGGTGCCCATTGTATTTGTTCCATTAAGGCGCTTTTCTCGGGGCTCGCACCTAGTGGTTTACAGGAGAAGGCCTTTGGCGTCAGAGTGCATTATCGGCCCCCGAACTACAACAGCAACGGCTCCCGCCTGATGCCTCTGAACCATGTATTCATCATCGCGCTCTCGCGTAGTACTTGCTCGCGCTGCATTGAGACGCCGCGCCGTCGACGCTCAGGAATCACGCTCTCGCTTTGGACTTCCTCACGATCTACCTGGGAATCGCGTTCTCGCTCGGGACTTCCTGTCGCTTCGTGCGGGACCCACGCTTCAGCAACCCGCCTGCTCGACCTGGCCGACAGGGCCCGCCTTCCCGACCCGCTTGGCAGGGTCTACTCACCCGATCTGCCCGTTTGGTTCTGCCACGTGCTTTGCGCTCCTAGCCCAAGATCTACCTGGGAGCCGCGCCCTTGCTCAGGACTGGCGCCTCATGCAGGACTGACGCCTCAGCGGCCCCCCGCCGCTCGACCCCGCCGTCTGGGCCCGCCTTCCTCACCCGCCCCGCCCAGCCAGCCCGTCTGGTGCTGCCGCCGGTGCTCCTGCTCCTGGGCCCCCCCCTGCAGACCTCTCTCGTGCTCCATCCCTCTCTCCCCCCCCTTGTCGCTAACCTCCTCCCGCCCTTCCCTTGTTTTGGAGGGGCTGCGGCGACTGCGAGTGGCAAGTCAGGAAGATCACCCCCTCAAAGTGGACACGATCGAAGGTGAGGGGGGCGGGTATCAAGGTTCGAGATACACATTTTGAGCGACACGCGAACAGATACGTGCGAACAGCCCTAATGTTCCATGATTTCTGTTCGATTGAGTGCTCATCCTGGGGCCGGCACATTGTTTTACGAGGGACTGTATTGGGGCTCAGATTGTCTTGGTGGATCCAGGACTGCAGCAACAACAACTATTTCAAAGCTGTTCGCTCTTACCTGCTCGCGTGCTAATCAACACGTATATCCAAGCCCTCGACACCCGCCCCCTTCGTATTCGATCGTACCCCCTTGGGGGTGTATCTTTCGTTCTTGCAACATGTATTTCGTGCAGCCCCTAAGGCAGGGGATGAGAGGACGGAGGAAGGGACAAGGGGGAGGGAGGAGGATGGAGAAAACAAGAAAGTGGGCTAGATGCACAGAACACGTAGCAGAACAAAACGGGCAGATCGGGTGAGTAGACCCCACCAGGCGGGTCTGGAAGGCGGGCCCTGTCGGCCAGGTCGAGCAGGCGGGTTGCTGAAGCGTGGGTCCTGCATGAATCGCGAGGATGTCCCGAGCGATTCCCTGGTAGATCGTGAGGAAGTCCAAAGCGAGAGTGTGATTCTTGAGTGTCGAAGGCGCTGCGGCTGAATAACTTGCGAGGACGTCCCACGCGAGAGCGCGCTTTCTGCATAAGTTGTGAGGAAGTCCTGCGCGAGAGATCGAGCTAGGAATAAACTGAGAGGACGTATCAGGCGGGAGCCGTTGTTCTTGTAACTCGGGGGGCCAGGGCCAGAACATATCAGAGTGCGAGGACCGGGAAGGGCACTTCAATTGAAAAAACAAACTGTGCCCTGGAGGGTGGATCTACAATCACTATTCTCAGTCGTGAGAGTTCAACAACAGCTCCCGCCTGATAGCAACCTCGCAATACATTCCCCCCTCGTGCTCTCGCGTGGGACCTCCTCGTAATGTATTCAGACGCCACGTCCCCAAGACTCAGGAATCACGCTTTCGCCCTGGCCATTCTCACGACTTACTTGGGAATCGCGCTATCTGTCGACGTCCCCGGGATTCATGCAGGGCCCACGCTTCAGCAACCCGCCTGCTCGACCTGGCCGCCTGGGCCCGCCTTCCCGAACCACCCGTTGGGGTCTACTCGCCCGATCTGCCCGTTTGGTTATGCCACGTGCTTTCTGCTCCGAACCCCTCTTGCTAATCTCTCTCGTGCTGCACGCTTCTCCTCCCCCTTACCCGTCCCTGCCTTTCATCCGTCCTCCCCTCCCGTGTTTGAGGGGTTGCGCCAAATCCGCGTGACAGGGAAGGAAGATCTACCACCAAGGGGGGCACGACCGAAGACGAAGAGGGCGGGTATACAGGGTTTTGGGAGTACACAAATTGAACGGCACGCGAGCTGATAAGTGCGAACAGTCTCGTATTAAGTGTTGTTGTTGTCGTTGTCGTCCCCGCCCGCGACCATCCATTAATTTACCCCCCTACCCTCCCCGCGTTTCACCCACGTTGTTTTGACGTGAAGCCGGCGACGGGCGGAATGGACGTGGACATTCCCGACACGCTGTGGATCGGCATGGGCGCGTGTGGCGGCGCTAGGACAAAGCCTTCCCGAGCCAGACGCAGGAGCATCCCCTCGAACGCCACACCACAGCCCCGACAACCCCCGAAAGACAAAGGAAGGCTTCTGCGCCCAACCCCGTCCGCATCAGCGGTCGCGCGGCCCAAACACCCCGCTGCATTAAATTCGAAACGGGCTTCCGCCTGCGCAGGGGCCCTTGGGGTGAGCCACTGCTTCAATTCGAACCTCATGCAGGAAAATGGATGGAGCCTGTTTTGAGACCCCCTGATTCGGCCTGGTCTGGCCGCGCGCCCCGCATCTGCTTGGTTTGGCCCCCAGTGTAGCCTTGTGTGGGCCCGGTTTTGCCTGAGACGTCCTCAGGAGTTGCTTGGCTCGGCTATGGTTTGGCTTGGTTTTGTTTGGGCGCGGTTTCGCTTGAGACCTCCTCGCCAGTTGCGTGGTTTGGCCTTGGGTTGGCCCGGTTAGGGCCCTGGGTCCGCTGTGGTGGGTGCGTAAGACCCGAAGTAATAGCCTTGCGCGCAACGGAAACCAGTGCGGTCCACATGTAGCACGACTGCGCTACAGCATGACGGGCGGAATGGGTGCAGACATTACGATTACGAACACGCTGTAAATCGGTGTGGGCGCGTGCGGCGGCCTTCGGAGAAAATGTCGTCGAGCCTGATCGGGCTCGGCAGTATCCTTCTTAACGCCACACCGAAGCCCCAACAACACCCGAAAGGCAAAGGAAGGCTTCTGCGCCCAACCCCGTCCGCATCAGCGGACGCGCGGCCCAACGGCCCCGACTTACAAAATTCTACAGGGGTTTCCGCTTGCGGGTCCCGTGGATGGAGCCTGGCTTGGGCGATTGTGTTTAGGCACTGGTTTGGCCTCAGGCCTGGCTTGGTTTGGCCGCAGGCCCCGCCTGAGACATGATCGACATCTGCTTGGTTTGGCCTCTGACTTTGCCTGGTTAAGGCCCGGTTTCGTGTGAGACGTCCTCAGAATGTGTTTGGTGTGGCCTTGGTTTGGCCTGGTTTGGGCGCGGTTTCGCCTGAGACGTTCTCATGCGTTACCTGATTCGGCCCTGATTTGGATTCGTTTGGGCCTGGTTCCGCTTGTGGCGTCTGCGTAAAATCCGAAGCAAGTGCGCGCAATGAAGACCAAGTGTGGCCCACATATAGTTCGGCTGCTCTACAATATGACGGGCGGAACGGGCGAGGTCCTTCCCCACACGTTGTGAATCGGCATGGGCGCGCGTGGGCGGCGTTCGGAGAAGCCTTCTCCCGGCCTGTAGAGCGGGGATTTGGATACCCAGGGAGGGGAAAACGGGGGATGGGGGAAAACAGAATGTTGCACGCGCTTCACCCCTGGCAAGCGGGGGTCGGCGGACTGGGCTGTTCTTATCTCGGGGGCCGCCCCGGGCTCATGCTATGTTTCACTCACGGGCGGCTCCTGGGCCGCTGTCAGCCTGCCTTGTGGCGGCGTGATGTCTTGTGGAAGGCCTTGTAAGCCAGAAGCCTTTCAACAATCTTGTGCCTGATCTTTGTGCCATCTCGGACGTCGACTGTCCCACGCAAGGACCAGGTGGGAGCATCCTAGAAACAGTTCGGTGCTTTTTGGCGCGGCGCTCGATGATTTCTCGAGGTCGTCTGAGAGTATCGAGGATCGCTGGACAGGGGAAGGGTGCCGGCCGTGCGCTGCGTCGACACGAGTTGGTCCGTTCTCGGGCCGGCTTGCAGGCCTTCTCGATGCTTCTAGGTAGCGGCCTGGCAGACACAGCATTGTTGCAACGCGTGTGGCTCTCATTGGGGGCATGCATCGACGTTGGGACGAGGGACGGCCGCTTCACATGTCACTGGTGCAAAGCAAGGCAGTTAAACTTTACTGCTAGGGACAAGTGTGACCAGAAAGGGCCATGACTCGACAAACGATAAACGCTGCCTAGCGCGTTTTCAGATCTATGTAGGAGGGGTTCTCAGTGTACGGCGGCGGTCGCAGTGCATTGGTCCCATGGCGCACTGCGAGTTCCAGCTGAAGACCTATTGTTTTTTCTCGTTCTTGTCCGGGCCAGCGAAGTGTCAGAGTGTCAGGGATCAAATTTGAAGTATTGAAATCTGTGGTCTGGAAGGACGAATTTGAAAGGTATGAAGCGGGGAAACGTCGTGCCGAATGCAAGATATAATGGGAGGGTGCGGCTGTGTGCGCTGTCGCAATTACGTTGCTTGATTCAAACACACCGCTTCAGGCAGATGGTCCTTCGACAACGGTGGCCTGTGACTCAAATTGACGCTCATACAATCTCCCGCAGTGGACTTTGATTCTGTTTGACCGCTCGGGGACCTTTCCCTTCTGCCTACAGCGCCTTTGTTCTTCACCCCCACGTTCGTTTTTCCAAGATGCGGTGGGCATCTCCATGGCGGAGGAGGGGGGCTGTGAGGGTGTTGCAGTATCAGCATGTGCTGCTGGCGCGTAAGTCGCGGCCAGCGATATCAATGGAACGCGCAGCTCGCGCCAACCTGCCCAGGTGGCGGAGGAGGCCATCTTCCTCGAGCACGCCAACACGGTGGCAGGCCGGTGCACGGAGACCCTCAGCATATTGTTCAAGCCTGTCGTGAGAGGGGTGTACGAGTACCAGGTCATCTTGACACCACAGGAGCGGCAGATTCCCCCCCTTGCCCCCGCCCAACAGGTTGTGGTTGTTCGGCTTGCGAAAGAACGCATCCTCTTCGTTCGCCCGCCTCGCATGCTGCGGCCGCCAAATCCCAATTAGTCCCGATGGACCCCAGTGTCATGCGGCGCGCGTCAAGAAGTTACGATAGAACCAGCCCCCCGTGCCGCGGCCCGCCAGCCCACCGAACATTCCTCTTCCCCCGCATCGCGTGCTCGACAAATGACGACAGAAGGTGGTGCAGGCACAAATGGCAGACCCTACGAACGTGCAGAGCTGAGTGAATCCTCGAACCCCAAGAGGGTACATGCAGAAAACATGAATGTCGTGACAACATATAGAAGTGTTATCGGCAACGGGAGCAAGCACAGCACAGAAACCATGTGCAGCATTCCGCGTTGTTCTACACGGAGAGGATGCACCGTCATCCAGCTAAAAGCCACAAATGCCTTACACACAATCCACACGCAGACATAACGAGCATGCAGAGCACGCGTGCACATGACACACAACGCGGACCACAAAGTACACAAAAGCAGGCAAGCCTCGCAGATGTAAATAAACCACGGGACACATCCACGTGCTCAGCCTCGAGGCAATTATATTTGCCACACGCAAGTTCCATATGTCGGCGTTTGCACGAATGACACGCGTAGTGAATGTGCGGATATATCGAGCTCCGATACACACTCACAAACGTATACACATTGTGCGTCGGGTGTAGGCACCAAGAACGTTTACCAGATCCGATCATCAAGCATGTCTATGTGGAGTTGACAACTTAGCAAATTTTCAAAACACGAGCCAGTGACGATGAATTGCCATCTGCCTTAAAAAAAACGCTGCCGGCAATAAACATAAGTAAACTACTCATGCGTTTTACATACATTGCGTGCCTTGTTCCTGCATTCAAATGTCACACTCAAACCACACATGCACATGCTGAGCATCACCAACATGCGCAACGACTGACAATCCATGAAGTTCGATCTTGACATACCGTCACGCATGAAAGTCTTGATCTGATGTTGTGTGCACGGGTCATTCACCAGCAGTTCTTATGACGAATCGCTCAGCAGTGGCATGCAATTCAGACCCTGAATTCATTCGCAGCAGCTCCCTGGCGGGGACCTTTCGAAATAGAGCAATTGCATTCACACGCGCAGGGACGCTAAACCTTTTTTCAGTCGGACTCGCCATTCGCTGTGTTGCCAGACCCCGCAGCAGTCCCCAGAAATGAGCGGCGCAGCCCGATTGGATCTCTGGGGAGGCCCCAGACGGCGTCCCGGAAGCGTCCCGAAGCCTCCCGGGCGAAGGCGTGCCCGATGTGGGGGCAAAGTGGCGGCCAACGGACGCCCGTTGTGCAGGCCGGTCGCAGGGTTTGACGGAAGGCGTGAGCAGCGGGGAGGGCCTCAGGATGGGTGGCAAAGGTTTTGAACAAAAAATGTGAACACGAGGAGTGCGTAGACGAGAGGACTGAATGGTATTTTTCGCAGAACCGTGCGGCAGGGAACTCACATGCCGATCTCTGGTGGGGCGGCGGACCGCTTCGCGCACTCCGCCAGCCCGTATTGCATCACCGTCGCCATCCTGAAATTTGCGTGTTGCCGTAGAGAAGTTGTTGTATTGGGATGTGTGACATTTGCCCTGAAGCAGTCGGGTGATCGTCGGGTGGGGGAGAGTCAGTCGCTATGCGGAGGGCAATGTTCAAAGGCACATGTCCCCACTCGAGCTCCACCATCGGAGCCTGGACATTCAAGAAGGCGACAATAATGAAAATCATGGATGGGCCGATGTTATAAGCAGGCCCTTCGTATACTGTCGGAGCTTCTTGGGGGGCTCCCAAAGGGGGAGGCTCAGCGAGGTTTCTCTGGTGGGCTTCCAAGAGGCCTCCCAGTACCTTGGGGCCTCTTCAGGGCTGTCTGGAACTATCTTGAGCTTCCTGGTGCTGTTTTGAAGCCATCTTGTGGACGGCCACCCATTGATTCCCGCTCTTGGGCCGCTGGTATTTGCCCTCTTGAAGCCCTCATGGGGCGCTCTTTGGGATATTTGGCAGGCTGTCGTGCGGCCCTTCTGGCCTCCTCTTGGGGCTACCGTGGGCAAGATCGGAGCCAGCTTGAGGCCTCAGAAGCCCAACGGAAGCGCAGTGGCGAGAAAGCCACACATGATGTGGGAATACAGTGTTTGGGGTGCTTTGGGCGTGCTGGGGTTTTGATGGAGGCTGTCTTGGACCAGCTTAGGGGCTGGAGTATCCACCCACGCGCGGAGCCCCCCCCCCCCCCGGGGGCTGCCGCTCGGGCGCGCGCGGGCAGTCATTGAGGCTCTCGTGCTGGGGATTATCGCACGCCTTCGTCCTGCTGGCCAGCTCGTTCGGGGGACGTTTGGCACTATCGCTCCCACATGCTTGTCGCACAGTCGCGGTCAAGGTCGACCACTGCGACATGGCCCCACGACCACTATGAGCACGCGCGTGCCATTTTTGACGCGTGCACACGACTGCGCGTGCTCATTCCGATGGCGACATGCGCGTCCACGTGCGCAACAGGTCTCACGTGGAGGGATGCTTGCCAGCGCCGAGTCTTAATGTGGCCGCAGCACCATCGTGCCTGATCTGCGTCTGCATGTGTGCTGACGTCAGGAAGCGTTGGCGGCCTGCATGGGTTTGGGCACTGTGACGCATGAAGCATAGCGCCATCGATGTAATGTAACTGGTGCGCGCGTGCTCGATTTGTTGTGTTCTGCGATTTCCGATTCCCCCGCTCAGTTCACACCTGGGTGTGCGTGAGATCGTTCGTCGGATGTGCGGGCGTTCGTGTACTTGGACATTGGGCAGGTCTGCTTTAGGTTTGCGCGCGAACAGTTGCGCTACTGCAGGCGTAGACCTAAGCATGGATATGCTCGCGCAGCCTTCGCACTAACGCTGGAAATATCATCCTCAGGCAGGGGATGGCAAACCTTGTGGCCGGCCCATCGTGCTCTCGCTCCGGGCGGATGTCCAGTACCCGAGCGTTCATATTGCAGATCTACGTACAGAATGTGTAACCACGCAGCCCCAGTCGATGATGTGGACACAGTTCCAGGTGGACGGAGTCAATGAGTTATATTCGGGGGAGGTCACCGAAGTCGAACGACGTTTCCAGAATGCCATCGGCATCGATGAGAAGAAGAAGCTCGTGAAGCAGCTCAAGCCGTTCCAGCTCCTGTTTGGAACGTCGGCGGCGGGATCGACGCCCACTGCGGTGTACTTGGTCCTGAAGAACCCCACCAACCTGGGCATCCGCTTCTCGTTCCAGTTCCCGAAGGACCTCAACCTCGAGCACATCCCGTCGTGGTGCGACGACAAGGCTTTGATCGACGACCGCGAGGCGCACTTCACGTGGGTGGAGGAGCACGAGATCTACGATATACAGCCCCGCAGCGGGGAGATCGCAGCGGGCGACCACACGCACGTCAAGCTGACGTACAACCACCACAGCATCGGGACCCACATCCTACCCGTGGTCTTCAACGTCCACGGTGGGCGTTCGATCCTGATGTACCTGAAGGCGCTCCTCCTCCTCCTCTCTCCTCCTCCTCGTCCTCCTCGTCCTCCTCCTCCCTCCTCCTCCTCCTCCTCCTCCTCCTCCTCCTCCTCTTCCTCCTCGTCCTCGTCCTTCTCCTCCTGTCTGAAGGCCCACAGTGTGGCTCCGTCCGTCGGCTGCCTGTCCATCCGGTCCTCCGTGGTGACCCTGCAGCCCGTGCCCCTGAACGTGGAGAAGGGCTCCGCTCAGCCCGTCGAGCTGACGAACAGCGGCTGCGCCGGGGCCCGAGTGTCGCGGCACCCACGCTCGGGACCTGTGCACTCGCCCCGAATCAGAAGCCAGGCGAAGGCTGGCAAACCCGGGGCTTCTGAGACGGAGCTCCAGGACATTGTTTTTTTTTTGCTTCCGAGAGGCAGCCCGTTTACGATTCAGCGCGCTGAGTTTTTATCCTGGCAATTGGTTAACTCCCAGGAGGCCTGCAGCAGCGTCTGAACTCTCCCTGGCCCCTTGGAGTTACAGTTTTGCCCACCTGGCCAGGAGCAGCACTTCGAGCCAATCATGAAGGGATGCACTATCGGCTGATCGTAGCTGTTGGGCATCCGGGGGGAGGGGCGGTCATTGACTTCCTGCTGGCAAGGCTTCGGGCTTCTCACAGACAGCCTTCCCAGGTTCGATGATCCTCAGGACGTGTGTCAGCCCAATGTGTGTGTGTGTGTTGACCTCGTTCGGCCTGTGCCGGCCATCGTTGCGCCACGTGCGTCGTATTGAAGGGTTGCGATGGACCAGCACACGTTGGCGCTAACACACGTCCTGAGGATTATCGACAGGTAGTCCCGGCTGGCCTCAACAGACAGGCCCCCCAAGTAGTCCCGGGGCAGCCTCACTGCCCCAGCCTTGGGCCGCGGCGCGCACCAGGGGCGCTTCCCGAGGCGGCGCCAAGGGGTGTCGAGACCGCCCCGATCTACTCGGGGGGGGGGGGGGGCTCGTTGGGGCCAACAGGGTGTTTTGAGACCTCCTCCCCGGTCTGCTCTGGGGGGCTGCCTGGGGGTGGCCGGGAGCCTTACAGTGGAGGCCCATGCCAAGAAGCACCCTGCTGGCCTCCAGGGTGCCCTGGGTTTCCTGGGCTTCGATGGTCTTGCCACGGCAAGCGTGATGCTCCCACGCCAAAGATCGACGGATGTCCTGGGGTCTCAGGGTTGGGTTTCTTGTTGTCGGGCCCCCACTGTAGCAATCCCTGCGGATCGCTATCATGCTGTCTTGCTGTGCGAGGACCAGGAGGGGAAAAACACACGCAGACACAATGAATCGTCGATTCCCCCGACAACATATGGGAAGCCATGGGAAGTGGGGGGGGGAAGACAGACGCCCAGAAAACATGGGACAAGATGGGGCATCTGGGTATTGGTGTGTCTCTACTGGTGTGTCCCACTTCCCCTGCAGAGGGCCAGGGGGTGCGGGTGCGGGGGGCGGGCGGAGGGCTTCAGGAGAGGGGCACGCACGCACCGCCCCCCGCGCCGAGGTCGGGGCTCCCTGGAGGATCGACCGCGAAACCCTCGAGGAGCCCGCCGAGCGCCGCCTTCGGAGGGAGATGGGAGGAGGAGGAGGAGGAGGAGGAGGAGGAGGAGGGATGAGGAGGAGGAGGAGGAGGAGGAGGAGGAGGAGGAGCAGGAGTGATGGGTGAGGAAGAGAGATCATGATGATGACGATGATGATGATGATGATGATGAGGAGGAGGAGGAGGATCAGGATCAGGATCAGGATCAGGATCAGGATCAGGATCAGGATCAGGATGAGGAGGAAGAAGAGGGAGAAGGGGAAGAAGAGGAAGAAGAGGAAGAAGAGGACGAAGAGGAAAATGAGGAAGAAGAGGAAGAAAGGGGGAGGGAGGGAGGGAGGAACAGGGATAGGAGACACTTGGCGATCGAACTTCCCAGGTCTTCGGACTCCAGGACCTGGAGAGGAGCCTCAGGGGACCTCAGGGGGGCCTCCAGAAGCATCCACATTCCTCATCGGGGGGAGAGGAGGGAGGAGAGGGAGTGAGAGAAGAGGAGGAGGGAGGAGGGGGCAATGAGAAGGACTGGAGGACAATGAGGGCGAGGATTGGGAGGTCGTCGTCCTTTGCCCTGTCCTGTTTTCTCTACCTCCCTCCCAGTCCCCCCTCCCCCTCACC
>CAUYUJ010002991.1:102334-142334 GCA_963575745.1 Prorocentrum cordatum
AGGGAGCACGCCATTGCTCACTGGCTGCACGCTCACGTCGCAGAGCGCGTCATCGTGCCCCCAACAGAATCGGGCAAACAGAACTAGGCACGTACACCGATTCTGGCCAGGCCCCTCCTGGAAGCAGGATCGGTGCATATGCTTTCCTGGCCAAGGCAGGAGGGCGTATGCACCGATCCCGGAGAGGCCTCCCTGGGGGCCTCTCGGGGGGGGCCTCTCCCGGGAGGCCCTCCCCGGGCTTCTCTGGGGGAGCCTCCTCGCGGCTCGCTGTTTTTTTTGGGGGGGGAGGGGGGGGGGGCGGGGGCCTTAGAGCTCACGTGTCTGGGCCCCGCTTCTGGGGCAGTCTAAGAGTCCCTTTCGGGGTCCCTCGCGGGGTCCTTTTGGGCCGTTTCGTCGCGAATCTGTCGGGGGGGCACGGGCCGTCTCGCGCGCCCTCGGGGCCGAAAGTGCGAGAACGCGAACCTCATGCAGCGTCTTAGTACTCTGGGCATCCTGGACCAGCCCTGGGGGCCAAGCGGGCTCCAAGACGGGCCCCTGGTGCCCTCTTCAGCGACCCTGGCACTCTGGGACTCCAGGCCGCGCTCCCGCTGGGCCTGTCTGGACGAGTCGGGCGTCGGACCCCAGCAGCGCCAAAGAAGACCCTTGACTGCGGTTAAGTCGGGCGTGCCCCCCAACAGGAGGAATATTCAAGAATAGTCAAAACATAGCCTGGAGACGTTTTTTGGTTTTGACTAATTTTGGTTATGTTTGAACATGTGTTGGATCTGTGTTGTTTTCCCGCCTAAATCCGCCTGTAGGGGGACACGCCCGACCTCAGCGTGGAGCCTGAAGAGCATTCCCGATGCTTCGGCTGGGGACCACGAGGGGCTATCTGAAAGCACCCCGCTCAGCGCCTCGCCGTTGGGTCGCTGCTGAGCCCCTTCGGCGCCTGCGCCCGTGCGGCCGCCGAGCGGGTCCATGAGCGGGCCCGTTCGGCCGCCGAACGGGCGAGATTTGCCCGCCGGCCTCTTGGACGGGGGCCCCGTCAGCTGCCCAATCCCGGCGGCCGCGTGCGCACGGACACCGCATGTCGGACGAGGTGCGGACGAGGAAGAATCTGGACCAGCGCGTTGCAGAGCGCTGTAAGGATCCCTGAGCTTCCCGAGTCATCCTCGCCCGATGTTAGCCTCGTCCTGGCTTCGTCTTGGCATTGGGCTCGGAGGGGTTCCCTGGCGTACGGCACGGGCGCCACACATCCAACTCTTTCCTCCCAACGTTGGAGGAGCCCATCGGCAGAGTGCGAAAACGACACGACCGGCAGACGACCGACGGACGACATGATCACGGGGACCACGGAGGCGCGGAGAGGGGGGGGGGCGGGGCATGGAAGGCGCAGGGAGGGGGGCGAGGAGAGGCGCGGGGATGGGGAGGGGAGGGGAGGCGCGGGGAGGGGGGGGGGACAACGGAGGCGCGGGGAGGGGCCAGGCATCCACAGAGGCGGTGTGCCTCCCTGCGGCAGAGCCGCGGCTCCCGGCGCAGGACGGCCGCCCGATGGAGGAGCTGTGCTTCGAGCTCCAGGCCGAGGGCTACGAGCCGGAGCAGCCGGTGCCGCAGGCAGCTCCGAGGGTGTTCTCGGGCAGGGTGGCCTCCTCAGACCCCCGCGCGTCGTGGAACAAAACATCACGACAGGGGGGGTTGTTTGTCGCTACTTGCGGCCTCCAGGGGGCCCTCACCACGGTCCCTGACTGGCTGGCCTGGCTGCCTTGCGTCAAGCAGACACGAGGGCGAGATTGCACGTTGGCAATCAGACGCGAAAAGTCAGCCAATCAATGCAATGAGACTACAGACCCGGGCAGGTCACAGGAGGGAAACAGAGGGCGAAGGGAGGGGAGGGAACGGAACAACGGGGCAGAAGGAGGGGGTGAGCTAAATATGTTGGCGCACCAGAGTGTACATACTCTGTGCACACTGCTGTCTCGGACAAGCCCGGCCTCTATGATCAGAGACTTGATCTCTAGAGCCGCCATTCGCATCGCACACTAGTTGTTGAACCAGCGAAGCGTCGCTCTGCGAAGCAATAGCTCTAAAAAGTTGCACTTGGCGGTCACTCAGAATTGCGGACAGAGGCATGCATCCCGCCATCTCCAATACAAATGCGTTTGACATTTTCGAAAAGTAAGACGGAGCGATTCCAGTAGTTTTCCGCTGGCAGTTTCTGCAGGCATCAAGGCTGCATTTGTTTGGAATCCAATGGAAACATGAGTTTGTTCAGGACGCGAGACGTGTAGATCAACAGCTTCCTTTGCTTACCACTTGTGACCAGACCTTGCACAGCTGCTGAAACATAGATCTGCTCTCCTTCACGCGCCTGGCCAATTCAGTACCCACTCGCCCGTCTTGTGTAATCAGTCCTCCCGAGTACGCCGCTGATTGAAACAACTTGATCGGTTCCCGCCTAGCCTCGTGACTTGGTCATTAGTGGAGACTTGGAGCTGCACCGTCTTGCCCCAGTTCAACTCCAAACAGTGTTGCTGTCCTTCCGATATGGTAGCACCCAAGCTGTGTTGTACTTGTTCACGTGTTGCAATGCCTACACTGTCTCGTCTGAATATAAGATATCCTGGGTTACCTATTACTCAGGTTATCCGTGATGTTGTAGACCCGAGAAAACGTCCGCAAACATAACCGTTTGCACAATAATAAACAAGGATGGTGACAGAGGAGAAACATGTGCGATACCAGCAGCCTGCAGACGTTCAGATGGATTTTCAAAATGGTCGACAATAGTAGAATGACGATGTGAACCAATGCCTATGACCATATCTACGATAGATGGTTGTAGTCCGAAAGATACCATCGCCGCTCATGGACATTCTGGCTTCAATCGATCGACATCCTTCGCCCAGTCAAGTAGAAGTAAGACAAGGCCACCGCTGTTGTTCAACATATCTGCGTCGGCGGTCCCGCGTCGAGACCGGAATCCAAACTGTGAGTTGCGTAGCCGTTCTTCAGCCTATCCTCGAAGAAGTCATTGATCCAGCATGGCCGCCAAGGCTTTGCATCCAACAGACAGTAACGATATTGTTTGGCAGTTGCTGGGTAATTTCGCGCTGCCTTTTTTGAGGGAAATACAACGTTGGTCTACCGCCATGCGTTCGGTACGTATTTGTCGCCCCAACACTTCTGACATAACTCTTGGTATGCATGTGTACATCTGGCTGCAACTTTGCAAACATCAGGTGGCAGGTCGTCCAGCCCAGCCGCGTCACCTTTGTTCATTCGATTTGAAACGAACTGCAATTCTGTCATCGTGAAATTCCCTTCTTCAACATGGCGACCTGCACCAAGCGCAGCAGTGGCAGTGGGCAATATTTTCGAAGTAGTCTGCCAAAGCGTCTGGGCGGCCTGCAGAGTCAATGAGTTGGTTGTTAAGGTCCTGAACTCCAGCATGCTTCGCTTGAGGCTTCTTCCTCAGTTTTTTGTCGACGTCCCAGCTGCCGCCAAGAAGAGTAGTACGTATCCAACTCATTCGATCGACCTGGGCGCTCTTCCGAATCAATTTGTTCAAGGTTTGTTCGCGGTCGGCATCGCCGGACTGTCTTGCGGAGCTCCGCTGTTCGGTGAGATCCAGAGTAGTTAAGATATCCATGGTTTGTTGGACGGCTGTTGTCTGATCCGCAAAGGGGAGGACGTTATGGCAAGAGCATGTTCAACACGATTTGCCAACTCGTTCAAAGTACCATGCAATACTGGTGTTGCTTTCAATGCATCGTAAAAGCTGGATGCAAAGTTCGCCTTAATCTCCGGCTCCCACACAGGCGAAATATCTGACCGACGCTTGCGGCATTGAGATTTCGCGTGTAATTGCCACGCTATTCCCGTGGTTGTCGAATAATGTTGGTTGCGTAAGGCTTCTGCCTGAAGCGCCCTTCAATGTGTGACCCAAGCGAGAGCTGACAAGTTATGACATAATGCAAAGTCGATCTGGGATTTTTTCCCGGCGTGATGCTCGTGCCCATGGGTTTCACACCAAGGTTCCAGTATGTGATGCGATGATCGGTGAGTGTATCGAAGACAGCGTTTGCAATGGACATGTCTGCGGCGGTACATAATTCGAGCATTGCGCAGCTGCCGCACTCATCTGAAATATATACATGTTGACCGATGTGCCTGCCTCGCCAGGTTGTTGCCGCAATAAGTTCGCGCTGAAGTCTCCCAATCTCACCGTTGTGCTGTATAGTGTCATGGGCCTTGCAGTTTCCAGCAGCCCTGTGAAGCAAGATTGCGATCCCCGCAATCATGGTCACTATGCGGTATGCAGGCGGATATTAGCAACACTTCCCCATGTTGCATTCGGACCTTGAGCGTAGCGATTCTTGAAGGGAGCGCCCGGAAAGCAACGATGGCGCCACGTGACCACGGGGCAACAGTGAATCCAATTCTTGCGACAACGTCGTTCTGAAATATCTTCCTAGACAAGAACAAGAAGAAGCCATTATCTTAGAAGTGTTTTGTTTCATGGAGGTGTGCTTCCTGGATTTAGAAGATATCCATAGAATGTCGGACCACTGATGTTAGCTTGATGCGCTAGCCTCCCCAGGGCCCTTCCACAATCCAAGTTCCAAGGCGTTGAATACAGATCAGAGTGCATCGTCGTCGAGATCTGGCACACGTGCGGCTTACAGTAGAAGATCTGGCTAATGTGCCTGACGCTGTCCAAGTTGGAGTCGACGGGGAAGTTGGCAGAGGAGGAGTCGAAACAGAAATTTGGCAGGGTTCAGACATTGAAGAAGATGAGGTACAACATGGATGCTGGGCCTCGTATTTTTGCCCATGCCTGCTGCAAGTGGTATACTTCCCCCCCGGGGGGTCGTCCATGGAGGGGCCGGTGAACTTCTTCAGGTAGTTGGTGGCAAGTTGGTATTTTTGCCATTATTGCCATCGTCGTCGCTGGTGCTGTAGGTGTGTCGGTGTTGGTGCCGACACCACCTTCTACCATATTTCTCAGAAGCCCAAACTTTTTGTTGATGTTTAAGGGATCTCTTTCATTCCCGGCGGAGCTCTGCTTACCAAATCGTCACATGCGGCCGTAAGTTCTTTGAGACTCTCTTGCTGCTGGAGGTCGCCCGCCCCATTCGCCCCATGTGTTAATTAATTCCCGCTTCAAACTTGTGTCTGTTATTGACAAATTGTCACTGTTCACGCTAGTTCGCCTCCTACGGGGACCCGGTACGGCATCTCGCCCCAGGTCTCCCCCCCCGTTGCCTTCAGATCGACGAAGAATGGAACAATTAGCCTGGCGAAGGACCCAACCATATGCAGTTGTGGATACCGCGATTGTGGATCTCATCTTCGCTCGCGCTCCCTATGGGGCCACGAACCGTGTGAGGGGGCGTGCCGAAATGCGTGGCGGGGTCCCCAATACGAACAAAGACGATCGCTCTGAGTGCGCGAGACTGAGACAGGGTGAGCCTGAGCGCGAGTAAGTCTGATTGTGAATGTGTCTGCGTGCGAATCAGTCTACTGCATCAATGTCGACGCCCATGTCGGCACGCCCCTCACGAGGATCGCGCCCGCTTCCTTCCCCTTCTTTTTCTGCCTCTTTGCCCATGCACGCCGATGTCCATGGCTGCGGGCGCGGCGCCGCACTGAGTCCCCGCGACGCACGCTGGTCGCCCCGAAGGGGTCCCGGCGACGCGCGCGGGTCGTCCGCTGCGCGGAGCAGAGAGAGTGCTAGCTGGCTGGGTGATAGCGGGCAAGACTGTGGCCGCTGGGCAGAGCGACGACGGGGGCGAGCGAGGCTCTGGGCAGAGCGCAGCGCGGAATTCCCGCGACGCGCGCTGGTCGCCCCGAGAGGGTCCCAGCGACGCGCGCGGATCGCCCGCGGCGCGAGGCCAAACAGTCAGACCGTCGAGAGACGGCGGGCGAGTCTCGGGCGGGCCGCTCCTCAGGTCAAGCCTCGCGGATAAACTCGGTGAAGCCCATCTCCCTGGCGAGGGCCGTCGCCTCCGGGACTTCGGGTTTATGCGAGTTCCGCCACCGGGACCTGGGGTGGAGCTCCCTATGGGGCCACGATGCGTGTGAGGGGTGTGCCAAAATGGGGCGGCGGCGCCATGCGAGTTTCGCAACTGGGACCTTAGGTGGAGCTCCCTCTGGGGCCACGAAACGTGTGAGGGGTGTGCCAAAATGGGGCGGCGGCGCCATGCGAGTTCCGCCACGGGGACCGACCTTAGGTGGAGCTCCCTATGGGGCCACGACGCGTGTGAGGGGTGTGCCAAAGTGGGGCGGCGGCGCCATGCGAGTTCCGCCACTGGGACCTTAGGTGGAGCTCCCTATGGGGCCACGAAGCGTGTGAGGGGTGTGCCAAAATGTGTGAGGGGTGTGCCAACATGGGGCGGCGGCGCCATGCGAGTGCCGCCACTGGGACCTTAGGTGGAGCTCCCTGTGGGCCACAAAACGTGTGAGGGGTGTGCCAAAATGGGGCGGCGGCGCCATGCGAGTTCCGCCATTGGGACCTTGGGCGGAGCTCCCTATGGGGCCACAAAGCGTTTGAGGGGTGTGCCAAAATGGGGCGGCGGCGCCATGCGAGTTCCGCCACTGGGACCATAGGTGGAGCTCCCTATGGGGCCACGAAACGTGTGAGGCGTGTGCCAAAATGGGGCGGCGGCGCCATGCGAGTTCCGCCGCCGGGACCTGGGTCGGAGCTCCCTATGGGGCCACGAAACGTGTGAGGGGTGTGCCAACATGGGGCGGCGGCGCCATGCGAGTTTCGCAACTGGGACCTTAAGTGGAGCTCCCTCTGGGGCCACGAAACGTGTGAGGGGTGTGCCAAAATGGGGCGGCGGCGCCATGAGAGTTTCGCAACTGGGACCTTAGGTGGAGCTCCCCATGGGGCCACGAAACGTGTGAGGCGTGTGCCAAATGGGGCGGCGGCGCCATGCGAGTTCCGCCACTGGGACCTTAGGTGGAGCTCCCTACGGGGCCACGAAACGTGTGAGGGGTGTGCCGAAACAGAGACATGCGGAGAGCAAAAGCCAGGATGGGGGAGGAGGGAGGAGGGGGAGGAGGAAAGAAGGGGACGCGGGTCACCGTCTCTTCAAAACGAGGACCCAACACCACAGGATGGTTGGGAAAAAACATAGTTTCTCGGATGTCCGCTCGTTTTTTTTTCTGCGTTGGACTTTCCTGGCGGCGCCTCTAGAATCGCACCTGGCGCGCTCCGCGCGCCCGGGAGGGGGATCCAGTGCCGATTCGAGAAGGCCGCGAGGACCCCGGGAAGTTTCTAATGCGCGAAAATTATTATTTGTACAATTTCCCTCGCAGCCCTTCGTCCTCTTCGGTTAGGCCGCGCACCCGCTGCCGAGGCGCAGCTTGGGGGCCACTGGCTGCTGCGCAAATCTCTTGCGCACGTCACGGCGTTGGCACACGATGTGTGGTCAAGAACGGCATCAGTTCGGACCAGGAAACCTTGTTCAAGAGGAGGCTGGTCGGATCGCCTCGGTGGCGATACGCGGGAGCAGTTTTTCTTCAAAGTTGTGCTTGCACTGAATGGGGTCTTTGAGGAGCGAATGTGCTATGCCGATCTCGGTGGGCCGCTGGGTTCCCGGTTCCAGGTCTCAGCGAAAGTGCCGGGTCAATTTCGGTGACAGTTGGGTTCTTTGGTTTCCAAATTCCATAGCAATTTTGGTGGGCGGTCAGGTTCCATTTTGCCGGCTCTAGGTTCAGGGCTGCCCGCGTTTTAAGTTTCCCGGGGTCTTGCTTGTTGGTTGCAGCCAAGTGCGGGGGTCCTTGCGTGCACCGTCAGACTGAGAGGGTAGGGCAGACCGTCGAGAGGAGAGAGAACACATACCAAATGGGTGAGCAGAAAGAAGAGAGTGCAAATATCAGAGTCTAGAAAGCCGAGCGAGTTGGGAGGCGAGTTGAGGCAAACAGACGAGTTTCATGAGGCAAGACAGAGAGAGATGTGTTATGTTTATACAAGTATATGTCATGTGTACACGTATCGAGATACATATATATATATATATAAACATACATATATATATATATATTCACATATATATAGATGTATATATATATATCGACAGATAGACGCAACAACAGCATAACATCCTCTCTTCCACGGTCAGAAGGATAAAGTAAATCGGACATGCCATATTCTATAGATCGGCCAAGTGGAGCAAGCCGACAGACACAGACAGGAAGAGAGAGAGAGAGAGATGGCGCGAGAGAGAGACAGAGAAGGTAGTTGATATTAGGCGATCTGGATCAGAACGAGTTGGAAAGGCATCTGACGTGAGTAGAGTTGCGACCGAGAGAGAGAGAGAGACAGAGGGAGGGTTCGCGGTCATCCCGTTGACAAGCATCGCAAAACCTTTGTATTGGATTCATACCAGGGTTCGGGCCAAATTGTGTTTTGGCGATTTCGTGGACCGGTTTCGTTTTGATTTCGTTTCGCAGCAGAACGAATACAGAACGGAGAAAATCGAAAACAAAACGAAAACCTAAGACAATGTTCAGCTCGAGCCCTGATTTATCTTTGGCGTCGTTTGCGACTGCTGTGCGAAATAGTCGCTTGACACCGACATTCATCTGCATTGATTGGCAGAGTGCCAGAGTCTCTGAGCGGCTTGTTCGCAATATGTGGAGTAATCGGCGTTGGCTCATGCACCTCGTTTTCTTTGGCCATTGATGTCCAAGGTCAATGAGGCATGGGTGCGGGCCGACTCAAGGGGAGCATTCGACGAGCATCGGTGAGTTCGTTATGAGCTTTGCTTTGTTGGGCATCAGCGCGAGAGGAACTGTTCCGAATCGTGTGAAGAACCCCTCGAGAGTGCCACTGGAGCACGGTTGTCGACACTCAGCGGTGGCATGGTGGAACATCCATCAGCGACGGACGTTTCACATGTGAGGTTCCTCGCGAACGAGACTTCGATTGCGATCCGCGGCTTTCGTAGGCGCGGGGAGGGAGGAAGAGAGAGAGAGCGAGAGAGAGAGAGAGAGAGCCAGGGACGGAGCGCTGTCTACCGTGTACCGTATGAGGGGGTGCGGGGGAAATGAGCCAATTTGTTGTGACATGAGTTGTCAGTGTTATCATGGCTTTTTGGGGCGGGCCTCATCCCCAGTTTTCAAAGCGATGCTCCGCCCAGGCATGGAACGGACATGTCGGGCATGTACCCGCAGAGGAAAGGTTGTAGCATGTCGAGCGTGAGGGAGTCTGGCCCTGCTGGGTAACCGACAGGTCGAGCCCACGTTCCCTGTGAACTTGCCGATCCAGACGTATGCCCCAGGCGCGTTCCGTTGTGCCGCTCTGCATGCGCCGACACTTGGCGACAGTAGCTTAACCTGGATGACTTGAAATGCCTTTAGCCTCCACTCTCCTTGCTCAGGGCCTCATTTCCACCCAACAGTGTCTGCACTAAGGGTTGTTCTATTTGACTGTCTTACGGTGGTTGGATGGGTTCCCCGGATGTTCGCCACCGTGGCGCCAGGGTTTGTTCGTGGGCGCCTTGCGGGCGCCCCGTGCCGTTGGGCGCTTGGTGGGTTGTCCGAGGGTTTGCCTCCCTGGTGCCGTGCTTGCTCGTTGTTCGCCTCGTGGGCGCTCCGTTCGTTGGGTTGGTGCCCGTAGGCCTCGCCTCGTCGGCGCTGGTGCCCGCTCTTGGGCGCCGCCGTGCGCGATGTGAACTCCCTGAGGCGTCGCCTTGTCGGCGCCCGCGTGCCCGCTCGTGGGCGCCGCCGTGGGCGCCCCTGTGCGCTTGCACCGCGTAGCTTGTGCGACGTAGCTTGCACCGCACAGCTTGCACCACAGAGCTTGCAGTGCAGAGCTCACAACATATAGCGCACACACACATGACGTGCTGCAGGACATGGCTGGCACCACGTTGATGTGTCTGGCCCGTTTTGCACACATAACTCGCACCACGTGTCTTACACATCACTTGGCTCACGATTTGTCGCGCACTGCACAGCCTACGCTTCATAGCTTACACTAGAGAGCTCACGACGCCTAGCTCACGCCGCATAAGTCACATCACATAGCTTGCGCAGCATGACTTACACAGCATAGCTTGCACAACATAGCTTGAACATCATTGCTCATACCGATAATCGTGCACAACATAGACTACACTCCACATCTCGCACAACATACCTTTCTCTCCTCCACGGTGCACTCTCTGACCGTTTTGGGTCCCGGTTGGCTCTCAAGTCGCATTCTGCTGTCAGGAACGATTGGTGCATGCACGTTCAAATGAAGATGGACACGTCTGTAATACAGTGGAGGCCCATGCCAAGAAACACCCCGATTGCCTCCGGGGTGCCCTGGGTTTCTTGGGTTTCGACATCGTTCTATGGGAAGCGTGAAGCTGCCTGGGGTCTCAGGGTTGGGTTTCCTGTGGAGGGTGTTTTGTGGACCGGCCTCCACCGTAAGCACATCGGACATAGAAGCTGAGCCATGCGGCCCCCCAGTGCCGGGCAACGGGGCCGCGCTGTCCATCGAGATGCTCGACTTCGGACAGTGCCCCCTGGCGTCCCGGGCGTCGCGCATGCTGGTGCTGGTGAACTACTCCTCTGAGCACGTCCTGAGCTTCAGGTGGGCGGCTGTTTCCTGAAGGAGGAGGAGAGGCGGAGGAGGACGAGGAAGAGCAGGAGGGAGCAGGGAGAAGGGAGGAGGAGGAGGAGGAGGAGGAGGTGGAGACAGCGGGCTCAGTGGGCCCTGGAATCGACAGGGCCGGTTTTCTTTCTCGTGCCCGTTTTGCAGTTTGGTTGCCAGTTCTGCCACAATTTGTGTTTACTGGTCCGTTGCCATTGCTGTTCTTGTTTCATTTTCTGTTCCAATCCAGGAGCAGTTTTTGCATTGTTCCCGGTTGCCGTTTCCGAAATACCGTTTTCATAGTCAAGAGACAGTTGATTGATAATGGCCAACAGTTGCCGTGCAGTTTCCGGGATCTTTTGAGGGCGCGTTATTCTCTTCGTTGCTGCGCGCCGAGCTGCAAGACAGTTCTCAATCCGACGTGCCTGAGTGATTTGCATTCTGGATCTTCGTCGTCCTGCTTGCTCTTGCAGTAACTGTCTCTGAACACCGTGGCAGGGAGCGGTGGTGGGAGTAGAAGTGGCAAGACACTCGTGTGGGACGAGAGACGGGTGAAGCGTGACAGAACTACGAGCACGATTAGTGCAGAGAGCCAACCGTGCTTGCAGGAGGCGACGAGCTACGAATCAACACGTAGGACGCAGAGCTGCTCCACGTCCGACGACACACAGGCGCAGAGGCACATCATTGAGGCATGGATGCGTGCAGGCAGACAGGCAGACAGACACGGGCAGACAGGGAGGCGTGTGGGAGGGCGAACCGGGGGAAAAGGAAGACGCAGAAAAGGTCTTGGCAGGGAGACGCAGGCGGACAGACATACATTGGCAGGCAGGCGTGTTGCCGGCCAGACGTGCGCCACGAAGTAGTCGGTGAGACACCGACGTAGTAGACATGTCTGGGGAGACGTTGGCAGACATACATCCATTCAGCTCGACAGACCACGACGGATGCGGGCATAGACCCATAGCCCGACAGCCAACACGATCGCAATCGCTTCCACGAACATTCCGACGCTGTTTCTTTGGGGGGGGGCCTCTCAAAGACAACAGTCAGTATTCGCGGCGCACGGAACGTCAGGGCCATTCGCGATGGCCAGGTTGTAACGATCAACGATCCCTCCTCTTAACGGGGGGACAGTTCAATCCCATGAATGTGCAAGCTCGTGTTCTTCCCTCTCCGGTTGAATTTCCTGCATTGCAGGAGCGTGTCAGAGTCAGAGGAGGCATGCCAGCGCGCGTCAGGTGGGAGCAGAACGGGCTCTTCCTTAAGCCTACGGACATGGAGATTGAGCCGAGCACTGGTGAGCTGTCTCCAGGCTCCTACTGTATCATCGTGTTCCGCTTGTGTAGCTCAGACCCTATAGACATCAGCGGCGAAGTTGCTTGCGCACTCGATTGGATCCACATCGCCGACTATGGCAAAGACCCGTCTCTTTCGCTGATGGACAAGGTTGCCGATCAGCCTGAGTTTCTTGCATTCCACTCGGAGGGGGGGATGCTGTTGACCACATGTAGTGTCCAAGACGTTTGAAAACGGTTGGGTTGCAAATTTGTTGGTGGGCGGTGTTGCCACGGCTGTGCTGCCGCCCACGCGTGTTAAAACAAATGCGATTATTCGTGAATTGTTGAAGTTCGGGTCAACATGAATCGTCCTTGTTTGTTTGGGCAAGCGTTGGATGTGTTGCCCGTTTCCCAGCGAAGCGCGACATTGTTCAGGAGAGAAGCTTGCATGGTATGGCAACATGCTCGGCATGAGGATGTTTGCCCACTAGATACCCCGGAGAGTTTGCAGGGAGGCCTTGTAAGCTGTAGACGATACCATGGGCCATGGGGAGGCGTTCGCGGCGTTCGTAGCGGCTTTTGGAATGTTATTTGGGGGCGTGTGGAAGTTGTTTGGAGGCGCTTTTGACCCAGTTCCGACTGGTCTTGGAGCTGTGAAGGGGCATTTGAAAGCTGTGAAGCCCCCTGGATAGGGGGCCACATGGCAGTGGTGAGAGGCTTTGCGGGGGTCTTGGGGTATGATTTGGGCTTCCTCGGGGCGTATTGGAATCGTCTCGGACAGGCCGGCAGCTTTCGGTTGTGAAGTAAATTGGTGGCGAGTTTTGAGATATTGTTCCGATCCCCTCAGAATGCTGTCTGCCAGGCTGAACTGTTCGTCCGAATCAGGACTTTCGAATGGGTGCCCCCCCACAGCATCCACGCACGCGCGAGTCTGCACTCCGCTTAGCCTTCGAGCTGTACCAGGTCTGGCTATGCCCTTCGTTGTTGTAAGGGCCGCACCCTGGTAAACGACGCTGGCCACTCCCCGGTCCAAATCCTGCATCAGAACTCCCTGAGCAAGCGTTGCCACAATCTGAAAAGCCAGTGACCTGCCAGCTGGCAACTCATTTTGCTTGATATGTCCGATATCAGATACAGAGTGTTGTTGCCTCGCCGTGCCTGCGAGAAGGACGCCCAGCAGCGAGATTCCGTCGGCTTTGGCTTGCAGGGGCCAGGGAAGAGGAGAAGAGGGAGCAAGGACGTGGAGGGGGGGGGCGATGGCCATGCCTCAGGCGGCGGAGCAAGAAGGAAAGAGGCGAGGGAGGTTGCAAGATGATTTGCTCGATGGTGCCCGACGGCGTCTAGACAATTTTCGGATCATGTCTAAGATTAAGTCGGGCATGTCCTCTACAGGCGGAATATTCCAAAATAGTCAGCAAGAAAACAGTGGACGACTTTTGCTTGTTTGGGGTATGATGGAGTTTGTTTTGACATTTCTTTATTTTTCGTCCAAGATCCGCCTGTAGGAGGACATGCCCGACCTAAATCTAAACTCGGAGTAGCGCTCGCTCGGCGTGTCGCGACGCAAGCGGTGGTGCATATGCTGTGCGCGATCTCGGCATGGCGGGAAGTGGTTCTGGAGGAGCTGGGCCCTGGAGGTCCGTTGCACCGCTCTCTTGCTTCGGGACCCTCCCTTGGACCGTTTACGCGAGACCCAAGATAAGCCCTGGGAAGGTCCCCAGAGTCCAGGACCTAGTTTCATCCAGACACCATTTCCACGACTTGCTTTTCTGCCCGACGCGGTTTCCAGCGAGTGACGCCTTACCAGCTCGCGAGATGAGCACCGAGTTGATTCACGACTGGAGCCTTCTGGCTTGCGATCGGCGGCGGCTTTCCGCCCTTTCCGCCTCCAGGGCGGAGGGAGTATTCGAGGTCGCCCAGAGAGGCTGCCGATGCAGCCGCCAGGCAGATCGCCAGGTCCGGTGGAGACGACCCTCTGGGACAGCCGCAGGCTGAACCCAGGCACAGGATCTGCGGCGCAGGACCGGTAACGTTCAGATCCGCCCTGGTTTCTGACCCCCCGACGTCCTGGAGGCCCCTGGAGGGCCTCGGAGGCTTCTGGGGGCGCCCCTGGGACATTCCAGGATATTCTTACTGTGCCCAAACCACGTCCAGGACGCTCTCAAGTAAAGGAGTACAAAAAGTCCCCCTGTTCGATCCCATAATTCTGATGTGCCCAAACCACGTCCAGGACGCTCTCAGATAAAAGGATACAAAAGTCCCTCCTGTTCGATCCCCGCGGGGCGAGGGCAGCAACATGGCACGCCTTCCCGACAGAGAGGTGAGTGCAGATGAAGCAATGGACGCAGCGGGCGCCGATCAGAGAGGGGCGTGTTGGGACACTGGGGCCCGATTGCCTCTATCCTGTCGGAAAAACGTCAGACTCGAGTGAGCCGGAACTCGGATTTGCCAACGTTTTTTGACGAGCGCGTCCTGGGTTTTGACGGTCCAGTTTTCGTGGGATGTGTTGCAGCGGGAGCTCGCAACAAAATTTTAGATGGGGTCTCGTCATTTGTAGGATGGCCCCATCACGCCAACCCGAGTCCCCCGTACCCGAGTCTTACGTCTCCTTGATCCTGAGTCCAGCTTTGCTGATAATACACCGCTTGCTGCCTGCATCACGGGCTGGAGGAGGAGGAGGAGGCAGAGGAGGAGGAGGAGGAGGAGGAGGAGGAGGAAGGAGGAGGAGGAGGAGGACGGGCTGTCTCTCTTCGAGGCCGAGAGGTCGACGCATGCTGGAGCGGCGTTCAGGGAACAAAAAGACACACGAGGATTTTTGGGGGGGCACAGCGCGGGAGGACCACGTCCACGAGCCGATCCGCACGGGCAAGGCCTTCCTCGGCGATGCCAACCGGGTCCACATCTCGGTCGCGCACAGGTGGGGGGTGATCTCGCGGGCTAGACCCATGCATGATCGCGTCGTAAAAAATTTCAGGACGGGAGGTTTTCGCCCATTTTCGGCTTCAGGGGACCCTCGCCAGGCCTCGGGACCGTCAAAAAACGACTCAGGATGAGAAACCGGTCCCAGGGAAAGTGTCGGGACACTTCCGGGGACCCCGTCCTGAAAATATCCCATAATAGCGGCTCCCGCCTGATACTTCCTCGCAGTTGATCAGGAAACGCGCTTTTGCCAGATTTGCCTTGCACATTGCATAGGAATTTCGCTCGCGCTTGGGACCCCCTCGCTGTTTTGTCAGTCTCTAGGACACGCGGTCTCGCACGACACTTTTCAAAAATTACTGAGGGATCTTGCTTTTGTTTAATGTCTCTCTTCACAGATCCCATGGTTTGCTTCAATGCCCTGCCCGCCAGTTAGGGCCCGCCCTCTCGACGCGGTCGTCAAGCCAAGGTCCGCCTGCCGGGTTCGCCTGTTAGGGTCCGCCCGCCCGACCTCGCCCAGGGGGTCCGCCCGACCCGCCCGCAAGCGGTCGCCAGCTAACCCTCCTGTTTCCCTGTCCTACCCCTCATGCTATATCATGTTCGTCCTTGATTGTCCTATCTTCCTCTTGTCCCCTTTCTGCCTCGCTCTCACCCTTGTTCCTTTTTTCCCCTCCTTCCTATTTAGGGCCTTGCCCATCTACACGTAGCAGGCAAGGAAGGTATACCCCCCAAGGGGGGTCCGATTGAAGACGAAGACGGTCGGCATCGATGGTGGGGGGATACATGTTGAGCGGCACTCGGGCAACGAAGTGCGAACGGCCGTAAAGTGTTTTTGTTACTGTTGTTGCTGCGGTGCCGAGCCCTTCTCGGACCTCCTCCTCCTCCTCCTCCTCCTCCTCCTCTCGGACCTCCAGGACGCTTCTCATCGCCACAGCTGGATGCCCCGCCGAAGCTCTGGCCAGAGCGTGCCTCAGGACAGGTCTGGGGGTCCATCTCGGAGGGGGGGGGATCACCACTGGAAGGACACTCGGTCAAATGAAAACTGATGTGTCGCACTTCGGTGTGGCCGGGTGCGGGCAGGCACGCGCGTGGCCGCTGTGCGCATGCATGTGAATGGGAAGGGTCGGCAAGTACAGGTACCGAGCATTTTCTTCGGGTGGAGGGCGAAGGGTGACATATGAAATGCCGTTTCGATTGACTTTCCAGGTTTGGAATCTGCAAAAGATGAATCACAAGACGGATTGGTTTTCGCGCTACAGAAGCCCATACTATGGATTTCACCCTGAGCCCTCCACCCTAAGAGAATGCTCAGAGGTAGGGGTGTCCACAGTCGAAGAAAGGCGTGGGATGATTCGCGCCGTCCATGGCGCAAGTTGTAGTTCTCACTTGAGCTTCCATTTCGAATAGGACGGGCCAGCAGGACGACGTCCCATCTGATCTGGCATGGAAGCTGTTCGCGTGATCGGAGGTCCCACTCTCGGACTTTCAGTATGTGCGAGCAGGAGTGGGCATGTGAGTATCCGTAGCCTGTTTTTGTATTTCGTGGCGATGACAGCCGCCACTGGTTGGGGGGAGAGAGGACCTGGTGACTTCACGTTTCGCGTTGGCGGCGTCTGGGAATGCTTACGAATGACCGAGGACGGGTAGGAGCAGCATGTAGGTGGCGATCTGCACCACAGCGCCTGTGTGAACCACAGTGCCTGCTGCACCTGTGTACACCACAGCGCCTATGTACACCACAGCAGCCGCGTGCGACACAGCGCCAGTGTGCACCACAGCGCCTGCGTGCAGCACAGTGCTTGTGTACACCACAGCGCCTGCGTATACAGCCGTGTACAGCACATCACCAGTGTACACCACAGTGCTTGCGTGCACCACATCGCCTGTGTACACCACGACGCCCGGATGAACCACAGCAGTCGTGTTCAACATAATACTATTGTTGCACATAGATTGTTAGAAGTAATCGTTGTGATATAATGGAGCGCCTGACGAGTCAACAGGAAGTAGTTTTTTATCAGAGTGAGGGGGCCGAACGGTCATTCATTGCCCCTGGGTGAGTGGCTGAAGTGGGGATCCGTGGTGAGGATAATGCTTATCGTTGTTGTTATTGTTGCTGTTGTTGATGCTGTTATTTGTTATTGTTGTTGTTATTGTTTTTGTTGTTGTTGTTTGTTGTCGTCGTCCCACCCCCGACCCACCCGCGACCCACCCCGCGACGCACCCCGCGACCCACCCCGCGACCCTTCCCGCGACCCACCTGCGACCCAACCCGCGACCCACCCGCGACGCACCCCGCGACCCACCCGCTACCCACCCCGCGACTCACCCACGACCCACCCCGCGACCCACCCGCGACCCACCCTCGACCCACCCGCGACCTGTCTACGACCCACCCGCGACCCACCCGCGACGCACACGCGACCCACCCGCGACATATTTTCGACCCACTAGCGGCCCACCCGCGACCCGCCCACCCACATTGGTTTAACGACAAAATGGGCGCCTGCGGCGGGGTCGTTGTACAGTGTGCGAAACTTTGGCGCCTGCGGCGGGCTTCTCCAGAGACTCGCAATCTGCCCACGTCCCCGCCGCCCCTTCACTCTTATCCGCATCTGCGGGGTGATACGTATTCAGGATTTGTAAAGAAACCTTTTACGGAAACAGGAACGCCTCATGAATCTACGAGTCCTCCGAGGAGGAGGAGCAGCAAGAGGATGAGGAGGTGCCGTGCGATGCCGTGGGGATCGGGACGCGCATATAGACAGGGGCGGCGTCCTCCTGAAGGAGTTCGCTTGAGGCGTGGGGCACTGTGGCATGGCACCGGGGCGCTTCACGGCACGAGCGTTTCTCTTTTGTTTGCCCATTCCCATTCTGCGGTGCACGCTGAGATGCGCACGTGCGCTGTGGCGCCGACCCACACGGCGGGGAATAGGGTGAGGGAGGAGGAGGATGAGGAAAAGGAGAGGGAGAGAGGAGATACGATCATCGCATTGTATTATCAACGCTGTCCTTGCGTACCTGTTCAGCTGTCCGCAGCAAATCCTCACCTAAATGCTCCCTGTGCTGTGCACGCAGGCGTCGTGGTGTGCACCAGCCATCTGTTGCACGAGAATTCTTTGGTGTACACAGGCGTTTTGGTGTGCACAGGCGCTGCGGCGTACATTGGCGTTGTGTTGCAGACGTCTGCTGCGGTGTACACATTCACAGTGGCGTGCACAGGCGGTGTGGTGCAAGCAAACACTGTTGTGTACACAGGCGCTGCGTTGCATACGGCTGCTGATGTGTATACACAGTCGCTGTGGTGTGCACGCGCTCCGTGGTGCACGCGAGCAAGGTGGTGCACACAAGCGCTGTGGCACAGATCGCCACCGACATGCTGCTCCTACCCGTCTTCGGGCATCCCTAGAAATTCCCGGACGCCGCTGGCGCGGGTGGGGGGGGGGCGGAGCCGGTGACGGCGGCCATCGCGACGCGAAACATAGGAAACAGGCTCCCGTCGCTGTTGGCCACAACCGACCTCGAACCCATGACCGTGTTTGTGCCTGCGCGCGTATGTGCACCGATGAATATGGTTGCGCGAGCCCATGCACGTGCGAGCCTGTGCAAAAGTATGGCTTCCAGCGCACGTTCACGTGCGTGCCATAACTCGGTTTCTGCGCACGCGGATGCTCATCCGCGCGCACCGCACGCGTCTGCGTGTGGCTACGTGGCGTGCTCGTGAATTTATATGCTCGTGGTCGCGGAAGTGCTCATGCGTGCGCGCATGTGCGCCAGTATGGGCACATCGGCAGAGTCCGGCTCTCGCATCTGCTTGCAGGGCCTCTGATCTTGCGTGTGGCATTTCCTTGAGAGCACCGAGCGAGAGAGTGCCTTGCGTTGGCCAGATCAGCGCCTGCGCTGCTTAGCCACGGCGCCCCGCCGAGCTGGCGACCGGGAGGCTCACCGTGTCACGGTTCCGGAACCTCATGTCCTCCGCGGCGGGCCAGAAGTTCTTGAACGAGAACCTGCACCGCACGGCCGTGCTGTCGTCCGACATCTCGGCGCTGGCCGCGCGCAGGACCCCAGATGCTCAGGGCCCAGAGCAGGTCGCAGCTCACTGGGGCCTCCTGCTCCTGGACATCCCCTGACCTCCTCGCGTCGCGAGACAAAGAGCAAGCACTACGTTTTCCATCACTTTTCGACTTCCGGCGGCCGTCACAGTGCCCGGGGCCTGCCCACAGGCTGGTCCCCGGGAAGGGGTCCAGACCCTCGCGGCGAAACAGGCCCCCCACCAGATGCCTGGGCCAATGCCCGCTGGAGACCGGGCCCCCCCCCTGGCTCGGGTCTTACCCCGAGTGGCCACGCCTCTGCGTCCCATCCTCTCTCTACCGTTTCCACTAGTCGCCCGCCGCCCCACAAAATCCCAACTTCGACCGCCCAGGGTCCTGCGCCCAAATCACCCGTCCTCAATCTACAGTGGAGACCCATGCCAAGAAACACCCTGCCTGCCTCCAGGGTGCCCTGGGTTTGTTGGGTTTCGATGGTTTTGCTGTGGACAGCGCGACGCTCCCACACCAGAAATCGATGCACGTCCTGGGGTCTCAGGGTTGGCTTTCTTGTGGAAGGTTTCTTGTGGACTGGCCTCCATTGCACCACTACCACCAGCTAGTGGCTGTCCCACCCTCTCGAGCTGGTGGCACCTCGTTCCAGGCATGCCTCCAGAGAGTTCCGGGGAGGAGGTGCCGCCAGCTCGAGGGGAGGGAGCGGCCGCCCCCCTAGCTCGTGGTAGTGGTACTCCTGTCCCTCCTGAGAGGAGTCGGTGCGCGAGAGGGGGCGCGGTCGTGGCGAAGGCACGCCGTGGCCCGAAAGACCGGCTCTTGTGGAAGGTCTCTTGTGGACCGTCCTCCGCTCTACGTTTTGGAGTGCTTCGAGCACTCGAAGGACTCGAAGGCGGGTGTTCGACCCTCCTTCCGGCTCCGATGCCGGGCGCACCGGCCCCCGCGAGCCCTCAAAGCGACGTCCCCGGGGGGCCCGCGCTCCTCGTCGCGAGTCGGTCTCCGAAGGCCCCGGGCCAGGCCGAGGCTCGGGACGATCGGAACGGGTACGGGAAGAATGGGCACAAAGACCGACAGCAGTCCCTTTTCATTGTGAACAGGGTTCGCTGTCGGGAGGTTTTCCGGTATTTTCGGCCTCCCGGGGCCCTCACCGGGCCCCGGGACCGTCAAACAACGGCTCAGGATAAAAAACAGGTCCCAGGGAATGGGTCCAGCCCTTTGTGGGTCGACGTTGTGAAAAAATCGCGACGTCGGGGGTCTGGGGAAATGGGTGCGGAAAGAGTGGGTACAGTGCCCAACATCAGTTCCTCTTCATTTGGAGCTCGATTCGCTGTCGGCGTCGCCGCGCACTGTGTCCATTTGAGACGTCAGGCCGCCTGCCCAACAGCGGCCACGCTGTTGGTTTGCGACAGCATCTGTCGTTGGGCATCGTGCCCCTTCTTTCCGTACCCATGTCGGGCGTCCGAAGAGACGCCCCCATGACAGAGGCAGACAATGTTCGGAGGAAGCGCCGGTCATGCCATTGTGCTTCCAGGACGTTCGAAGTCGGGTCCCCTCGCCAGGCCCCCTCGCGTTGCGAAGAAGTCGCGGTGGGAGTCTGCTCGCTACGTTCGGCCTCCGGTGGCCCTCGTCGAGTTCCGGGGCCGCCAAGAAACGGCTCGAGATCAACAACTTGTCCTGGGGAATCGGGGGGCGGCAAAGAGGGGTGCGACGACCAGGGGGGGATGGATGACATGGCGTGGGCCATGAGATTTCCCCAGGTTTCATGGCGCCCATCTTTATTTCATTACGTTTCTGCCCCCCCCCCGCCCCCGTGGGCCGCGCACATGCCGCGGGCCATGATTTGTGCCCCCCCCTCTCGGACGCCCCCCTCTTGGCCGCCCCCGAGGGAAGGGGTCGGGACCTCTGGGGGTCTGGATCCCTTTCGAGACCCCTTCAGGCCCCAAATCTACCAGGAAGGCGAATACACATGACGCGGCCCGCTGGTCGAGAGCTCGATTCCAGCAGTGGCGAAGCGTCCTGGCTTGCCTGTAGGCCCACCACAGGATGTTCTACTAACCCTGTGTGGCTTGCACGAAGTGGTGTTAGACCATTTCTGGCTGAGACTGCATTGTTTCTACACACCAGGTTTACGCTCTGAGAACATTTGTTCTTAGACCCTTTTTCTGGGTTCTGGGACTATTTCGTGGTAGGCCCCTAGGAATGCCAGGACGGTCGGTCCCTGCGCCCTCCCCATGTGCACCCAGCGCTTGGCCTCCGAATTCCACATGCGAAAACAGCCGCCTATGCTTCCAGCGTCCGGGTAGGCAGGAAACACCTTCCCCGACCCCCCCCCCCCAGTTGACGATGGCTTTGCTGTCCCTGCGCCTCAAACGCGTCAGCCCTGCGCAGATCGGTTCCTTCCCGGCGCGCCTGCTCCATGGGCCTCGGCTGTAGGGGGTGATCGTCATCAGGGGAGGACTCGAACGTTGTTTGCGCGATTTCGTGGGCCGTTTTCGGTTCGATGTCGTTGAGCAGCAGAGGCGAACTTCAGACAGCACGGGGGAAGACGAACACACAGCGAGTACGAACAGCACGCTTTGGGTCGAGCCCTGATCGTTATAGATTCGCGTTCCCGCCCTCTGCAGCACGTGCCACAGCACCTTCGACCGCCAGCTCCCCTTCCAAGCCGCCCCGAGTCACCGCCCACCAGACCACCCCGACCCAATCCGAAGGCCTCGATTCGCCCCACAGGGGAGGGGGGGGGGTCGGTGAGCAGGGGACATCAAAACATAGGGAGCCCGTGCCCACCCAACCCGAAATTCGGGTCTTCGGTTATGATGTTCCACCCTACTTTGGCCTTGATCAAAAGAAAATTGTCGAGCACCCAAAAAAGTACCGAAACTCTAGGGCTTTCACGTGTCGGGCCCTGGGAGACACTCGTCCGACACTGTTTCGACAATCTTTCGGCACTCTTTCGGCACTTCTCCAGGTGCTCGAAATTGTTCCTGGGATGTGGTCTTTCAGTACGATGGGAACCACAGAACCCCAACCCCAAATTCGGGTCCTCGGGCTGGCTGGGGGTGGCCTGGCAGGCAGTCCACCGAAGCCGTCGCATCTCGCCGGCAACGAGCAGCTGGTGGGGGGGCGCCCTTTCCGCTCCCCGTCCGCCCGAGGCCGTCTCGGAAGCGCCGCGCCAGCCGCAGGGCTCGTGTCGATTCCTATGGTTCGCTTCGGATCCCGACTTCGATGGGTTCGGATGCCGATTCGATTCGATTCGGCTCGATGGTGAAAGGTTTCGATTCCGATCGATGCCGATTCCGATTCGATTCGGCATCGGAATCCGATCTGGGATCCGACTTCTCAAGGGAGGCCTACTGGCCTGCCGACCTCTGCCGATTCGACGTCCCCCGACTCGGCTGCCGATGTCCGTCGATCCGATGGGTGTCGATCGCCGATTCGACTTGCCGATTCGATTCTGGGCTCTCCTGCCCTTGGCACGTGGCTTGGGCACAGCACGCACTTACACACTTTTCTAAAGATGCTGGCTTGGCATCGCTCGGGCGTGTGCACTTCTTGTCGGCGGGGGACCATCGAGCGGCCTCCTGGGCCATCCTGCGAGGAAAGCACAAAAACAGCACGCACGGAGTCGAGGCGTGCCCGTGGAATTGACGCGCCCCCGCGCTGGCAAGACGTGCGCGCCCTGCGCCGTGGCGGGCCGGCGAGAGGCCGGCAGCAACAACAAAACGCGGGGCAGGGGCAGGAGCAGCAGCAGGGCAGGAGGGGGCTACAGGTTGAAGGGGCCCTGGGATACACAAATAAATACACACAAATAAAAGGATTCCCCACATTTTCCCATATCTTTTGGACTTTCGTCTTCCCCCCCACTTCCCATATTTTCGCATATTTTCTTGGGGATCGACGATTAATTGTGTCTGTGTGTTTTTTTTTTCCTCCTGACAGGTGAGGTCCTGCCTGTGCAGTCGACTGCTCGTGATCCTCCCGTGCCGAGGGCGAGGACCAGAACCCTCGTCCTCGGCTCCGGACGAGGAGCCTCGTCCCAGGTCCGTCGTCTTCGATCTTCGTCCTGCCCAGACAACATCCCGCTGCCGCTCCTCGTCCTCGGCCCCCCGGGCGCCCCCCCGGAGGACGAGCGCGCAGAAGGCCTCGGCGTCGACCCTGGAGCGCAGCCAGGCGTCCGTGGGCATGGGCGCCAGCGGCACCCAGGAGGCCGGGCCCGGCCCCCCCCCCCGCGCTGGCCAGCTGGTCAGTACAAAACGACGCGAAGATCGGGACAAAATCGGATCGGGATAGCTCGAAATCTCTGAGAATCGGCGGGTTTGGAGGATGTATTGGGCGCCGCGGCCGCCCCAGAGCGTTCCGGAACGCTCTGAGAGCGCTCCGGATCGCTCTGGAGCGATTCATCCCGATCCCAGCCCTGTTTTACAGTAAGTAACGGACGCTTCCGCTCGTCTTGCGCTGAATGCGACCGGCGAACAGCACCAAATGGCGCCCCGAGAGCGCCCCGTGGCGCCGAACAGTGTTCGAGCAGCGCCGAAGGGCGCCCAAGAGCGCCCGATGGCGCCATACGAGGGCGATGCATTGGGCGCGACATCGGGTCCCATTGGGACAACCAGCAGCTTTTGTTTTGAAAGCTGGGGGGAGGAGAAGCCTGACCTTCGAGGAAAGGCTCCAACGTAGCCTCAAGACCGTCGAGGTCTTGAACTCTGTTCTTGACTTCGGATTTGTGGTTGGCCTGACAGGTCTACATGCACGGGGGGCTATTGGTCAGCACACTGGAATCTCGGTGAAGCAAGGGCATAATCACATTCAGAAAGACAACTATCGGGTTGGGAGGATGGGGTTGGGAGAAATGACCAGATCATCCGTACTATCGTGTCTGTGGAAGGTGTTTATTCAGCAGTCGTACCCCTGAACGGGCCCAAACCCTTCATCCCAGCACGACAATTCTTTTCACAGCCATGAAGGCAAAGTTTCTGGAGGAAACGGTGCACGGGGGCTTCTCTCACAGTGTTCGGGCTCCCTGGATCCTTCCTTGGGACGGGGCCGTGATCGAGCGACTCGGCTGACGAATTGGTCTCGGAGGCGCCCTGGGCCCCAGGACCTGTCTCCAGGACCCCCTTCTCGAGGAGGGGGGGGGAGGAGGAATAAGATCGAGTTGTTCGCTGTCGTTTGCTTCTTTGAGCCCCTGGAGGCCTCTAGACGACTTCGGGGATCTCCGACTGGTTGAGACCAACCACCGCAGAGCTCCAGAGACCTAATGTCGAGACCTCGGGAAAGAGCCCGATGCAACGTCGGATAGTCAGATGCAGGTGCACCTTGCTAACCTCGGCCGATATCGTGGTAGCCCTTTGCGGCCTCAGCGAGGGCTTCCGCAGTCGGGCACGCGTCCGCGTTGACACACGCCCTCCAGGTCATCGACCCTCTTCCCCTCTTCCTCCACCTCTGCCTCCTCCTCCTCTTCCTCCTCCTCCTCCGCCTCCTCCTCCTCCCCCTCCTCCTCCTCCTCCTCCTCCTCCTCTTCCTCCTCCTCATCCTCCCCCTCCTCCTCCTCCTCTCCTTCTCTCCTCCTCCTCCTCCTCCCCCTCCTCCTCCTCTTCCTCCTCCTCCTCCTCCTTCTCCCCTCCCCCTTCCTCCGCGCCTCGAGAGGAGCACATCTCTCCAGTAGAGGAACAGCGAAAGGGGGGGCGAAGCGAGCTGTGGAAAAGGACCCTGCCTGGACTCCTCTGCTGCATCTGCGCGGCAGGGAAGCCGCGTGGCGCTTCTTGGATCACCGCGGAAGTTGCCAAGGGGATGGGGGGGTAGAAGTGGACGTTCAAGTGGGTTTGATCTGGCCTAACCCACCTTATAAGTGATTACAAGTGCCCTATGTGGCTTAGGATGCTGAGGTAGCTCCGCTAAGTGGGCTCCGCCCACGTAGCCCTGATATGTGCGCCCTTACGCCACTTAGGGCACGTGCAACCCACTTCTAAGCTGGATTAGGTCGGAGAAAACCCAATTTAGCATCCACTTCTAACCCGCCCATCCCCTTAGCAACCACCGCGGCGATCCAAGTTCTCTCCATGTTGCTCCCATCATATTGAAGGACCAAATCCCAGAAATAAATTCGAGCCCCTTTGAAAGTATCGACACCGTGTCGAACGAGTATCGCCCCCCAGGGACCTGCACTTGAAAACCCTAAGCTTCGCTACTTTCTTGGTGCTCGAAGTTCTTCCTGGTGATCAATTCTAAAGTATGCTGGAGCAGAATCTTCTCTTAGCTTCCACCCCCTGCGCACAGCACTGGGCGCGAAACTTCTGTGCGCACGTGCCCCAGTCGCTGCAGCCCCGCCTGAGATGATGGTGGCCCGAGGGAGAAGGCCCACAGCAGTTCCTGTTCATTCTGAACAGGTCTCGCTGCCCTCGCCGCCGCGGGCGATTGCACATTTGAAACAGAAGGCCACCTGCCAGAGCGGCCGCTGTCGCTTTGGGACAACATTTTGCTGTTGGGCCTCGTCTCGTACCCATGCTTGTCCGTACCCATGTCGGGCGTTCGAAGACATGGAGAGAGCGGGTGGAGTCGGGATGCAGGTCTCCCCTCCCCCGGCGCTTGGATCAGTGTCACGTGGGCCCACGGAGCCGTCGGCCCCGCCCCCCCCGGGCCAGCTTTTTCCATCCTTGTCCGTGCTTGTCTTGGCGGCCCCAAGGGCGGGAAGCCTTGAGGTCCTGGCGCCTAATGTTTTCTCAAAACAGGCGCTGCTGCCTTGATGCCGGCTCCGTGACCATCGCGAATCGAAGCGGCTCGAAAGTTGCAGCAGCATCATGGGGGGGCCAGGGCTCCGGTCCTGAGTGTTTGCTTATGGGGGCAAAGAGTGAGCCACCACCACCAGAACTCCACAGAACCCGGTTCCCAAAGTCCACACACACACACGCACCCGAGCTGGTGGTGGTGGTTCTCTCTTCTCTGGTGGTTCACGATTTTGTATATTTTTCAACAGGGCTCCAGTCGTGAGGGCTTGCTCATGAGAGCAAAAGGAGCCACCACCACCAGAACTCCACAGATCTCGGTTCCCAAAGGCCACACACCCGAGCTGGTGGTGGTGGTTCTTCCTTCTCTGGTGATTCTCGGTTCTGTATATTCCCTCCCACGTCGGATCTCGGGAAGTGCCCCCTTGAGGGCCCAGAGGTGGCAAGAGGCGGCCAGCACGGCGTCTCGGCCACGCTCTGGGCCGGGGGGAAGGCTGGAGGCGGGAGGAAGCGGGAGGAGGAGGAGGAGGAGGAGACGGAGGAAGAAGAGGAGGAGGAGGAGGAGAAGGGGGAGGATGAGGAGGAAGAGGAGGAGGAGGAGGAGGAGGAGGAGGAGGAGGAGGAGGAGGGAGCCTCTCCTCGGGCGCATACTGTCCAGGATCTCGAGGCGGATCTGGCCGTGGCTGCGAGGAGGGCCCCCAAACGTCCCAAGAGGGCCCCAACTCGGCCCAATAGGCGCCCAACTCTGTCTAAGAGGCCCAGAAGATGATTCCAAGAAGGGGCCAAGATGGGGGGGGGGGGGGGGGGGCGGGGGCGAGCGGACGTTTTGGCCTCGAGGGACTCCCTGGAGGCCCCAAGAGGTCCCAAGAGGCCTCCAAGAGACCGCTCCAGGAAAAGGCGGACGGGGCTAGCACATGGATGCGTCGTTCCAGGTCGTTTCACAACGCCCTCAAGTGCTCCAAGAAGGCCGCGGCGCCCGATACATCATCAGAGCCGTCGGATCTCGGAGATATCGCATGCACATTCTTCTCCGATGCTATCCCTGCCCTGGCTTCGCCTGGAGACGGACACGGCGCCCCCGGCAGGAGTTTTTTTGGAGTTTGGCGATCGGCAGTGTTATCGGGGCCCGCCCGACCGCCCCCCCTCCCTCAGGATAATCCTGACCTTGTCAGTGGCGAAGGTCCGAAGGGGGTGCGCAGTAATTACTGGTGCGCCCAAACCACCGGAGAACCCGGGTGATCGCCGAAAGGTAAGAACGCCGTCCTTGGGCAGTACCGATACCGCTACTCCCCGGAACCATCCCGGGGTACGTTCTGACGAGAATTGCGAGGCGAATCCAGCGGTGGCGACGAGGGCCACCCAGGAGGCTCCAAAAAGGGAGAACGAGGGATAGGTAGCGGTATGCCCAGACCCCCGACGTGGTCATTTTTCATCAACGCCGACCCCCAGAGGTTTGGACCCCGGCCCTGGGACCGGATTTTTTCATCCTGAGTCGTTTGGTTGACGGTTCCAGGGCCCGGAAAGGCCGTCCGAGGCCGAAAGCAGCGAACACTTCCCGACGTGTTTTTCGTTACAACGCGAGGGGGTCTGGGCTCTGAGCCCTCTCCCTGTCCTGGCTTCGTCCTAGGACGGCGTCCTCGCTCTCTACGCCCTCAGGCCCCTGACCCACTTCTGAGCCAGGTCTGGCGGGGTAGAGAATACCTTCCCAGACATGCGACGTCCTGATTTTTGATTTTTTCAGTGCGGCGTCCCCGGAAGTCCAGACCCGTTCCCCAGGGCCAGCTCTTCATCCTGAATCGATGTTTGGCGGTCCCGGGGCCCAGCGATCGGGCCCCTAATTGGGCTGAGCATGGTGAAGACCTTGCCGCCCAGATGTTTTCTCAACGACGAGAGCCCGTCTGGGTTGGCCTCCACCTGCATCCCCCCTACTCAGGCGGGGACAAAAACAGACAGACACAATTACACGCCGGTCGTTGAAAGTAGGTATTTCTGGATTCCCAGACCCCAATCTACTTCAAGGGCCTTCCTATAAATAATCGACATGATTTTGCTGTGTTTTGTTGTTCTCTGGGAGGGCCTGGACCGAACCCACTTCGTCCGCCTTCCTACTTCATGTGTTTACCTGCTTCTTCCGACCGACGAGTAGTCGTCGACTCCGCAGGAAGACATGGGACAAATGTGGGAAGTGTGGGGGGAAGACAGAGAGCCACAGAGCATGGGACAACAGGGCGCATCTCCTGCTGTCTGCGTATAGATAGATATATATATATATATATATATATATATGTCTCTCTCTCTCTCTCTCTCTCTCTCTCTCTCTCTGCGCGCCCCCGGGCCTCCCCCCGCCCCCCCCCCGCAGCAGCGGGCGGCACGGCGCCCCCGCTCCAGCCATCTGCGGCCGAGGGCCCGCGCCGCGCCCTCGCGCGGTACGGGGACGCCCCGCGCGGGAGCAGGCGCCGCGCCCGCGGCGGGCCACCTCGCGCGGGGCCCTCGCGCGGCCCCCTTCGCGCGGGCCGCGGCGCGCCCCCAGAATGGGGGCCGAGGCCTCCACGGCCGCCTCGAAGGGCGCCAAGAAGGCGGCGGGCTCGGCGCTGCGCGTCGCCGGAGACCTCTCGGGGGGAGGCAAACGGCAAACCCAGACACGAGCGCGTCGCACGAAGAATCTCAGGACGAAGGTTTGGACGCCCGAAATGGGTACGGAAAGAATGGGTACAATGCCCAACAGCAGTTCCTGTTCATTTTGAACAGGACTCGCTGTCCGCGCCGCCGCGGCCTGTGTCCATTTTAGACAGAAGCGGCCGCTGGGCTGTTGGTTTGGGACAACATTTGTTGTTGGGCATTGTACCCATTCTTTCGGCACCCATTGCGGGTGTTCAAAGAAGGCTTTTCGATGTGTTCGGCCCCTGCATGGGGGCCCTCGCCGGGCCCCGGGACCGTCAAGAAACGATTCAGGATGACAACCCGGCCCCCGGGGAAGGGGTCGGGAATTCCAGGGGCGCCGTCCTGAGAAAATCAGGAAGTCGCATGTCTGGGCAGGTATTCCGTGTCCCTCAATACTTCTTGGTGCCTGGGCTACAGGTAACCTCCAGACTGCAGGTACCCCCCTCCCAAACTACAGGTACCCTTCCTCCCCCCTGGACTACAGGTGCCCCCACAGGCATACATCCTCGCGTGCGTTGACGCGTGAACACGCGTTCCCCTCCAGACTGCAGGTACCCCCCGCCAGACTACAGGTACCCCCACAGGAACACATCCTCGCGTGCGTTGACGCGTGAACACGCGTTCCCCTCCAGACTGCAGCTACCCCCACCCGGACTACAGGTACCCTTTTCCCGGATAACAAGTAACCCCACCCCGAATTGCAGGTAGCCCCCCCGGACTACAGGTACCCTTCCCCAGGACTACCAGTACCCCACCCCGAACTACTGGTCCCCCCCCGGACTACAGGTACCCTTCCCCCGGACTACAGGTACCCTCCCCGGATTAGAGGTACAGTACCCCCAGAACTAGGGACACAGGGTACCAACCCAGACCCTCTTGCGCGGCCACAAGAAAATCACGAGGGAAGTTTTCCGCTACTTTCGGCCTCCTGCGGGGCCGTTACTGGGCCCTGGAGCCGTCAACCAAACGACTCAGGCTGAAAAAATCCGGTCCCAGGGCCGGGGTCTCTGGGATCTAGGCCTCCCAGATGGGGTCCGAGTAGATGGGGTCGGAGGATCGCGCCGCATCGCCGATGCATCGCCGATGCTACTCGATGTGGAGCCCGATTTGCTTCACGCGGACGCCGCCGATGCATCGCCGACGTCGCCGATGCATCGCCGGTGCATCGCCGATGCATCGCCGATGCATCGTTGATGCATCCCGATGCATCGGCGATGCGGTGCGATCCTCCGACCCCATCTACTCGGACCCCATCTAGAAGGCCTCTATGGGAGTCGGCGTTGTTGAGAAATGACCACGTCGGGGGTCTGGGCCCGCTTGGATTCGCCTTGCAACTCTCGCCAGAACGCACCCCGAGAAGATTCCAGGGAGTAGCAGTATCGGATCGAAACTTTTTGGTTATCTCGGGGGTGGACAGAACCCCCAACAGTGACACGTCGATTAGTGAATTGTCCGTTTTCGGTTCTCGAGAGGGCGCCGCGGCCGTTATTTTCCAGGCTTGCGCCTGCCAGGTTTGGGCCTCGGGTCGTTTTCACGAAACCAAGTTTTACTAAAGGGGGGTCTGTCCATCCCCGAGAGTAGCAGCATCAGATCGAAACTTTTTGGTGATCCCAAGATCGGGGACCGATTTACGGTAAAGTCGGCGGCGAGGTGTCGACCTTCTCTTCGCCGGGCAGCGGTTTGGACTTCGTCGAACACGTGGCGAAATTCGAGACTGACCCCCGCATCCTATTGATTCAGGGGGGTCGATGGCTGACTGTGGCTGAAGTTCGGATATCGCAATTTCACACAACGCGCAAAACCCGAACCTCCTCGGGTCATGAACAAATCACGACGTGCTGTTTTCTATTATTTTCTGCCCTTTTGGGCCCTCGCTGGGCCCTGGGACCTTCAAACAATGATTGAGGGTGACAAGCCAGTCCTGGGGAATGGGTCGAGACCTCGACATTATGAAACAATAATCACATCGGGGGTCTGGGAACTCCTTGCCTGAAACATGGAGTGCGGAAAACAATGAGCGCGATAACAGAGCAGTGGTGTGTGTTGGTATGGCACTCGTGTTTTTTTATCCTACCTGAGTTCTACCGCACTTGAGCCGAGCACCGCCCCCGCGCGCGTACCCTGTGCCGGACCGGCCTGTTTGCGGGCGTGGTGCACGACAGCCGCGTCCCCAGCGCACCCATGCTTTGCGCACAGCACCCGCTCGACGGTCTTGTGCTGGGCCAGCCTCTTTGCGGGTGGGGCGCGCACCAGTCGCGCCCCGAGGGCGGCACCCGCGCCTCGATCCTGTGCCAGGCCGGCTCGCGTGCGCGTGTCTGGCGTGCGACCCTCGCGCCAGCAGGGGGGCGCCACCTCTGCACGCGGCAGCCGCCCCCACGGCCCTGCGCCGCGCCTGCTCTCTTCCCGCGGGCGTGGCGCACGGCGGCCGCCTCCCCAGGAGAGCCCCTGAACACCCTCGGCTACCCCGTCGTGCACGAGCAGACCTTCCTGCCCCCCGGCGCGAAGCCGCACCGGCTGAGCATCTGCCGCTGCTGGCAGTCGCTGCGCTTCCCGCTCTGCGACAACACGCACCAGCTCGGAGAAGGAACCGCGGCATGAGCACAAGCCTTCGGCGATCTGGGGCTCCCAGGTGGGGCCGGAGCAGATGATGCCCGAGAATCGCGCCGCATCGCCGATGCATCCGCGATGCGCCGCGATGTGGTGCGCCCGATGTTCGCCTCGCAGATGGCGGCGATGCGGCGCTCTCCTCCGACCCCATCTACTTGGACCCAATTTTTAGGAGGGAGCAAAAAAACACACAGCCACAATGAATCGTCGATTCCCCAGAAAGTATGCGAAAATATGCGAAGATGGGGGGGGGGACAAAACAAAAACAAGAACATATGAGGACATGTGGAGAGTCCTGTTACTTGTGTGGCGGCCTCCAGGGCCCTTTCAAAGATGGGCGGCCTCCAGGGGCTCTCCGCGGATGATTCTGGGTCGGCGCTGGCCCCCCGCCCCCCCTCCCTGCTTCGCGGCGCCGGAGGCCAGGCGCCGCAGAGGCGCCGCGCGGGGAAGCCCGGCGTCGATGCCCCCGAAACGCAGCCGCGCGGAGCTCCGAAAGTTTAGCTGTGAGTTGGGCGTGTCCGTCTTCAGGGGGAACATTCGGAAAAATAGTGAGAAAATTGTCAGGGGACGATTTTTTTTTTGACCATTCGGGGGTATTTTTGGATTTTTCCTGTATTCTCCCAGATCCCCCTGTCGGGGGACATGCCCGACCTGATGCTCGTGCCGTGCTTGCCTCCTCTGCCGGCGCCTGCAGAAGCAGGGCGTCAACTGCGGGCCCGTGATGCTGGAGATCAAGAGCGCGCCCGTGGGCGTGGGCGCGAGCGGCGGCGCGACGGAGCAGCTCGAGAGGCTGGGCTTAAGTCGGGCCTGACCCTCCGCAGTTATGATGTTCCAACCTATGTTTGCCTGGACCACCAGGAAGAATTTCGAGCACCAGAAAAAAAAGAGAACCCAAACTCGAGGGTTCTCACGCGTCGGACCCTGGGAGACACTCGTCCGGCACTGTTTCGAAGTCTGGGAACGATGTTTCTGCCCTTTGTGGTAATTCTGGGAGCATCTATTGGCTATCCTAATGTTTTCGTCCAAATTCCGCCTGTGGGGGGACAGGCCCGACCTGAGGCTGGGCGGGCCGCGGGCCGCGGCGCTCGGCGGCGTGGGCGCCCTGGTGCTGGCGGGGGCCGGCTACGCGGCCGGGGTGGCCCCGCCGAGCTTCCCGTTCTGACCGCCGCGCGTGCCGCCTCTACAGTCGGGGCGTTGACCTAAGGAACTCCAAATAAGGAACGGGGCCACTCTCTCCCATAAGTTGAGCTTCGATGTCCCATGGAAGATCTCAGGAAAACAGAGGGCAAACTGTAGAACAATCAAGGCACACCGAGCCCCTCCCCAACGAAAAGGGTTCCTTCTTCAGGGCCCCGACGGGAGACTGCCCCCCGCGCCCGGGGGCAATTTTGATCCAGCCGATCCGCTTCGAGACATATCGGCTTCGGCCGGCCCGAGCCGAGACGCTTACGACCGTCCGGGCACCCGACGCAGCCCGATGCCTGCACGGCGCCCCAACCACAGCAACAATGGCAGTACCAACAACAACAGCAACAACAACAACAACGACGCCAGCAACAACGACAATCATTTTACCCTCACGCGCGATGTTTCCACACGAAGTATGCGACCATCATGATAACCATCCACATCATGGGGGACTCTTGTTCTATCATGGGGGGCCATCCGAGGAAGTTTAACATTTCCCGCCTCGAAAACACATGCCCGCGCCTTGCTGCGCCGATTCGAGACCACCAGTGGAACCCCAGCGGAGGGTAAAACACAAGGAAGTATCGAATGACAGGATTGCCTTGGTGGGGATGGGGGCTGTCGGCGGTGAGGCAAGGACCCGGCCCTGAATAGAAAGGGAGGAAGTCTCGAGCAGGGCTGCAGTTGTTGCTGGGAGCGGCGCCAATGCTGAAGAGAGTAGGGCGCCAGTCCAGCGCAAAACAAAACGAAGTCTCGAGCGGGAACGCTGGTTTTGTTGGGACGGCGGCTTTCGGCGGCGAGGAGGAACACCGCCTTGAGTTAGAATGGAGGGAGCATCGAGCGAGAGCTGTGGTTTAGTCGGGATGGGGGCTGTCGGCGGCGAGGAACAGCACCGTCTTCAGGAAAAAGGGAGGAAGCCTCGAGCGGGAGCGTTGTTCTTGCTGGGAGCGGCGCCAATTCAAAAGAGAGTAGGGCGCCAGTCCAGCTTAAAATGGAAGGAAGTCTCGGGCGGGAGCGCTGGTTTTGTCGGGGCGGCGGTTTTCGGCGGCGAGGAGGAGCACCGCCTTGAGTAAGAAGGGAGGAAGCATCGAGCGGGAGACGTGATATTGTCGGGACGGGGGCTGTCGGCGGCGAGGAACAGCACCGTCTTCAGGAAGGCTTCGAGCGGGAGCGTTGTTCTTGTTGGGAGCGGCGCCAATTCAAAAGAGAGTAGGGCGCCAGTCCAGCGTAAGACGGAAGGAAGTCTCGGGCGGGAGCGCTGGTTTTGTCGGGGCGGCGGTTTTCGGCGGCGAGGGGGAACACCGCCTTGAGTAAAAAATGGAGGAAGCCTCGAGCGGGAGCGTTGTTTTTGCTGGGAGCGGCGCCGATGAGAGAAGGCTAGCGCGCCAGTCCAAGGTAAAACGGGAGGAAGTCTCGAGGGGGAGCGCTGGTTTTGTTAGGACGGCGGCTTTCGGCGGCGAGCAAGAACACCACCCCTGCGTAAAAACGGAGGAAGTCTCGAGCGGGACCCCCCAAAGAAAACCGGACCCCCCTCCAAATGCGACCCACTATTCCGGACCCCCCTCCTCGATGGGGCGCCTTAAAAAACCGGACCCCCTGAGCTCCAATCCAAAGAAACCGCCCTAAAGCCTAATAAACTGGACCCCCACCCAAAAACAAAAAAGGCGCCTTAATAACCCGGACCCCCTAAGCTCCAATCCAAAGAAACCGCCCTAAAGCCTAATAAACTGGACCCCCACCCAATAACAAAAAAGGCGCCTTAAAAACCCGAACCCCCTAAGCTCCAATCCAAAGAAACCGCCCTAAAGCCTCATAAACCAGACCCCCCCCCATAACAAAGAAGGCGCCCTACAAAACCGGACCCGGGGGCCGACGAAGGAGGGATCTGCAGTATCGGGAGCGGAAAAGAGGGGGGTGATGACTAGGGGGGGTGGATTTCATGGCGCGGGCCATGATTTTTCCCCAGATTTCATGGCGCCTCTTCTTATTTTATTACGTCCCAGGCCCCCCCGCTGGGCCGCGCACATGCCGCCGGTCATGATTTGCACTCCCCCCTGTTGGACACGCCCCTCTTGGCCGCTCCCGACAGTAACGCTGGCCCCGACGCGCGGCCCTTCCGCCTCGGGGAGGGCGCCGCGGCCGCGCGGAGGCGCACGCGCCGCCTCGAGCGCGGCGGGTCTGCCGCGGATCCGCCGCGCGGCGGGCCCCGGTCTGCCTCGGGGGGTGCGGGGCGCAGGGCCTGCCCTGGGTTTTTTGTGGTGTCGGCGCCGTCCTCCTTGGGCGCGTCGGGGACAAACGTGACGGCGACACACACACACACACATCTATATATATATATATATAGTTATACACATATACATACACATGTACATATATATATATATATATAAAAATATACATATACATATGCATACACATATACATATACACATACACGTAAGGCACACATATCTACATACTTACAGACATGCATACAGACACACATAATGGTACGTACACATGCAGTCATGCAAACAATCATACATACATACATGCAGGCATATCGGCAGACATGCATATTCACACATCGTTGTATATGTATGTATACAAATAAATGCATACATACGTATATCGGCATGCATACATACACACATGCATGCAGACATAGATACAGACATGCAGGCATACATGTATCAACATGTCCTAATCGTCACAACAATAATACGCATGGCCGTAAAACAACGACTGCGAATAATGGTGCAAACGCTACCCGCCGTAATCGGAATATGAAAGCACTACGAGAGTATACCCTGCTGTCTAGGTGCATATGTATATATACACATATACATACATGTGTAAACGTATATGCACATTCATATGCACGCATATACATAAATATGCACCTATATACATACGCGCACCGATATCTCTATATATATATATACATACACATATATATATATATATATATATATATAGACCGGCCTGGTAGTAACGGCGCCCGGGCCGCTCACGCTCGCGGGGGCGGGCCAGTGCCGCCTCGGGCCGTGCCGCTGCGAGGCGGGCCGCGGCGCCCCAAGCCCGCGCGCGCGCGACCGGCCGCGGAGGGCCTCCGCGCGGAGGGCCGCGCTCGTTGCGGAAGGCCTCGCCGGGCGCGCCTCGCGGCGCGTGAAAACCGCCAGGTCGGCCAACGAGCTCAGGGTCAGCATCGTTTATCCGACCCCCATCCCCATCCCCATCCCCACTCCTTGCGAGACCCCCCCCCCAAGTTGCCCCCCCCTCCCAGTTGGGGATACACCCCTCGAAGCCCGAAGGGAACGGCCTATATATCCCCACCTAGGGAAGGTAACTCGGCCAGTGGGGCCCAGGCCACGCCGCTGGGGATGAGGATCGGTTAAACGTCAGGGGATAGGCACAGAGGAGAATGCATCGACCCGCAGTCGCCCATTGATTGCCCATAGGGGCCCGACAGCTCTGAACTGCCCAGGAAGGCGCGGACTCACCATCGGGGCCCGATCGCCGATCCATCGGCGACGTATCGCCGATGCCAGGTCGATGCATGCCCCCTTTCGCCAGTCCCCCCCCACCGTTGCTCCTCACGAGATCCCTTGAGATCGACTACTCGTTAAGAGCGACCCTCCGCCGGAGTGACCTTCGGTGTGGACCCACTGGGGTCCCCCGATCGCCGAACGCGAGGCAGCGGTGGCAGCTTGCGCGCTTGGGTTCGGCCCCCCCCCCGCGGTCCCCGAAAAGTTGCGCACCAAAGGTCAGTCTTACCCAGGGTCGCTCTTGCGTGTAGCTGATGAGATCCTGGCGTTCCCACTTTTCCGCAACGGGCAATTCGTCCCGTGTCGGGCCCCGGGGCCCTCACATACCGATCCGGCTCGAAAAGTGACGCAGTAAGATTGGGTCTGGAGCTCCGTTCGTGATTTGTTTTGCGATGTTGCCACCTCCTGGAGGAGAGGAGGAGGAGGAGGAGGAGGAGGAGGAGGCGGAGGAGGAGGAGGAGGAGGAGGAGGAGGGGGAGGAGGAGGACGAGGAGGAGGAGGAGGAGGAGGAGGAGGAGTAGGAGGAGGAGGATGAGGAGGAGGGGGGAGGGGCAGGGGGGAGTCCTCCTGTAGGGAGGGGGCGGGGAATGAGAGGCAGGAGAACGAGGAATGAGGGAGAAGGCCTGGTAGCGATCGGGTCATACAGGGGTGTACTCGGGCCTTCAGCGGCCGTTCGGAAACGAGGAGGAGGAGGAGGAGGAGGAGGAGGAGGATGAGGAGAATGAGGAGAATGAGGAGGAAGAGGAGGAGCAGTAGGAGGAGAAGGAGAAGGAAGGGAAACGAGGCTGGAGTTGGCGGGAGTACGAGGAGGGAGGGATGCTGCCCAGCGGCTCTCGATTCACCGCGCGGGAGCCCCCGCAGCGCCTTCGGAGGGGTCGCACCCGCCAGACGGCATCCCGAGGCGGGAGCGCCGCCGAGAACCAGCGAAGCCGTCCGCAGACCGCAAGCCTCCCGCAGCGTCCTGTTCGCTGTGGCCTGCCCGCCGCCAGCCGGTGGCCGCCCCCTGCCCGGCCAGGCCAGCGTCGTGGACGTCCGCGACCGGGGGCCGTCCGGCCCCCCGCCGCCCAAGGCCTTCCCCCTGACCGTCCGCATCCGCGCCGCCGCGGCCTCGGCGCGCGGACACGCCGATTCCTCCCCCCCCCCCTCCTCGAGGCTCGAGGGGGAGGTTAGAATGAGGGAGCAGGAGGGAGGGAGGGAGTTAGGAGGGGGTAATAAGCGGCAGCGAAGGGGGAACGAAGGTGGGGAGAGGAGGAGGGAGGATGATGAGGAGGAGGAGAAGGAGGAGGAGGAGGAGGAGGAGCAGCAGGAGGAGGAAGAAGAGGAGGAGGAGGAGGATGAGCTGGAGGAGGAGGAGGAGGATTAGGAGGAGGAGCGGAGGAGGGAGGGAGGAGGAGGAGGAGGAGGAGGAGAAGGAGGAGGAGGAGGAGGAGGAGGAGGAGGAGGAGGGAGAGGAGGAGGACGAGGAGGCGGAGCGGGAGAAGGAGGAGGGGCAGGAGGAGGAGGAGGAGGAGGAGGAGGAGGAGGAAGCGGAGAAGGAGGCCGAGCTTCGGTTTTTGAGAGGCCTCTGGAGGCCCCCGTCGCCCAGGGCGCCCACCACCCCTCTCGACCACCCCTCCGCGTCCGCGCCCGCGGCGGCCTCGGCGCGGGCCCTCCTCGGATGCCGCCCCGCGCTCTCGAAGTTTCGGAGGCTTCTGGAGGCCAGGATCTGGGCGGAGGAAAGACCCGCAGGCACAAAGAATCGACGACCCCAGGAAAGTGCGAGGGCTTGTGGTTTCGAGGATGCAAGTCCGGTGTCATTTACGAGGGTCCATGGCCCTGGGGACGCGAATATTGTAGAATGTTCGGTGGTTGATAGCTTCGGGGGCGCGAGAATTGTTTATTTTAATCGGGTGTACGGTTTCGGGGGCGTGAATTTTGCGCAATTCATTACTACGGTTAGTGGCTTCGGGTGCGCGAAGATTGCGTAACTTGCAAAGGATTATGGCTTCGGGGACGCGAGAAATTGATTCTTTACGAAGGTGTATGGCCTCGGGGACGCGAACATCGTGCAATTTACTACGGTTTACGGCTTCGGGGATGCGAGCATTTGCGGAGGAATACGGTTTCGGGGACGCGCATATTGTGTAATTTAGAAGGGTGTATGGCTTCGGGGACACGAATATGGCGTAATCTGTCTGCTCGGGATTATGGCTTCAGGGACGCGGCCATTATGTATTTTTACATGTCCCACGACCCCCCGGGAATTCAGACAACGCGATCCGGCAGCGCTTTTCGGCTCCCCCCCCCGCGCGTTCAGCAACAACTATCAGTAACATCAAGGAATCAGAACGTAGCCCTGTAACCGTGGAATCTGGAAGCTGCAACTGGCACAGGGAGCTGCAAGCCTAACCTTGGCAGCCTGATGGCCCCGCAAGGGGACCGGCGGAGAAGGAGGAGGAGAAGGAGGACGAGGAGGAGGACGACGAAAAGCAGGAGGAGGAGGAGGAGCAGGAGGAGGGGGAGGACCAGGAAGAGGAGGAGGAGGGGGAGGAGGAGGAGGGGAAACAGTTCTTCTCCGGGAATAGGGTTCGTTCTTCGGGAATAGGGCTCGTTCTCCAGGTGAAATGAAGCAAATGCCGAGTCGGTTAGTTCTCCGGGTGAGACCTTTACAGGTTTTCCCGCCTTCCCCAAACACCACAAACCAAACACCACACACCAACCCCCAAACACCAACACACCAACACACCAACACACCAACACACCAACACACCAGTACACCAGCACACCAAACACAAGCAATATTTCAGGCCGTCTTTGAGCATCGGACGCCCTCTTGGAGCTTTCTTGGGGGAAGACAACCCACTTGGAGCCGTCCTCGGAGCCATTTGGCGACGGCTGCAACTACAACTACAATTGCAGCTGCTGCTGCTGCTGCTGCTGCTGCTACTACTAGTACTACTACTACTACTACTACTACTACTACTACTACTACTACTACTACTACTTTACTACTACTACTACTACTACTACTACTACTACTACTACTACTACTACTATTACTACTACTACTACTACTACTACTACTACTACTACTACTACTACTACTACTACTCTACTACTACTACTACTACTACTACTACGACTACTACTACTTACACTATATACTACTACTAGTACTACTACTACTACTACTACGACTACTACTTACGACTACTACTACTGATGCTACGACGACGACTACTACTACTACTACTACTACTACTACTTCTACTACTTCTACTGCCACCACCGCTACCACTACCAGTACCAATACCACGACCACGAACATTACTACTACTACTACTGCTACTACTACTATCATTACTACTACTACTACTACAACTACTACTACTACTACTACTACTCCTACTCCTACTACAACAACAACAACTACTACTACTACTACTACTGCTACTGCTACTCCTACTACTACTGCTACCGCCACTGCTACCACCTACTACTCATACTTCTAGCACGACTACTACTACTACTACTACTGCTACTACTACTACTACTACTACTACTACTACTACTACTACTACTACTATTACTACTACTACTAGTATTATTACTACTACTACTACTACTACTTCTGCGACTACTACGACTACTACTACAACTAGCACTACGACTACCACTTTGACTACTACTAATCATAGTTATGATAAAAGACTTCTCCTGTTACTACCACTTGTACCGCTGCTGCTACTACTACTACTACTACTACTACCACTACTACTACTACTCCTACTACTACTACTACTACTACTACTACTACTACTACCACTACTACCACTACTACTACTATTACTACTACTACTACTACTACTACTACTGCTACTACTACTACTACCACTACTACCACTACCACTACCACTACCACTACCACTACCAAGTACTACGTACCAGCTGCTACGATAAGTAACGACTAGCAACAAGCAGCCAACTTCTCGTCACTCTTCACGAAATACTAGCTACCACCACCTTTTACTAACTACTTCTTACAAACTGAAATAAATACGGCTACCACTCTTACTACCAGTGTTGCTGATACTACTGCTACTACTACTACTACCCTCAATGCGTCTACTGCTGCGGCTATTCCTACCACGGCTACGAGTACTGTTATTACTACTTCTGTTACTACCACGCCTACTACTACTACTACTACTACGACTACTGCTACGACTACTACTATTCATTGCCACTGCTACTGCTACTACCCCTACGGCTACTACTACTACTACTACTGCTACTACTACTACTACTACGACTACTACTACTACTACTACTACTGCTACTACTACTACTACTACTACTACTACGACTACTACTACTACTACGACTACTACTAATATTGCTACCTCTACGACTAGTAGCACTATTACTACTACTACTACTACTACTACTACTACTACTATTACTACTACTACTACTACTGCCACTACTACTACTGCTATTACTACTA
>CAUYUJ010002991.1:144834-157334 GCA_963575745.1 Prorocentrum cordatum
GGGGGCCTTTCGAGGCGCCGTGGTCGCCACGGCGGGACGCGGCTCGACCACCCAGCCAGGATGGACTCCAGGAGTGTCCAGGGCCAGATTTTGAACCGATCTGATGGGGGATGCGAGCGACGAGGACGGCGGCAATGGCGACGACGCAATGACGACGACGAAGACGTTGACGACGAGGCAACGACGACGACCACGAAACGATAGCCACACTGAGAGTGCCGTTTGTGTCTGCCTCTGTGTTTAACCTCCTGGGCAGGGGTCGACCTAAATGGTATGGTGATTTCGTGGGCCGTTTTCGTTGCGATTTCGTTGTGCAGCAAAGCCGGATTGAAGACAAAACGAGGAACTCCGAAAACAAAACGAACACACATTGTTTGGGTCGATCCCTGCTCAAGGGGCTTCTGGAGGGAAATCTCCGTGGGAACCTCGGGGGGGCTAAGGCGAGACCAACTTCCCTCTTTCAAGGCCCGAGGATCGAGGATTCAGGAAGGAGGGTGCGGGGTTCCAGCGAGATTGCACTGTTTCCATTTCTTGACAGGATCGAAATTCTAGGATCGAGGGTCGAGTAGTTTTCGCTTTTCTGGTGCTCACTTAGGCTCTTCATTGGCAGGATCGGAGAGCCAGGAATGAGGGTGGAGGAGTTCCGGCGATTTTGCACGGCTTGCAACTGATGTACACGATCGAATTACCGCTATGGGCCTTGCATCGCCCGGACGTGTGCGTTCTTTCTCGGTAGGACCATTGAGGAGCATGGTGGGCCATCTTGCGAACAAGCTGCACGCACGCACCGGGAATAGACGTCCGAGCGATGGCGCGTGGGAGAAACGGGTCCTGAGGGAAACGGGTCCTGAGGTTTCTCGCCGCTAGCGGGTCCGTCGGGGCCCTCCACCCACCACCCATGAAACCACCCCAACCCAACCCGAAGGCCCCAATTTGCTCTCCATTTGGGGCGTTCCGGAAAGGGCCTTGCCTGCGAGATTAGAAGGAAATGTCATCTCCTCCGCGGCGGAATGCGGCGGAAGGGCGGCGGAAGTAAAAGCAGGCCGCCTCCGCCGGCGGAAGCCGGCGGAAGCTCGGCGGATGGCGGCAGAAGTAAAACATACGCCTGCAAGAGATGAAAATGGTTTGGGGTTCAGGGTTTCCGAAATTTTTGGGAGGGGTCGGGGAGCATAGAGGAAACATGTGTGGAACCCGTACCCCCCCCCACCCACCCCGAAATTCGGATCTTCGGGTTGGACTAGGGTGGTCTGGTAGGCGGTCATCCTCGGGCCCCGGGACCGTGAGCAAGCGCGTCCTGGGGGAACGCCCCAGGCTCCAGGACCCTGTGTTTCTTGAGGGCCCGTCCCCCCCACCACTGCTGAAAGATCCAGGGTCTCGAGGGTCGAGGAGTGTCTTCGCTCTGCTGGTGCCCGTTCGAGCTCTGATGGGCAGGATCGGAGCTCCAGGATCGAGGGTCCAGGAGTGTTCGCCCTTCTGGTGCCCATTGGCGCTCTCGTGGGCAGCATCGAGGTTCCAGGATCGAGGGTCGAGGGGTTTCGCTCTTCTGGTGCCCATCGGAGCCCGCCTGGGCGGGAGCGGAGGTCCAGGAGCGAGGGTGGAGGAGTTCGGGAGACTGGGAGAAGCTCTGTGAGCCTTCCTGGGCAGGACCGAAGGTCCAGCATCTAGTGTCGAGGAGTCTGAGTCTCCTCTTGTCCTTGTGGACCCGCTCTGTGCAGGATCTCAGATCCAGGATCGAGGGCGGGAGAGTTTGTGGGCTGCTCTTTGAACACTTCTGGGCAGGATGGAGGATCCAGGATGCGTGGTTGCCGGCGGTTGCCACCAGCGTGCGCGGGAAAATCTGCGAGTGGACGGACGGCGTTGCCTGGGCCCCCAAAGGGTTCATCCTGTGCAGCTTTCGTGGGCGGCAAACATACAGTAGGGGTCTTGAAGAAGGAACCCTTTTCGTTGGGGAGGGGCTCGGTGCTGCTTGATTGTTTCAAAGTTTGCCTCGGGTTTCCCTAAGGTTTTCCATAGGAAATCGAGGTTGAACTTATGGGAAAAAGGGGCCTCGTTCCTTATTTAGGGTTCCTTAGGTCAACGCCCCGACTGCACCCGGACCCCTCAACGGGTTCGTCCTGTGCAGCTTTCGTGGGCGGGAAGCCATATCCGTGTTCGCGGCCTCGCGGGCCGGGCCCCTGGACAGCGGCCCCGCGGACGTCGGGCGCTGTGGTCGCGGGTGCCCCGCGCGGAACGTATCCGTAATAGGAAAATATAGGGAATCATTTTATTTGTGTGTATTTATTTGTGTGTCCTGGGGCCCCTTCATGTCTGCGGATCTACGTGGCGGCTATATATTCAGGACCGTGCAATGCAAACAAACATGCTGAAGAAGCTGCAGTGCGCAGGAGCGACCAGAAGTCCAACCAGCAGCGTGCAGCAGCGAGGGTAGCGACGAACACCTCCACTGCAGGTGTAACACCACTCCGCGTGTGTAACCAGAAGTGAATTCCGCGTGTAACTCCGCCCCGCCGGACCTCCGAAGCGCCCACGAGAGAGGCGACAGTTGCACAGCTCGCAGCCGCCCAGGGAGCCGCGAGGTCCCATCTGGGTCCGCGTGTAACTCCAATCAACTGGGCCTCCCAGGAGCCCACGAAAATGGCGACGGTTGCGCTGTTCGCAGCCGCGCAGGGAGCCGCGAGGTCTCGTCTGGGTCCGCGTGTGACTCCACTCCGCTGGCCCCGCCAGGAGCCTACGAAAGTTGCGACAGTTGCAAAGTTCGCAGCCGCGCAGGAAGCCGCGAGGTCTCTTCTGGGTCTGCGTGAGACTCCACTCCGACGGACCTCCCAGGAGCTGATGAAAGTGGCGACAGTTGCTAAGTTCGAACCCCCCAGGGAGCCGCGCGTTCCCGTCTGGGTCCGCGTGTATCTCCAATCCGCTGGACCTCCCAGGAGCCCACGAAAGTGGCGACGGTTGCGCAGTTCTAAGCCGCCCAGGGAGCAGCGAGGACTCTTGTGGGTCTGCGTGTGACTCCACTCCGACGGACCTCCCATGAGCCGATGGAAGTGGCGACAGTTGCCAAGTTCGAACCCCCCAGGGAGCCGCGAGTTCCCGTCTAGGTCCGCGTGTATCTCCAACCCGCTGGACCTCCCAGGAGCCCACGAAAGTGGCGACGGTTGCGCAGTCAGCAGCCGCCCGTGGAGCAGCGTAGGATCAGGCAGGAGGATGAGGGAGGGGAAGGGGAAGGAGTGGATGCCACGTTTTTTTCCAACACGAGAACCCCACACAGGAGGGTAGGGAAGTACACCAAGGTGCCCATGACCGTGCTCTTACCTTATCCCCAGTAGCCGACCTCCTACTCCTCGACCCGCCTCTTCACCGTTGCTGCTACCAGGGTGCTTTGCGGGGATATGTTTTGCAGGAAGGCCTTGCGGCCAAGGACGATGAGACATCGCCCTAGAGCTGGCCAGAACGCACGCTCTCGGACATGCCAAGTTGTTCACCATGTGAATGTATCGTTCTTGGCTCCGTCTCGGCACCTCATCCCAGAGCGATGTTTGATGGTCCAGGGGCCCGGAACGGGTCTCTTGGGGCTGAATTTTCCGATGCAGTTTGTTCGAAGCCTCCTCCTTCCCCGTCACCCGCTTCTTCTCCTGCGCCCTTATTCTCCGGCGGCTGCAGAGATGCAGGCGGCCACGCAATGGTGTAAGTCTCCAGGTGAAGGTATCGGGTCAGGCAAAGGTGTTCGCCCTGTCATTCAGGGCTGGACCTAATCGCTGTGTTGCTGTACTTCGGCTGTGTGTTGTTGTTCGTTGTGGCAGGGAGGTGCAGGTCAACAGGTCGAGCAAAACGCATCATCATCACCACCAGCATCATCACAAGCATCATCAATAACATATTCAGCATAGTCATCCCCATTCTCATCATCAACCATTACCATCAAGAACATACTCAACATGACCAGTATCGTTTGCATCATCATCTTCATCAGCATCCAACCTCACCACCACCATCCTCACCATCAGCATCATCATCAGCACCGGCACCATCACCATCCTCATCATCAGCATCATCAGCACCATCATCGTCATCATCATCAGCATCGTCGTCATCATAATCATCATCAACCCTATCATCGTCATCCTCATTCCCAGTATCATTATCAGTATCATTAACATCAATCGAGCTTTGAGCTGCTTGCCTTCATCCTCGGAAGGTGCGCTCCTCCTCCTCCTCCTCCTCATTCTCTTCCTCCTAAGCCTCCTACTCCCTTCTCCCCCGTCTGGAGCCGAGGTGGTGGCCGACTGGGGGCTCACGCAGGACCAGCGCGACGATTTCCTGGTGGCGGGCCCCTGGCCAGGGGCCGCGGGCCACAAGCAGGACGACGACTGGCAGAACAGGACGAATCCAAAGGCGGCGGGGGCGCACCGGGGATGATGGGAGGGATGGGAAGGAAGGAGGGGGGGGGCGGAGGGAGGAGGGAGGGGAGGGAGGAGGAACGATTGGAGGAAGGAGGAGGAGGAGGAGGAGGAGGAGGAGGAGGAGGAGGAGGAGGAGGAGGAGGAGGAGGAGGAGGAGGAGGAGGAGGAGGAGGAGGAGGAGGAGGAGGAGGAGGAGGAGAGGAGGAGGAGGAGGAGGAGGAGGAGGAGGAGGAGGAGGAGGAGGAGGAGAGGAGGAGGAGGAGGAGGAGGAGGAGGAGGAGGAGGAGGAAGGAGGAGGAGGAGGAGGAGGAGGAGGAGGAGGAGGAGGAGGAGGAGGAGGAGGAGGAGAGAGGAGGAGGAGGAGGAGGAGGGAGGAGGAGGAGGAGGAGGAGGAGGAGGAGGAGGAGGAGGAGGAGGAGGAGGAGGAGGAGGAGGAGGAGGAGGAGGAGGAGGAGGAGGAGGGGGGGGGGAGGGAAGGAGGAGGAGGAGGAGGGGGGGAGGATGAGAAGGGAGGGAGGAGAAGGAAGGAACGAGGAGGAGGGAGGCCACAGAAGGGCCATGGTGTCGAGGGATCAAGAATTTGACGTCTCGTCCGCGGCGGAGGGTGATGGGGAGGCTGGAAGCACACCGGGGGGCGGCTCTCCCAGCGGGAGCCCAGCGAGGGGGCCAGAAACAACCGTTGCCCCCCCTCCCCAGACGTGGTTCCGGGTGTCTGCTGCGTTTTGTATACACATAATGCATGAGAGGTCTTGTGTTTCATTCGAGCGTCTTGTATACACATTATGCATGATGCATACAAACGTCCAGCCGTGCACTTCCTCACTCCGCGTGTTGTTGCTGCACCCTGGATGTCCAACATTGTGTATATGTATAGATCTATGTATGCATGAACTTGTACACATGAGACATGGTATTTGACATATACATGTGCAAACATATGCATAGATGCATACGTTGCGCAATCGGAATGTGGTCGGCACTTCACAGTGTGTTTCCGCTGCAGCGCTGGCCCCAGTCCAGGATCGGTGTTGTGCTCCCGCAGTTCAGTATTGCGTTCTCGCTCGAGCGTGGGCCGCATTTCTTGATCCGAGTTGTTCCTCGTCTTTGCCGTCACCCTCCTTTTCCCCTCCTCTATCTGCCCCTGATCCTCATCCACCTCCTGCTTATGCCTCTCCTGCTCCTGCATCATCCACCTCCTCTCCTCCTCCTCCTCCTCCTCCTCCTCCTCCTCCTCCTCCTCCTCCTCCGTTGTCCTCCCTCCTTTCTCTTCTTCTTCTCCTCCTCCCTCCTTCCTTCCTCTTCATCCACCTCCTCTACCTCCTCTCCTCCTCTTCTCTCCTCCTCTCCCTCCTCCTCCTCCCTCTTCTCCTCCTCTCCTCCTCTTCTCCTCTCCTCCTCTTCCTCCTCCTCGTCCTCCTCCTCCTCCTCCTCCCCCTCCTCCTCCTACTCCTCACCTCTCTCTCTCTCTCTCCTCATTCCTACTTATTCTTCTCCTCCTCGTTCCTCTTCCTCTCTCTCTCTCTTCTCCTCCTCCTCCTCCCTCCTCCTTCACTTCACCTCTCCCTCTTATCCTCTTCCACCTTCGCCTCCTCGTCCTCCTTCTCTGTCTCTTCGTACTCCTCGTCCTCTTCCTCCTCGTCCTCCTCCTCCTCCTCCTGATCCTCCTCTCTCTCCTCTCTCTCTCTCTTTCTCTTTCTTATCTTCTCTCTCATTCCTCCTCCTCCGCCTCCTCCCTTCTTCTCCTCCTCCTCCTCCTCCTCCTCCTCCTCCACTCCTTTCTCCTCCTTCTCCTCTTCCTCCTCCTTCTCCTCTTCCTCCTCCACCTCCTCCTCCTGGGGAGCTGAAGAGCCGGGCAGGTCTCGTGGTTGGGTGACTCGGCCACGAAGAACACCTACGAGCCGGTGGAGGTGCTGCACCCAGGCCTTGTGGGCGGCATCCTGGAGCACATCGTCCGAGAGGTCGCGGTGGGCGGGAAACCCGTTCTGGTGAGAGCCCGACCCCTCGCGTTGGCAAAAAATCACGACGGGAGGTTTCTCGCTGGTTTCGGTCTCCAGGGGCCCTCACCGGGCTCCGGGACCGTCAGAAACGAGACAGGATGAAAAACCGGTCCCAGGAAGGGGTCCAGACCTCTGGGAGTCGACGTTGTGAACGAATGACGACATCGGGGGTCTGGGGACCTTGCCGCTTTCGTTCGTCTCAGTTGCGTCCCTTCCGCTCGATCGCTGCTTTTGCTGCCCTTCTCTCGTTCCCGTACTGCGCGTGGGCGACGCGTGGCTTGAAGTCGGTCCTTGCCACGTCTTCCTTGCCGCCCGCCGCTGCCCACTCAGCGGCTGCCAGTGGTCGTTCGAAGCGATCCTCCGCGGTGCCCCGGCCTCTCCTGGGAGAGCGGTGCCTGACTCTGCTCCGGTCCCTCCATATTCGTTTGGTCCGCGCGCATGTCTCGGGCTGGCGCCCGATCCAACACCTGACTCGGGGGGCGACAGAGAGCGTCCGTGACACGTTGCCGTTGGGAGAGCCAGCCGGCACGTGGCAAGACATCTGTTCCCCGGAAGCTTGGCGGCTCTTCAGCAGTGATGCGCCGATGGGCCCCCCCTGGCGGCGTCGCTTTGATCGTGTGTTCGCTCCCCCCCCCCACACGCCTGGGCGGCTCCTCTGCTGCAGCCCCCGGCGCGCATCGCTTGCTGGGAAGAGTGTCGGGTGCGGGGGTGGGGGGCGTGCCAAGGTACCACCCCGACCGCTGGAAGCGGATGGTCGTGTCGTTGATGGGTGTTCTACTTACTGTCGGAGGCCACGAGGTTGACACCAACACCAACACTGGCGGTGTGCCTCCACCGAGGAAGGACGATCGCGATCTCGGTGACGGTGGTAGCATTCGGGCTTCTAGGTGGCCGAACTATTTCCACCAACACCGAAATCCAGGATCATCTTTCCCCGGTAGAGGTAAGCCCCTGTGCTGGTGTTGGTGCCCATTTCCAAGCCTCCTACACTGGGCTCCTGGGATTTTCTGGCATGGTTCGACTCTCCCGTCTCCTCCCCTTGAAGTCAAGGAGGCTGCCAGGCCTAGGAATCATGGTGGCAGCTCCAGGCGGTAGGCCGCAATGTCAGTCTGAATTGGCCGTCGCGCGTCCGCCTTACCGAGACCGGGGACGGGGGTGGTATCACCAGGTGATGTTCCAAACGAGGCTGGATATGCAGGAGTGCCGTCAGGCGACGAGTGCAAGCAAGGGGAAGACGTAGTCGGAAGCCTCCGCTCGCACACCAAGATCCCTTCGCAGCTTACGCCCAGGATCTGCAGCTCTTCCAACCTGTACCAAATCATCGTTTTGTGCGTTCATCGTCGGCACTGTGTCCTGCTTCTTCTCATCTTGATTCGCTCCCTTTCGACATCCTGTTATTCCGCTGTTGATGCTTATGTATATTCCCCGATGTCTTTCATATCCTCTGCATCATCGTTCCCTTCATGTGTTTCCCCCCATGTCCAAAGATGGGCTTATTGCTATTACCGGGACGCCTCGCCACACTGACTCACTTGCTTATTGTGCTCATACCCTAAGGTCGTGCAGGGTGGAATCCCGCTTATCTCAGACTAATTCGCAGTCAGACCCTGACTCACTCATATTCAAACTTACTCATATCTCTTATGTTCTCTCCTCCTCCCTCCCATCACCTCTCCTCTCCTTCTCTTTTCTCCTCACTGTTACGTTGCCATCACACTCGGTTCACTCATAGCCAGACTCACTCACATGAAGGCTCGCTCATTCTCACACCAGCTCCTACTAAGACTCACCCATTCGCAGGCATACTCACACTGAGACGCACTCGCACCCACACATACTCATACCCAGACTCACTGCCCCTCAGACTCACTCACACTCGGGCCTACTCATGCTCAGACAGACTCGCACTCTGACTCACTCGCACCGTGCTGTAGCAGGCGTGGCACTTGGGCACCCCAGAGGGGAGCCGCCCTGGGGTTTTGCACTTCCCCCCGTTCGCGTCCAGGCTGTGGGGATGACTCGAGCGGCCTGCCTGGTTTGTGCTGGCGCCGCGATAACGCAGGCGTGGCAGCTGGGCACTCCATGGGGGAGCCACCGCGGGTTTTCCATTGGAGGTCGAAGTCCCACCCACGGAACAAAAAGGGGCCTCGTTCTTGAGCATCGTTTAACCGATCCTTATCCCCACTTGGCGTGGCTTGGGCCTCACTGGCCGATTTACCCCCGAGATGGGGATACAGGCGGCTCCCTTCGGGCTTCGAGGGGCATATCCCCAACTGGGGTGGTGGGATGGTGGGGATCGGGATGGGGATGGAAATGTGGATAGGGATCTGTGTAGGGTTCCCTCGGGGAGCGCTTCGATTGGACTGGGCACGGCAGGGAGCGAGCGGAGCGCAGGCTGGGGTGAGAGGAGAGGCCACGCAGCGATCGAAGGCAGGAGAGGGGGGCACTACATTGGAGGCCCATGCCAAGAAACACACTGCTTCCCTCCAGGGTGCCCTGGGTTTCTTGGGTTTCGATGGTTTTGCGATGGAAAGCGCGACGCTCCCACACCAAAAATCAACGGCCGTCCTGTGGTTACAGGGTTGGGCTTCTTGAGGAAGGTTTCTTATGGTCGGGCCCCTACTGTACGGTTGAGTCGGGCCTGTCCCTTTACAGGAGGAATGTTCAAAAAGAGTCGAGCCATGGTCTGGAGATGATGTTTCGACTATGTTTGATCCTTTGGGGATATGTTTGCATATTCTGTTACTTGGATCGCCGCTGGGGTTGCTAAGTGGATAGGAGGATACAAGTGGATGCGAAGGTGGGTTCTATCCCGCCTAATCCAGCTTTGAAGTGGGTTGCGCGTGCCCTAAGTGGCTCAAGGGCGCACAGATCTCGGCGAAGCGGGCGGGACCCACTTGGCGGAGGTACCTCATCCTCCTGACCCACCTGTAAGTTGGGTGAGGCCAGAGAAAGCCCACTTCAGCATGCGCTTCCGACCCCCCCATCCCCTTGGCAACCGCCGCGGCGATCCAAGAAGGCTCATCTGGAATCCGCCCCTCCTCACCATGCGGGCCGACGGAGCCGGAGCCACATAGGGCACTTGCAACCCACCTATAAGTTGGGTGAGGCCAGAGAACGCCCACTTCAGCATCCGCTTCCGACCCCCCCCCCATCCCCTTGGCAACCGCGGCGGGCGATCCAAGAAGGGGGACACATGCCCGACCCGACACCACGGGGCCACTCCCTGTGGGCGCGGCAGGCAGAGCGGGAGCAGCGCGCAGGGGCGGGGGGGGGGAGAGGAGAGGCCCCTGGGCGGCGGCGCACGCTCCGAGGGCCGTGGCTCGTGACGCGGCGCCTCCTGGTGCTTGACTTCGGGGCTCCTAGCTGGAGGTCGGGCGTGTGCCTCGACAGGAGGAATGTCCAAAGATAGTAAAAACAATCGTCTGGGGACGATTTCTGGAGCATCTTGGAAAAATCTTGTTATACATGTTTAAAACAAAAAATGTTCCTCACAAATCCCCCTGTAGGAGGACATGCCCGACCTAGCTCTAGCCGAGTTCACGGCACGCTGCCCCTGCCCTGAACGAAAACGCGACAAGAGGCTTCTGCACCGTCGCGGGCCGCCGTGGTCCCCTACTGGGCCTCGAGACCGTCACAGAACGACCCAGGATGAACAAACTTGGTCCCGGGGAAGGGGTCCAGACCTCTGGGGGTCGACGTTGTGAAAAAATGACGACGGGAGGTTTCTCGCTATTTTCGGTCTCCGGGGGCCCTTGCCGGGTCTCGGGACCGTCAAACACGAGTCGGGATGAAAACTCAATCCGGGGAAGGGGTCCAGACCCGTGGGGGTCGACGTTGTGAAAAAGGCGCGACGTCGGGGGTCTGGGTTGCAGACCCTCATGCACTCAGCATCCCCGCCGACGGGGCTCCAACAAACAAGCCAGCATAATGGAATGGGGGACGAGGAGGAGAAGGAGGAACGGGAGAGAAGCGGTCGAGGGAGGAGGGGCAGGAAAGGTATGAGGAGCGACTCAAATACGTCCAGTGCCTCCCGGAGGTCATGGAGGAGAGCGATTTCGATGAGATCCTGGACAACATCATGATGCAGGACCCCTCCCCCTTCCCTTCGCCTTCTCCCCTCCTCCCCCGCCCTCCCCGTTCTGCCTTCTCCCGCGCCGTCTCCCATCCTGCCCCCCTCCGCCGATGCCCCCTCCGCGCTGCCCCTCCTCGGGCTCCCCCGCGGCCTTGCAGGCGGAGAGGCGGCGGGGACCGTGACCCGACACGGGCGCCGCCTCCCTGCTGGTCCTGCTCGCTGGGGTGGCACAGCGTCGGCCCGCATGGCGAGGAGGGTCGGCGTTCCCGGATGGCCCTTCTTGGATCGCCGCGGCGGTTGCCAACGCGATGGGGGAGTCGGACGTGGATGCTGAAGTGGGCTTTGTCTGGCCTGACCCAACTTGCAGGCGGAGAGGCGGTGGGACCATGACCCGACCCACCACGGGCGCCGGCTCCCTGCTGGTCATGCTCGTTGGTGTTGCACAGCGTCGGCCCGCATGGTGAGGAGGGGCGGCTTTCCCAGATGGCCCTTCTTGGATCACCGCGCCAGTTGCCAAGGGGATGGGGGGGGTCGGACGTGGATGCTAGAGCGGGTGAAATCCGACCTAACCCAACTTATAGGTGGATCACAAGAGCCCTATGTATGTGGCTTAGGATGATGAGATTAATCCGCTCAGTGGGCTCCGCCCACTTCGCCGAGATCTGTGCGCCCTTGAGCCACTTCGGACACGCGCAACCCACTTCTAAGCTGGGCAAGGCTGGATCGAACCCACCTTCGCATCCACTCCTACCCCACCCCATTCCCTTAGCGACCCCCTCGGCGATCCAAGGTTGCATCCTCCCCCTTCGGCCCATCCTTGGCCGTGTTCGCTGGCCGCGCTCCGCTGGCAGAGTGTTGGCAAGTCCTTCCAGGGCCCTGGCATCCTTCGCGTGCGTGGCTGCCCTGCGAGCTGGCGGCAGCGCGGTCACCGCTCGCCTTCCCCACGCGGGCCCCCGCCTCGGCAGCGGCTACGGGAGGCGACACCACCGGGACCCGACCACTGGCGTCTGCTGAAGGGCAATGGGTGTTTGCTCAAACAGCCCTGCCCGGCTCGATTCCTTGTCTTTAGCGCGCTGACTGAACGACTTTGCGTGTCGGGGTGGTTGCCATGGAGGTGGCTTTTTTGACCCCTGAGCAGGCGCCGGCAGACGGAGCGCGTCGACGCGACGCGCCTTCCCCGTCGCGAAGAGTGCGGGCGCTCCCCAGGGCCGGGCCGCTTCGCCGCTCCGCCGCTCCTCCTCGCCGGCCCCCCTTGCGTGCTGCGCCCCGTGCCTCTCTTCCGCGGCCCCCTCTCCGCCAGGAGCTGCGAGCTCGCTCTGGAGCGATGGCTCACTGCCTCGGCATCGGCCCGACGGCCATCGCAAGGAGAGCCCGTCTGGGTTGGAGTTCAGCATGGCTTCGTGGGATGGGCGCCGGACTGTGGGAAGGATTGCGCGCTGCTCCTCGTTCTCCTCCTCTTCTTCTTCTTCGTGCTGTGTACGGGTTTGGGTATCAGTGCGCTGGGCAGGAGCAGGTCGCTCCGTCGCGCTTCATCGCGTGCGCGGGTTGCGAGGCTTGGGCCTCCCTCGCGAAAGCGCCTTCGAAGCATTGTTCCTAGCATCGTGGAGCGTGTCGTTGGCTAAAAGTAGCCAGGAATGCTTATCCACAACAAGTACGCTACCGAGGACCCACCACACTTATAATAGGTTTGGCGTGATGATAGATGACGTGAGACTTGCGAGAATGATGCTGGTGGCTGTTGCTTCGTCGATGCCGTTGGTGGCGTTGGCCAAGTCTTGAGAGCCTGAGTACCCTGCGGGGGCCCAGGAAGGGCAAAAGTCTGGGCGTCACTGGCTATTCGCCACTTTGACCCCGCCAGCTGGCTGGGAAAATTGGGCCTTGGGCGCTGCAGAATGGAATTTACCCAAAGGGGGCCCAGAAAAGGGCAAAAACCTGAGACGACCCAGGATCCCAGGAGAGCCGGGCGGAGGCCAGGTAGAACATGCCGCGCTTGCTATGCCCTGGACCACCGTCACGGAAAGCGGCCGCCCT
>CAUYUJ010002991.1:162334-167708 GCA_963575745.1 Prorocentrum cordatum
AGGAAACGGCGGCGTCCCACACGGTGGCGGAGCTCCAGGACGGGTGCCCCGCGCCGCGACGCGGCCTCCGGGACTCTGTGTCTCCTCGCCGCCCAGGGTGCTGTTCGGTGGTCCTCTCCCGTCGGCTATACGTAAAAGTGGCCCTTCGGCGGGGTGACTTCCGGTGCGAGCTCACAGGACGCCCCCCCACAGCGCTAGCCTGCGCGCTTGGATTTGGCCCTCCCGCGGCCCCCGCAAGCCGCGCACCCAAGGCCGCTCTTGCCTGGGGTCACTCTTGCGCACAGTCGATCCATCCTCGGTGCCCCCTCGCGCCATCTCCTGCCCCCCCCCCCTCGCCCCCCCTGCCCCCCCCAACGCATGCGGGCGAAGTGGGCACTTGTGGCGTCGAAAACCAGATAACGGGGCATTTCAAAAGCGCATTTGTGATGTCCAGATCCAGGGTATCAGTACAGGCCAAGACGCCTGAAAGCTTGTGGGAAGCGCTTGCAAAAACGCTCGAAAGGATATGTGGGTAGCTTGCAAGCTCTATGCAGGAGTTCCGCAGGAACTAAGACAGCATTGCAGGGGAGTTGTGGAAAGGCTTCCGACAAACGTATTGGGAAACAAATAGGAAAACGCCTCCGGAACGCTCTGGAAGCCAACAGGTGCGCTGCGAGGTTCCCTGCTTGGCGCCAGAAGAGCTCCGGGGCTACCTTATGCTGCCGTCTTCAAACCTAGAGCCTCTAGTTCTCCTCGAGCTATTTGAATGGGGTAAAAGGGACCTGCATGGGGGGGGGACCCAGGCGCCCGAGAATGGGGCCACGCACGGCGCCCGAATGTGGGAGGCGCTCGGGGCGGCGCTCGGCGCCCGACGGCTTTGGAGGCGCGCGGCACCCGAGCGGAGCACGGAAGCCCCAAGACACCCTCAAGACATATCAAGAAACCCCTAAGAAACGAGAGGTGCATCAATGAGGGGTCTAGTGGGTAAGCACAGCAGCAGGTGCCAGCGCGTTCGCCTATAGCCGCCTTCGGCCCCAGCGGCGCAAGCGGGCATTTTTAAGCCCCACGTTACCCGCCCGAGAGTTCCAGCCCGGGGCTGGTTCTGGTCCCCCTGGGTTCCCCAGGCCTCTTGGGGGGGCCCAGCTGCTACGCTGCTACGCCTGCTTGAATAGGTTGATGACGTCCTGGGGCTAGTGACATGCAGTGCGTGTTCGGGTTTCCGACCGCCCAAGACGGCCCAAAAAGCCTCCAAGAGTGCTCCAAGATAGCTCCAAAGCAGCCCAAGAGACACCCCAAATAATGACACGAAGGTGGGAGGCGCGCGACGGCGCTTGCGGTGCTGTGGGTCAGATCTTGTGCCGTTGCCCCTTGCGCACTCAGTCGAAGTACAAGACAGCGGCATAAGCACAAGCTTTCGACGATCCGTGCGGATTTTCCAAATCTGCGTTGGGCCCCCCCTGGCGGCGCTTCTAGCGCCGCCCCTGGCGCGCTTCGCTCGCCAGGGACAGGTGCCTGGCGCAGATCGAAGAAATCCGCGCGGTGCTCCAAAGGTTTATGCTTACGCAGCTTTTCCTCTCTCTACTCAACGCGCCCCCTTTCCACACCCACCCAGTTGAAGCAACGCTCGTGGACATGTCGCGGGAGTTCCCCGGCCATTGTGTTGATGCTGAGCTACGCTGTCAATGCCCCGCTGCCCCTGGGGCTTTCCTGTGTCCTTCTTCGCTAGAGCATCCGACACGTGCGCGGAGCTACACTGTCGATGCCACGATTTCCTGTGGCTTTGACGTGATCCTGCTTTGAACGCGAAGTGCGTGAGGCGGCGGAGAGCTTGAGAGATCCGTCCAACAAATGGGTCACTCGAAGCCTTGCCTTGATTCGTAGACTCTGGCGACCGCTTAGATTGCAACCGTGGTTATCCACACGTGGTGTGACTTGTATTTGCCCGAATAGCTCAACACACGTCTATGGTGTCTGTGGGTCTGTGTAGCTGTGTCGCCAGTGTGTTATAACCGCCCGCGTCTATGCCCCTCGTATCTTGCCTGTTGTGCGCTCAGTCGGAGGCAATGTGAACACATCGCGTTGGCCCCATGCCCGCCTCCTCCTCGAAAAGAAGGGTCCAGTGCCTCGCCTCGTCTGAGAGGTGCCTGTCGTTCCAGCAACGCACCATGTACCAGACCCTCTGCCACGCGGATCGCCGCACTGGAAGGTTCTTCGCCGGTCTCGGCCTCTGGGGGTCCATTCCGGGCCCTGCGGCCTCAAGACGAGGGCCCGGGGGGGAAAAAGGCTGGCCATGGGAAGATCGTCGGGAGCGCAGGGGGCCGTCGACTCGAAGGATTCTAGTCGCCAGGGGTCTGGGGAGGAGGAGGAGGAGGAGGAGGAGGAGGAGGAGGAGGAGGAGGATAACGAAGTAGGGAAAGGGGTAAGTAGGAACCAGCAGGTTGAGGAGCACGAGGAGGGAGAAGAGAGGTGAGAAGGACAAGCCAGATGCGTTCGCGCCATATCTGACATCCTACCCCTTCCACCCATCACACACCCCTTCCCACCGCGTGTTTCCATACCCGTGGACACGTGTCCTTGCGGACTGAGAACTCAAACAAGATAGCATCGTGCTATGCGCCGGAGGAAAAGCAGGAGGAGAAGAAGTAGCGGGGGCGAGAACGAACAGCGGCAGCAGGATCTGAAGTGGAAGAAGCGGGAGGAGCAGGAATATCGGGGGAAGTCAGAGGAGGGGAAACGAGGGGGGCGAGTCTGATGAGGAAGGATTCGGATCCAGAACAGTGGCCCGCGCTGGGGCGAGGGCGCCATCCTGAACGCCGGGAACACAGCCCCGATCCTAACATGAGGCCCACGCTGCAGAGGAAACGATTTTGGAAGGACCGAGAACGTTCAGATTGGGAAAGCACATGCGGCACACCAAGTCGGACCCATCAGATGTTTAGAAAACATTGCGAGAGGGGGCGCGCGACTCACAGGACGTCTACGGGATAGAGTGGTCGCCATTTTGAGTAGTTGTAGAGGTGGATGGGGGAGGAAGGAAAGAATAGGGGGGTAGAGGGGGAGGGGGGAGGAAGGAAAGAATAGGGGGGTAGAGGGGGAGGGGGGAGGAAGGAAAGAATAGGCGGGAAGAAGGGGGGACGGGAGAGGGAGGAGAAAGATGGGGGAGTTGAAAGCTGGAGGAGGGTGGGGAGGAGGAAGAAGGGAAGACGGAGGAGGAGGAGGAGGAGGAGGAGGAGGAGGAGGAGGCTCAGGGGGAATGCGGAGAGAAGGCCGCTGTACCTGAAGCTGGGCGCTCACGCCCGCGCTGTGTCTATTGCTCACGACGCCCGGATGTGAGGGCCACCCACTTCATCATCGGAGCGACGCTGAACAACGGATCTCGATTGCGCCAGCATTAGCGCGTAAGCTTCCTACGTAAGGCCGCGCGTAAGCGCTAAGCGCCCTCTTCTCCACGCGGTGTGCCACGCTGGCGGCCCGCGCAACCGTGGCGTACGGGCGTCATGCCATCTCGTCAGACCCTTCCTTGTCGTCTCTCACCTGGTACAGACAGCCCGCGCAGTAATGATTGGCAACCTTCCCAAGGGTACCCTGGCATCTTTGCCTCCTCGGTCCATCCCTGGCCACTTTCGTTGGCCGCGCCCTGCTCGAAAAGATGCGACACGGGCGTCCAAGACTCTTGCATCCTTATCGCGCAGCCTCGTGATACGGGCCGACCGTATGCACCGATCTCGCCACGGATCCTGACCCCCCCGATGCCCGCAAAGGGCCCCAGGATGCTCCCGGAGTCGAGGACAGGGGGCCCCAGAGGTGCCCCAGCGAGAAACAGCACACAAGGCCACGACAGATTCTCCCAGCCTTACACGAGAAATGGGAGGAGGAGGAGGAGGAGGAGGAGGAGGAGGAGGAGAAGGAGGAGGAGGAGGAGGATGGGGAGGAGGAGGAGGAGGAGGAGGAGGAGGAGGAGGAGGAGGAGGAGGCGCAAGGAGGATGAGTTGCGCCACCAGCAGCAACGCGCAGCCCGATTGTCCTCGGCCGCCTGAGCCTACAGTCCTCGACTGTCTGAGCCGACGCTCGGCACCCCCGCCGTCTCTCCAAGACGTTGTCGCCCACCCCGCAGGCTCCACCTCAACCCGTCCCCTCCGATCAGATGTCTATCTCGGCCCGCCCGAGCCGATTCGATTCCGATGTGCCGGCGGTCCGATGCGGCCCGATGCTTGTTCACGGCGCTGTGGCGCGGCCCGGGGCGGCCGATACCATCCGAGTCCGACTGCGTGCCGATGCGCGGTAGATCCGATGCCTGTTCCGACTCGTTCCGGTTTCCCGATCCGCTGCCGCGCGCTTTTGCTCCGTCGTCGGCCACCCCGTCGGCGGACCCTCCTCTTGCTCCTCCTCCTCCTCCTCCTCCTGCTCCCTCTCCTCCTCCTCCTCATCCTCCTCCCCCTCCTCGTCCTCCTCCTCATCCGCCTCCTCCCCGAAGCCAGGATAGGATCCCGCGATGGGCTAAGCCACACGTCTGTACTCACGTTTCTTGGCATGCAGCCCCCCTCGTCGAGTAAAAAACAGTACCTCCTCCTCCTCCTCATCCTCATCCTCCTCCTCCTCCTCCTCCTCCTCCTCCTCCTCCTCCCTCCTCCCTCCTGCCTCCTTCCGTTCTCCTCCCTCGTCCTGCTTCCTCCTGTCAGGTCAGGGGGTGTCGGTGCCCGACTTGGTGTGCGGCGCGGCCCCTCGGGCATGGCGAATGCATCCTCGGTGCCTGACTTGACGTGTTTCATCCTCTCCCCTCCTCTCTTTCCTCCCTTCTCGACCTTCTCCCTCCAACTCTTATCCCCCCCCGTCGCGTCCTCATCCCTCCCTCCCCCCCAGACCCCCGACGTCGTGAGTTGTTCACAACGTCGACCCCCAGAGGTCTGGACCCTTGCCCATGGACCGGCTTGTCGCCCCGAGTCCTTTTCTGACAATACACTGGGTGCCTGTGCCAAAAAACACTCTGCTTGCCTTCAGGGTGCCCTGGGTTTATTGGGTTTCGATGGTTTTGCGATGGAAAGCGTGACGTTCCTAGACCGAAAATCAATGGACGCCCTGGGGTCTCAGGGTCGGGTTTCTCATGGAGGGTCTCTTGTGGACTGGCCTCCACTGTACCTGGGCCCAGTAGGGGGCCCCCGCAGGCTGAAACATAGAGGCTGAAACATAGAGCAGCCTCCCGTCGTGATTGTTGTCGCAGCGCGAGGTGGTCTGGGTCCTCCGCCCTCCCCGCCCACTCCCAGCAAGGCCCGCGACCCCGGCGCCAAGATCGCGGACGCGCCCGAGGCGGCGGCGGCCGCCGAGGTCGCCCCGCAGGAGCGGCGGCGGGGCCGCCGCGCGGGGCAGGCCGGATGCAGCAGCACGGGGTGTGGGGGCG